>CM070825.1:37731800-38009300 GCA_036326025.1 Chrosomus eos | reverse complement strand
AGCACCCTCCAGTAATCTGTCTGCCAAACTTGACTTGTGGTGTGTTGTTGTGTGTTGTGTGTGTGTGTGTGTGTGTGTGTGTGTGTGTGTTGTGTGTGTGTGTGTGTGTGTGTGTGTGTGTGTGTGTGTGTGTGTGTGTGTGTGTGTGTGTGTGTGTGTGTGTGTGTGGTGTGTGTGTGTGTTGTCACCGTCAGTCTCATGTGAGTGGGTCTGTTTTTCTGTCTTGTCAGATTTTACTGTGTGTGTGTGCAGATGGACACAGCATGCATTTTTGACCTCATGAATATGATCCACAGCAAGCCTAAAAACACACACACACACACACACACACACCACACACACACACACACACACACACACACACACACACACACACACACACCACTTAGCCTGACATTTGTTAAAAGATGAACAGCAAGTGAGAGTGTAACTCATACATGCTACAAACCATATTTAATGGGATATTTCGCCGAAAAAATTAAATTCTGCATTTATTTCAGTTCCAAATCTGTACGACTTACTTTTTTCAACATAAAATAAGATGTTTAGCAGAATGTTCACACTGCTCTTTTTCATACAATAAAAGTAATTGGGGACAATAATGCCAAAAAACAAGCACTGGAAAAGAAGTCCATACGACTTTGTGTATCCTAGGCTATGTATTTAATTGAAATAAAACCGGAATAGCAATATGGCTAAGTGTAATTATCACATCGCAAAGGCTGAATCATACGTGCTGCGTATCAGAGTGAAACTGTGATCATTTACCTGATCTGCAGGTGTTTGCAGCGGCTCAGTTCACAGTAAAAATGAATCTCTCGCTGTGTCCCAAATCTCACACTGTCTGAGTAGGAACTACATTTGAGTTTAAATTTACTTACATTAAAAAAAGTACATTCTGTATTGTGTGAATATGGTTAGTATGAACGCAATTGGACATACTACAAATGCCATGTTGTTACTGTCACGTGACCTTCCCATTGTGTCACTTCACTGCCATTCAATAATCCTCTCCCTTGGCTTTATGGGATAGTAAGTGTCCATCGAACGTGTGCTTCAGAATCCCAGCAGAAGTAGTAGGTCATCCGGGGACTTTTTCACCTACTGTTTTCGAAATTAGTAGGAAATACTATTATATTTGAGTACTGTTTTTCACATATATAGGCAAGTCACCTTTATTTATATAGCGCTTCATACAGTACAGATTGTTTTAAAGCAGCTTTACAGTGATAACAAAATAATGGAACAAAGTTTGTTTTGGCTGTACAGCAGATGTAAAAGAAAAGAGTGTCATTAGGCACGTTTCCATTACACATTTGCGCAAAACTTTTGATTTTTTTTCTAAATGTCGCCAAATGACGGCGTTTCCATTAACCGATGTTATGCGACTAAAACGTATTTTTACGTATATCTCAGCAACTGCACTAGCCATTATTATTAATCAAAGGAGACGTGTGTGTGTGTGTGTGTTGTGTGTGTGTGTGTGTGTGTGTGTGTGTGTGTGTGTGTGTGTGTGTGTGTGTGTGTGTGTGTGTGTGTGTGTGTGTGTGTGTGTGTGTGTGTGTGTGTGTGTGTGTGTGTGTGTGTGTGCGTGGTGGTGCGTGCGTGCGTGCGTGCGTGCGTGTGTGTGTGTTATCCAGCATTAATGGTAAGGAAAGACTCGTATACTTGGAGCGACACATATGAGGTGTTTCTGGGTGTTTCTCCCTCATTTCTGCTTTAAGGTTTAGAAGTTAACTCGGTCTCGTCTTCTGTCCAAACATACCAAACATCTACGCCATATGACCTGTAAATGCGCAAAAACTGTTTCTTTTTCGAATTGCCTGAAAAACCACCTCATGCGAGCATAAAAAAATGTTTGCGATAAATGGAAGTATTTGCGAAATTGACTGGAAATTCGCAATTTCAATTTGCACATTTTAAGGGTAATGGAAACGCGGCTATACTGTTTATCTAAAGTCAGTTCAGTGTTGATTCAGTGTAAGATCATTAATAGTTTAATTAGTTAATTTCATCTATACAGCAGCCCTGCAGAAAACAGTGATGTCATCATCCCAGCTTAGCTCGGTTCTCATCCAATAGTGTCAGTGCTGTCAGATCCATGATATTGTTGAATATTAAGTTTCTCCAACTAAGCAAGCCAGAGGCGACGGAGGCAGGAACCCAAACTCCATCAGTGACAGAATGGAGAAAAAACCTTGAGAGGATCCAGGCTCAGTTCTCCTCTATAGTCTTCAATTTCAGACACAGCATCTGAGTTTGTGTCTCTATAGCGTTCATTCGGGAACACAACAGGCAGCAACCATCTTATAATGAGAAGCGCTGATAAACCGGCTGTTGTCAATACAAGAGAAGCTTTAATGGATCCCTTTGGTTTTCTGTCAAAATAAGAAAATCCAAAATTTAAGACCATTTCAAATGATAGGCCATCTCAATCCTTTCAGCATCAAGAATATCAAATATTGGGGGGGGGGCAATTTGGACTTTTCTCATTATTGGGGAGGACTTGGTTTATAATAGCTGGGTTTTCGTCCAAACGTAAAGCAAATCTTTTCCAAGTAAAAAAAAAAAAAGCGAATTAGGTGCGTTTCCATCAGCTTGTTCGAGCGGACAACGGTGGTGTTGGTATCATGAGGAAACAGCCGATCAGTCACATGGGTTTATTGTGTTTATTCTCCCATTATTTCCATTAACTCTTTTCAAAAACCACCTTAAGTGAGAGTAAAACCTTTTTTAGAATTTCGGTTTTTGATGTGATACTTCAAAATGCGCTTAAAAACAGTAGCTGTGTCCGAAACCGCTCCTATATAGTGCATCACATCGGGTGTCGGCCATTTTGTAGTGGAATTCTGAGTGAACGACATCATTCCCTACATTCGTTCACTACTTTACCCACAATCCTCTCTGAATTCGATTGTACTTGCTGAAGCAATATTTCCCAAAATCCAATGCGAGCAAGTGATTTAAGTCCAGAGATTACTTTACAGCTGTCTTATTTCTGCTTTAACATTTATTTCATGCTAGTTTTCTTTTTTCGATCTTTTTTTATTAATCTTTACTTGAATAAAACATATTAAAATAAAGAGGCAATATTAGACGGAAACATAATATCTAATGTCTATGGTGGTTTACGGCCCTGGAATATAGTGCACACATCACATGAACAATACTTGACAACAATAAAAAACAGACATGAAAGAAAGTATGGTTTTGGAATGATACAATGATGACACATACTTTTATTTTTGGGTGATAGCTTTAGTTGCTGAAATCAAAGAAGCAGAAATGTTTTGACTTTGACTCTTGGTGTGTGTTGTGCGGTGTGTGTTTGTTTTAGCGTGTGTTTCTGTGTGAAGGACAGCTGTGGCCAGTGTTTTGACTGGCTGTAGTAATTGCTCTCTATTTTCAGCTAAACGCTTGACAATCGCCCATTATGTCCTGACTTAAACGAATGGAAAGACCACAGCAATCTCTCTCTTTCTCTATTTACTTTTCATCTCTTCTGACACCTTCCCAAACTCCTTCATGCTGCTCTTATTCATTTATAATTTGGGGCAGTTTTATTTCTAATAATATTTATTATTGCCAGCCACTTTAAACATTGTAAAAACACAGTTTAAATATTAGCACTGCACTGTGCTGCTTGCTACAGGTAAATAAAAAACTTAAATAATGATTAAATTAAAATGTAGTTCACCTAAAAGTGAAACTTTAAAAAAAGTGATACTTACACAATGTGTATCTGATATGAATAAAACGTATCGTCTAATTATAATGGAAATTATTATTATTGCCGCTTCCATAGACAGCAGTGTGTATTTTACAAACTTTAAATGTATTGTTTTTTAGTCCTTACCTGAATTTAAATGTCTGAAACCTGAAATAAACATTATGTGATTGAAAACACTGAATAGTGATATAGTTATGACAGCACTGAGCGCATCCGTCTCTGGATCAGCGCCAGCCAACGCGCGAACGCACATTTGAATTTAGTGATAGGAATAATTATTTAATAATAATATTTATCTATTTTTTACATTATTTTATATATTTATTTTGTATTATAATTTGTAATTAATTTCTAATATGGGATTTTTTTCTTTCAATTGTAGCCTGTTTGTGTTAATATAATAAATATCACATGACTAAAAGAAAAGGAAGCGTTAGCTTTGGGAAGGAAACACTAGCAGTAAAATGGGTTACGAATGTGGTTTCATGTTGACTTTAACCCCTCGCTTTCTCTCTGTGCTCCTTTTCTCTCGTTTTGCACCCAATTAGCAGCCGAGGTAAAGACGTCACAACACTTTACACATGACAGGAGATGAGAGGAGATCTGGGTTGATCTCGGCTGTTCGCTCACAACACAATTCATTTGAAGGTTGTAAATGTCAGAACAGAGAGAACGATCTGATGGAGAGACACACACTGTGTGTGTGTGTGTGTGTGTGTGTGTGTGTGTGTGTGGTGTGTGTGTGTGTGTGTGTGTGTGTGTGTGTGTGTGTGTGTGTGTGTGTGTGTGTGTGTGTGTGTGTGTGTGTGTGTGTGTGTGTGTGTGTGTGTGTGTGTGTGTGTGATTTCTTTAACGTCCTCTGAGTTCTGTCACCTCACGCTGATCAGCACATGTTTGCTGTAAAACCTTGGCGTGTCTTCATGTTGTCATGGCAGCAACACTCAGGGTTGATTCTGCAGTCGCGAGTCTGTTAGAAATGTACGGTAATATCGTATGCTAGCATTCAGAAGTTTGGGGTTTTACGTTTTTTTATGAGATAGATTTCTCTTCTGCTCACCAAGGCTGCATTTATTTGATCAAAAATTCAGTAAAAACAGTGAAATAGTATTACAATTTAAGACAACTGTTTTCTGTGTGAATATATGGTCAAATGTAATTTATTCCTGTGATCAAAACTGTATTTTCAGCATCATTACTCCAGTCTTCAGTGTCACATGATCCTTCAGAAATCACTATAATATGATGATTTGATGCTCAAGAAACATATCTGATTATTATCAATGTTGAGAACAGTTTTGCTGCTTCATATTTTAGGATTCTTTGATGAATAGTACGATCAAAAGAACAGCATTTGTTTGAAATGGAAATCTTTTGTAACATTATAAAATGTCTTTACTGTCACTTTTGATCAGTTTCAACCTGATCTCACGACCAATTCGTACGAATTTGTAGGATTTTTGATAAATCGTACATATTTTACGAATTCCAAATTCGTATGAATTCATACGAATGACCTACCCTGACCCCGCCCCTAAACTTACCCATCACGTGGGTTTAGACAAATCGTACGAATCCGTACGAGTGAGTTCGTATGAATTGTTACAAATTAGCCACCTTTTAATCACTCGTACAAATTCGTACGAATTGGTCGTGAGATAGCGTTGTCAGTTTAATGTATCCTTGCTGAGTTAAAGTGTTAATTTGTTAAAAAAAAACCTCATTGACCCAAACGTTTGAATGGTAGTGTAAGAGCAAAAAGCCGTTGTTTAGTTGGAGTGGTTTGTTTAATCAGTGTTAGAGGGGTTTATTGATCAGCTTTACTGAGAAACACCAGAGGGAGATTTAACTCAGTGTTACTCACTGCTTGAGCTCGACTTATTTATAGTTATATAGACTCAAATGAGTCAATGTTGTCATCCAGCGAGTGTGTAGAGCTATACAAATAAATCTGAAGCATTGTTTATGGAATAAACTAAGATAAAAAGGTAATAGTGACTTGTTTTTGTTTTTTATATATATATCTTGCAATTTTAAGTTTATATCTCACACATATCTCACAATTCAGAGTTTATATTTGGCAATTTAGAGTTTATATTTCGCAATTCTGTCTCAAAATTCTGATTTTACACCTCACAAGACTTTTTTCTCACACTTCCTAGTTTATATTTTGCCATTCTGAGTATATATCTTGTCATTATAAGTTTATATCATGTAATTCCAAGTTTCTATAACTTATATAACAATATTTATAACAATACTGAGTTTATATTTCACAATTCTGAGAATCTTGCAATGATTTTTTTCCCTCAGAATTGTGAGATATAAACTTGCAATTGCGAGTTATAAAGTCTAAATTGTGAATAAAAAGCCACAATTGCGTTTTAATTTTATGAATTTTTAGCTTTTATAGGAGGCACAAGTGAGATAACTGCGGTCTTTTTCTGAGGAGCGAGAGAATCGGCTCTTCGCTTAATCTCAGTACTCGATAAACAATGGAGATATTAACAATCTCATTTGTGATTTCTTCCCTTTGAGAGAGAGATGAATGTTCGGGAGTGTGTTCTGTAATGGGTTTCTCATGGCAGATGATGTTGGGGTGCAGCTGTGTGTGAAAGAGAGGATAGATATGAGAATAAACGAGTGCAGGCGTATCATCTGCCTGTTCCTGACGGGACTGATGGAAACACACAGATAGTGGAGAAACCCAATAAACACAGAGAATCTATACAGGAGGATAAACGAGTCAGTAACGTCCACAGGTAGAGGATGATATCTGCTTTTATTAATAAATGTAAGATATTTAATTTCAGCATGGAGAACAGGAAGCTCTTTATACGCCCCCACACACACACACACACACACACACACAGGCTGTTTGAGGTCTACATGTTGAAGAGCAGACGCCCACATGTGTGCCACTTGTGTGAAATGTGAGAGGTCTGTTGTAAAGAGACTTTCATCACACACACACACACACACACACACACACACACACACACACACACACACACACACACACACACACACACACACACACACACACACACAGTAGGCTTTTTCAATTTATCTTCAAGTCAGTCACAGTTACATATTGTAAGTGTGTCGTAGGATTCCGATTTTTTTTTGTGTGTGTGGTGTGTGTGTGTTGTGTGTGTGAGTGTGAGTGAGAGTGATGGTGAGTGAGTGAGAGTGAGTGAGTGAGTGAGTGAGTGAGTGAGTGAGTGAGTGAGTGAGTGAGTGAGTGAGTGAGCGAGTGTGTTTGTCTTTGTGTACCAGGCTCATATGAATCAGTGTTATATCAGTGTTACATGAGTGTTATATTAATGTTTCTGCAGTGATGGGAGTTTGATTGATGAGGCGCGTCTCATTTCTAAGCACCTGTTCAAACCCGCCCAGCATATTAATAAAGACTGACATTATGAATTTCACACACACACACACACACACACACACACACACACACAATCTATCTTTCAGAGACAGAAACTGCAGGTGTGACCTGTATGAGAAAAAGAGAGATGAAGTAGAGAAAAAGCGAATGTTTGTTTTCTTCTAGCAGACACACACTTCTCTCTCGGTATTACTCAACACAACTGAACACATCACTTCCAAAAGTTGCTGTCAGATTTATCAAACAACGATAGTTCTATCGCCATGGCGATCTGTCGTCTTGTCTCCACGACGAAGAGATGGAACAAGACTGAGAGAGAGAGAGAGAAGAGAGAAGAGAGAGAAGAGAGGAGAGAGAGAAGAGAGAGACAGAAAGAGAAAGAGAAGAGAGAGAGAGAGACAGAGACAGAGACAGAGACAGAAAGAGAGGGTCTACAAATGTCTACAAGATCATGTGTTTCTATAAATTGAGTTAACCTTTTTCGAGAAGCCAAATGAGGCTCAACATGATTTCTATCTGATGCAAATTCTGTGCAATTAAAATCCCCTCCAATTAAGAGCAACTCTTCAGTATTGCAGTCACTTACGGCTTTACATATATATTTAGAAACCCCATTCTTTCAGATGCATTGGTGGGAGCATAAACACAACCAAAACAATCAAATACATTTACAAATCTGCCTTTTACAACTTCTTCTACTTCATAAGAAATTGTAATGGAGTTCTTCGAGAATAAAATAGCAACACCGCCACGTAGAGATGAATTATGACTGATTATGGTTAACCCATCAAACTCTCTTCTTCATTAAAAACATCTATGAATTTCTTGTGCAAACAGAATGTCTATTTTCTTGATAAACCTTGATAAACTCATATAATTCAAACCTGTTCTTCCCAAAACTCATCTCATAAGAGTCATTTTAAAGCTTGTCACTTTCAACATTAATTCCTAATTGAGAAATGACTTTAGTGAGTCTGTAAACCTCTTGATCAGAAAAAAGACCTTCACTCTTAAACATCTTTACTTTTTCTACAAATTGCTCCAATTCAGGAAAGTACTCTGTAATAATGTGCACATTTCTTGAATTCTTTACTCTCAAAAAGAGCTTAACATCATCTGTAAGATTGTTCTAAAGACTCATTTTGTGTTTGATCTTAAGTAAAACAACATCTTAGTACTTCTAAACCCGTGTAACACAAGTTAAAGAGACAAAAGAAAACTTTTCTAGGCACAGCGGCCACAAAAAAAGAGTCCACACACTCATCTCACTCGCTAGCTCAACAAACACTCATTTTTATAACACTTTATTAAATAATTGAAAAACAATTATTGAACATACACTTTACTCAAGACATTTAGCTAAAATTAAAGGTACAATATGTAGCTTTCTTGGCCACTAGAGGGTGCAGTTTCCAACAATAACAAAGGCGTACGTTTATGACGCAGTGACGAGCTGAATGATGGGACTTGCTGTCAAGCTGATGGATCTAATAATGTTTATGGATGAGTGAAAACACTCATGTTTTTTAACATTACAGTGGTGTGAAGCAGGTCGCGATTGCTAAAGAGACAGATATGACACGCGAGTCCCGCGGATATAAAGGAATAAGGACATTTAATTCTACAGAACTACACACAAGTGCTGGATTACTCACACAGGTCAGTTTATAAGAGGAACTAAACTTGTGAGGGAACGCAGTGCTGTTTCACTTGCTCTAACGTTACACTATCACACTAAACGCCATTTAAATGTTGAAAGTTATAATGTTATTCTACGTGTTAGTTTGTTTTCTATACGAAACTAGCAGCTGGATCAAGATTAGAAAAACGCACTGACCATATTCTAACATGTCATCATGTTCAGCTAACGTTAACATTGATTTGTTTTATGTACATTTGCTCACCTGTCTAATAAAGCTGTCAAGTCGTGACTCGGGAAGCTCTGTCGAGTCCAAGTTAGTCACGGACGTGGAGCTCTCGGCATCTCAAAAACGCTCATTTTGTTACGGGTGCGTGGTGGTAGGAAGGATGAGAAGACCAGGATGCTCAGAAACAGGATTTAATAAACAAAACTCAATATAACTTAACAAAGAATCCAGGAAACATTCACACACCATCTACAAACGTACCATACACAAACGAGAACCAACAAGGAGTGAGGGAGAACACAGGGTTTAAATACACATAGAACAGAAAGGAGAAACAAGGCACAGCTGGGGCAAATGAACTGAACACAGGTGAATGAACTGAACACTAACGAGGAGCGGGAAAACTGAGAACAGGACTGAACCAAATACACAATGACAGGGGGAAAACTCAGGAATACAGACACAAGACAGACATAACTGTAACATTACGCCCCTCCTCGAAAAGGCGTGTCCCCACGCCGTATAAACATCAAATAGGGGCGGGAGGGTGGGCGCCCTGGAGGCTGACGAGGGCGTGGCTTTCCCGGAACAGGAAGCCTCCAGGGCGGAGCAGGTTGTGCAGGTGGCCAGGGTGGAGACGCCCCTTCAGGTGGCCAGGGTGGAGACGCCCATTCGGGTGGCCAGGGTGGAGACGCCCCTTCGGGTGGCCAGGGTGGAGACGCCCCTTCGGGTGGCCAGGGTGGAGACGCCCCTTCGGGTGGCCAGGGTGGAGACGCCCCTTCAGGTGGCCAGGGCGGAGCAGGTTGTGCAGGTGGCCAGGGTGGAGACGCCCCTTCAGGTGGCCAGGGTGGAGACGCCCCTTCAGGTGGCCAGGGTGGAGACGCCCATTCGGGTGGCCAGGGTGGAGACGCCCCTTCGGGTGGCCAGGGTGGAGACGCCCCTTCGGGTGGCCAGGGTGGAGACGTCCCTTCGGGTGGCCAGGGTCCCTTCGGGTGCCCTTCGGGCGGCCATGGCGGAGAATCCCCTTCGGGCGGCCATGGCGGAGACGCACCTTCAGGTGGCCATGGCGGAGCAAGCTGGTCAGGGGGCCATGGCGGAGACGCACCTTCAGGTGGCCTATATCCCCCCCCCCCAAAATTTTCTTGGGGAGAGTGCCAGGCTCAGGGACGTGCATATGGACAGGCTTGGGAGGGCTGGACGGGACCAGCGGAGAAGGCTTGGGAGGGCTGGACGGGACCAGCGGAGAAGGCTCTGTAGGGCTGGACGGGACCAGCGGAGTAGGCTCGGGAGGACTGGACAGGACCAGCGGAGAAGGCTCTGTAGGGCTGGACGGGACCAGCGGAGAAGGCTCTGTAGGGCTGGACGGGACCAGCGGAGAAGGCTCGGGAGGACTGGACAGGACCAGCGGAGAAGGCTTTGTAGGGTTGGACGGGACCAGTGGAGAAGGCTCTGTAGGGCTGGAAGCATAGGCCAGAACTGATGTGCGTGTAGCCCACACACACAAAATCGCCGCAGACATCACCATCCATGCAATGTCATCTTGAATGTACTCACGTACGGTGGGCTCAGGCTGTGGCGGGCAGGCGACGGGCTCAGGCTCTGGCGGGCAGGCGACGGGCTCAGGCTCTGGCGGGCAGGCGACGGGCTCTGTGCTGGATGGGACCAGTGGTGTTGAGGGCTTGGCAAGGCTGGCGTAGAGTTCTGGCTCAGTGAAAAAGTCTATTAAATCAGTGCTGGATGAGGCCAGCGGTGGGGGCTCTGGGCTGCCAACGACTCCGACAGTGAAGGAGGACCCACAGACCCACAGGGTACGGTTGATGAATTCGACAAAGGGGAGATGAAGATCTTCTAATAGCAGTATCTGGCCGAGTATATCGTCCATCCCGCCCAAGAACTGCTGTTTAAGGGAGTCCTCATCCCGTCTCACGTCCTGATAAAGGTTGATATAGACCTCCACATAATCCTCCAGTGATCGCCCATCCTGGGAAATCCAGCGTTCTGCATTCATGCTAACTCTCTTTTTCCTCATGGTCGGTTCTTCTGTTACGGGTGCGTGGTGGTAGGAAGGATGAGAAGACCAGGATGCTCAGAAACAGGATTTAATAAACAAAACTCAATATAACTTAACAAAGAATCCAGGAAACATTCACACACCATCTACAAACGTACCATACACAAACGAGAACCAACAAGGAGTGAGGGAGAACACAGGGTTTAAATACACATAGAACAGAAAGGAGAAACAAGGCACAGCTGGGGCAAATGAACTGAACACAGGTGAATGAACTGAACACTAACGAGGAGCGGGAAAACTGAGAACAGGACTGAACCAAATACACAATGACAGGGGGAAAACTCAGGAATACAGACACAAGACAGACATAACTGTAACACATTTTAGTTCTCCTTGTTTGTCCCAAAGTCTGCTTGCCATGGTTTATGTTTAAACGAAACAAGAACTTTGTGCCGCTAAACGTCACGCATTACGCAGTTGTCCATGTCTGTTGCCATGGTTACATCATGGATATGGCAGTTCGAGCGGAAACCGAGGATAGCGCGGATATTGCGTCATTGACAGGCACCATTTTTTTCCGGGACGGCCACTTATTTAAAATAGGAATTTCTCTGAAATAAAAAATCTTTGGAGACTTTTGGGATATTGTAAGTACACAACTGCAGGAAATATATCACACTGTGCAAGTGATTTTTGGATATTTTATTACAAAATTCTTACATATTGGACCTTTAAATAACCATCTCTAACAAAGCACAACATTTCTTTGTAATTCCATACATTTTCAAATTCCTCTATATTCTTCATAGTTTTATAAAATAAAAAATCTATTTAATTATTACTTTTATTAAACTCTTAAAAACTTGTACTATATCCCGACCAACTTCACCATCTATTTTTTCCTTTCTTGTCAGAAAAATAGCCATTTTCGCTTTTCCATTAACAAAGTCAACAAGTTACCCCTTTTTTTCTTTTTTTTACAACTTGAAACCAAAAATGAAACCAACCTTTGAAAATAAAGAGAGAGAGAGAGAGAGAGAGAGAGAGAGAGAGAGAGAGAGAGAGAGAGAGAGAGAGAGAGAGAGAGAGAGAGAGAGAGAGAGGAGAGAGAGAGAGAGAGAGAGAGAGAGATGTTTTCAAGTTCAGATTCAGACCTGAATGGACAAATTAGAAAAGAAGGAGATCAAAGCTCCCTCTCTTTGGGAAAAGCTGACGGAGATGTGATTAAAGGTCCGTCCTCTGAGAGAACCAGAAATGAGTGCATTCGATGTGAAATCAGAATTGACCTGTTTTACGTTCTTCTGGTGTTATTGTGTGTGATTCATTAGTTAATATTTCTCAGGAGCCAGTAAAAATCCACTGCAAAATAACCATTCTTCAGGACGCTGTTTAGTCAGAGTGCATTGTGGGAAGCCGTGATATACTGTAATCTGGGGACAGAAAGAGTTTGACGGAGAGCAGAAGTTGGCTCTGAAATGGTGTTTGTGCCCCTGATGAAACACACTCTGCCAGTGTTTGTGTGTCGACACGGTTCAAGTTATCTCGGCTACGCAGCACTTGTTCCAGGACAGAGTGTGTTTGCGTGACGAACTGGTGTTGTTGGTCACCTCTAGTTTTAATCCTTCACCTTGGGATGTGACAGCGCTCCTTCCTTCCCCCTCTCTCTCTCTCTCTATCTCTCTCTCTCTCTCTCCACATTAGGGCCAGATTCACTAACAGCTTGCTCCTGTGCAAACCCTCCCTGTGAAAAATGAGCGCTGGAAAGTCGAGGACAGGGTTATTTTTGCGGCTGAACTTATTGCATATGCATTTGTAGGAGTTTCCCTCCCAGGCAAAATATTTAAATGAATCATGCAAGGTGATTCTCTAAGGTTTGCGCTCGTTAGTTCACCATTATTTACCGGCCTAAACAAGCATGTCTTAAACTAGACGCTAATTTGCGCTGCTCTTAGTAGATTGTGTTGGTCATTATGGAAATGATCCGTTTTTTAACTTGCGTCGTCAGTAGATCCCGAGAATAACTTTCCTCTCCCATCGGCACTTTTATGGGATTGCCCTCTCACGCTAATTTACCCTGTTTATTAAATCTGACCCAAAACGTCTTCTGCTTTTCAGATTTGTATGATTTTTTTTGATAGTTTTCACTCTAACATTTTATTCTAACAGTTTTATTTAACGTTTTATATGTTTGGTTTAGTTTAGTTAGAGTATATTGCAATCATTAGTGTTCTTCTTCTTCTTCTTCCGTTCTGGAGTATATGTCAGCTTATAGAAGCGCTTATGGGAAAGTTATGCAATTTGGCACACAGATAGAGGACAGTCTGAACATTAACCACAGCAATTCTGGAGTCTCTAACTCAATTCTTCTAGCGCCACCAACTGTCCAAAATGTGACTTTTGTTTATGGTAATAACTTTTGAACCGTAAGGGCTAGAAACTAAATCCTGGTGCGACACGGCGAGTCGAACGACACCCAATTTCCCCATGTCAGCCATTTTGAATTTTGTCGTGAAATGCTATATTTTACGAACGGATTGGCGTATCGTTGCGAAACTCAGTATGTGTCCTCAGCACCTTGCCCTGAAGGTTCTCAAAATGTTTTGAGACAAAAAAATATAATACAATATCCTAAAATACTAATAGCTTTTGATTAAATTAGCCTATTTAAATTAAACATTTCATGGTTCATGACAATAACATAGATACCAATTTTGTAATAATCGGCCAAACTTCGTGTCCGCCATGTTGATTTTCTTTCAAAAACTACTTTTTCAAACTCCTCCTAGACCATCTGTCAGATCTTCACCAAATTCGAGTCAGATCATCTTCAGACTATGCCGGCAAAAAGATGGATTTCGTGTTGATAGACAAATCTGTTTTTGTATACCTCATCAATGAATTCGATGAAATGAAGCCAAAACGACTCTGCAATCTCTGCAATACTTTGTCATATTGATACCAACTTTGCATGTGTCATTGTCACCTCTCTCTGATCACAACACATCAGTTTGTTCACAGCGCCACCTATTGGCCAAAAGTTACAAACCACTAAATCATATAACTAGTGATGTATGATAATTTCAGCCTTTGCTGAATCATCTATATGAATTTAATTGCTCATTGTTGCAGTTGGTCTGACGCTCGGCCATGTTGGCATGAATTATCAAGCCTTCTTTGTGCCTTATTCTCTATATCAGTGTCAGTGTTTCTGAAATCCCTGAAACGCCTCCATTGTAGTCTTGAGTTTCTTCCAGGAACGAACACGTCACAATATTCCTCATTTAAATAATTAATACGCTAAATAAAGTGGCGGGGCCTGATTGAGTTAGTTAGTAGTGTGTTGAAACTCAAGGTTATGTAAAGGGGCGGGACATTTCCCGAACACACTCAAAGCGCTTGACCAATCACAACACACTGATCCAGCCGACCAATCAGAGCACAGTGTGCTTTCAGAAGGAGGGGCTTCACAGAGACAGGAACTAAACAGAGCGTTACTGACAGACTGGAAGAAAGGAGCTGCAACAATGGAGGATAATGGGGAAATTATTTGTTTTATGAACATTCAAGCATGAAAACATATTCTAGTAGAGCCCAAAAACAAAATCAAGACTTCGCAAAAGGGCATAATATGGCCTCTTAAAGAGAAACACCTGAGATAAAGTTGGTACTGTAATAAAACAGAGAGCATAAGTGCCTACAACACAAACAATAATTTTCAGTAGAGTTCCTCGGAATCCCCCATAAGCACCTACTCCAATGCTGTCGCCATGGCTACAGTCTCGGCCAATCGTGTCGCAGCCAGCTGTGAGGTCATCATCCCTTCACGCAACCACACATGGTGTCAAATGAGTTTGCCCACAATGATGCCATCTGTACTGTGTGTGTGTGTGTGTGTGTGTGTGTGTGTGTGTGTGTGTGTTGTGTGTGTGTGTGTGTGTGTGTGTGTGTGTGTGTGAGCTCATTTGCACTAGTTTCATTATTAAGGTGACTGTCCTTATCTGTCGCGGCTGAAGGGTGTGAGATCATGATCTGTGTTTTGTATTAAATTTAACCGAGGGTTGATTTCTGCAGCTGACCTGTCGGCAGGGGTGTAATCATGTTAACAAACACACACATGCACACAATCACACACACAAGCTCTGTTACAAAACCTACCCAGACAGCATTTTAAATCTTTATATGTGCACTTCAAATGAGGAGTGAAGTGCTCGCGTTCGTTTAGTGCTTAAGATGCTGACTATAAAGATCACAAAGTCACATTTCAGTTCTAATGCTCATTAGGATTTGGCTAAAAAATCATACATGCACAAACTTTTTTTTTTTAAATGTGTGAATCAATGGCATTATTGGCATATATAACCCTTTGGCATTATATATATAAACATATGAACTCATACATTGCCTCTGTTCAATCCTAATGTGTGGTTTGAGTGCATCGATGTCCTGTGTCATATGATCTGACTGTCTCTCTCACACATTTACACTTAAATACAGATGCATGTGAGATTTCCACATCAACAATTATCAGTCTTTAAAAAATATGCCTCTAGTTGTCATGGTTACTGGGGAAACTGGCTGCACAGAGAAAAATAATGAGTCATTTGTGTGCGGGTGTTCATTTAATTGGCAATTTGTATCTACTTTGTATCGAAACTATTTAATTTGCTCAAATGTATCAGTCAGTGTACGTTTCAGGAAGGCTTCACATAGCTGAACTGAATGTTTCAACATGACGCTGCCAAAAACACACGCGCTCACACACGCACTCACACACGGACACACACACCCCCGTGGCGTCACACACACACAAACAGACGCACACACACAGACATACTCACACACAGACACTCACTCACACAGACGCATATGTACACACACTCACACACTACTCTCCTTCTCTACACACACACACACACACAATCACACACCTCTACACTCACACACACACGTACGCACACATCACAGACGCACGCACACACACACAGACACACACACACACCACACACACACACACACACACAACACACACACACACACACACACACACACACACACACACACACACACACACACACACACACACACACACGTGATGACTGACAGCAGAAGATGCATGTGATCCTGCTCATGATTCTTCACACTGATGCTGTTGTTCTCTCTCCTCAGTGACGGTTGGGCGGACCGGTATGATGTCACTGACGGGTACGTGCGCGAGGCCGCCGGCGGGATCACGATTAAACTGCAGTCCGCAGACGTCAAGTGGTTTGACGATTACTACCTGAAACTACGTCCCGACAATAACCCACGAAATCCCTGGTTCCCCGAGTTCTGGCAGCACCGGTTCCACTGCCGGCTGAAAGGACACCCGCAGGACAACAACAAATACAACAGAACCTGCGGCAGTAAGTACATTCAACCCAACTCAACTCAACTCAACTCAACTCAATTCAACTAAACTCAACTCAACTCAACTCAACTAAACTCAACTGAACTCAACTCAATTCAACTAAACTCAATTCAATTCAATTCACATTTATCTGTATAGCGCTTTTCACAATACACACCATTTCAAAGCAGCTTTACAGAAAATGCATGAGTCCACATTACAATTTAAAGTGATCTGTTATCAGATGTAACTAAGTTATGTATTTCAGAAATGTACAAAAACAAAATCACAGTTAGCTAAAAATGTATTAATTTAAAAGAATGTAATAATTTAAAGCTGCAGTCCGTAGCATTTTCCCTTTTTGTCGCCATCTCTGTTCGAAATCTGTAACTGCAGTGATTCGCGGAATTATCATCTTTGCGTGGGTTGTAAATCGGCATGAAACAGCGCGGATGAACACAGTGTTTTGAGGCGAGTGCTGCTGTCAATCACCGCGCTGTGTGGATACTGTCATTCAGAATCACAGATTCACTTTTTGAAAGATTGACCAACATACGAATTTTCACCGGAAAATGTCTTCTGAACAAGTAAGTAACATCCATTTTTGTTCTAATCAACTAAGGGGGGAAAAGCATTCGACATGACGATAGTTAGATTTAATCAGCGCGATTTACAGCAACCGTGCAAATCATAGCCTACTTTGTTCTCAAATTGTTCATGTTAACAACATCAGCATTGCGTGCCTAACATTATTTAATGTGTTTTATGATTACCTGTGTAGTTCAGAATTCATATTCTCCATAATAGCTAAACGAGAAAGGCACAACAAAGGAAACTCCATAACTGTGTGAATTAAGAAAACGTACTGTTACACGATTGAACTATTGAAATGTCTTACTTGTTCAGCAGAAAAAGCCGTCTCTTCTTCCGTTTCGAATCCCTTCGGGAGTTCACGCACCTTTCAAAAGCCCCACCGATGTGTATCCTCAACATGACATCATGACTTTTGCGTAAACATACACGGCACTTTCAAGTCAAGTGGCGTGTTATTTATACGCATTTTGAGCTATCCGCGTGTATGCGTGTATATCTACGCCGTTATGTCCGAGTGATTCCGCGTGTATGTACACGCCGTTAAAAATCCGAGCGAAATAAAGCCAAATTTTGATATACATCTGGGGGAGTGATAGTTTTCTTACTAGGATGGTAGGGAAAGACTCATAAATGGTATTAACCAGTGACGGGTAGGTTTAGGGACGGGATTGGGGTAAGTCATATATTTATATATACAGTTATGTAACGTTAAGTCAACGGCGTTCATAAACACGCTGAAAAGAGATTATGCGTGTTGATAGCACGCCAAAAATGGAAATACGAATTGGCGTGTCATACATACGCAGTTTCATGAGATCAGTCTGGTATCCTTGTGTTCGCATGAGACGGTTTCTTTCTCTTTCCACCTTAAATCCGAAGTACAAAGTCTTTTGGGTTTTATAACTGGTTAATCTCCAGTTGACACTGATGATTGTTGTTTGGATCTTTTCTGGATCCGCCATGAGTTTAATCATGTAAAGTGCTGCGAGAAAAGCCCATCTCTACATCTCCTCATGCGCAGTATAGCCGGCTAGCCGAAACTCCTTCTTTATGTGTACAGATGTGACGTAATGACGCAAAGACATGCTCGAATTTCCCGCGAAAACCCACCAGTACCACTGGAATTAAAATCATGATTACAAGCTAACCGTTTTGAATCTAGCTATGGCAAGCAGATAGTTTTGAACACTGGCTGAAGATCTTTTTTTTTAAATAATTAATTTGGATTTTTTTAACTTAAAAATGTTACGGACAGCAGCTTTAAGGCAGAAACAATTAACTCATTGAAGTAATGAATACTTGATTAAGTGACTACAACATTTAAAAAATGACGTGTGTGTGTGTGTGTGTGTGTGTGTGTGTGTGTGTGTGTGTGTGTGTGTGTGTGTGTGTGTGTGTGTGTGTGTGTGTGTGTGTGTGTGTGTGTGTGTGTGTGTGTGTGTGTGTGTCTACGATGTCTAGATGGGTCTGAGTAAAGCCGTAACCTTACGAGTAACAATGGTCTAAGAACAGACAGGAACGAATGATAATGTTCTTTCATCCAGACTTCCTCTTCAGATATCACATCTTCCATTAGTCTCGCTGTCTTTATCCGGGCTCCTGCTTGTACTCCAAGTAAAACCAAGTACTCTCCTGCTTGGGTTCAAAGAAACTTGAAAATCTTGGTCCTATTTAAGAAAAAAAGAAGAAAAGAACAACCACAACTTCCCTCTGCAACCTGAATCAAAACTGCTTGAATATAAACCAACAGGAGCAACAGTTAGGAGAGACATTATGTTTTTAATGTCAGCTCAAAGCCTCATTTTTCAATCAGAGCGCGCTGAGGGGATCAAACAGTTTTGAATGAAATTAAATTTGGCGTGAAAACAAGACTTTTAACTGCAATACACAATCACAAACAGATTAAAGCCCAAAGTATGCTTCAGTTTCGACAAGCGCGTTTAGCCTTTCAAAGTACACTATACTTCATTTGATAGCAGACAGTCGACACACATGCTGGAAAGTTTCATCTTTGTTCGGTGTGAAGATAAAAATGTCTTTGTACTCTTGTCAAGTAGTTTAACAGCCATTGAACATGCTTTTTTTTTGTGTCTATGGAACAAAGCAGGTTTGATATTGATAGCAGTAAAAGTAGTAGTAGTAAAAGCTGTTTTTTTCATATTTCAGTGTCTTTAATTTTGAAACAACGGGCCATTGCTAACGCAATAAAATGCAAAATGCATGCAAAAACTGAGCGTAGATAGTAGAAAAATCATGCTGAACGCTGTGCTAAAGGTCGACCGATTAATCGCTTTTGCTGATTAATCGACAACGATAACCGATTGCTGGAACGAAGTACAGTATATTTTCATGGGTCAGTACTGTTTATCAACTTTTGTAATAAAGTTCAGCACTATTTTATGTTATGTTTATTTTAATTCAGTATCTATTTTAAAAAAGATTGGTTGATTAATCGGTTTATTTACATTATGTTCGCTGTATGCCTACTCTAGTATACGTTTAAAAACTGGAGTACACTTTAGGCTTTGGGACTTGTTTACTCCTAGTCCTTTTCTTCGAGTATAGTCCAACTGCTTCTTAAATTGTCTCCTTTAATTTGAAATACTAAACCTTTAATAAATGTTTTACCTTATATTGCTATTTCATATGCATTTGGTTGAATCCTTTTTATTTAAAGCATGTTGAAATACCATTGTGTATGAAATGTGCTATATAAATGAACTTGCCTTGCCTCTCAAATCACGAAATACCGGTGTAAACAAGGTGAAGTGTGTTTTGTGATTCGAGTTGTAGTAAGAGTCTCGAAACAAGACTAAAGGGTACTTTCCTGTTATCCGGACCCCTCGATGGCCTACCCCTAACCCCGCCCCTAAACCTACCCGTCACTGGGGTTAAGACCAATCAGGGAAATGACCTACCCCTAACCCAGCCCCTAAACCTACCCGTCACTGGGGTTAAGACCAATCAGGAAATGACCTACCCTAACCCAGCCCCTAAACCTACCCGTCACTGGGGTTAAGACCAATCAGGGAAATGACCTACCCCTAACCCAGCCCCTAAACCTACCCGTCACTGGGGTTAAGACCAATCAGGGAAATGGCCTACCCCTAACCCAGCCCCTAAACCTACCCGTCAATAGGGTTAAGATCAATCATGGATGACTATAGTTCCGAAATGGTATTATCGTGGGGTCCGGATAACAGGAAAGTACCGACTAAAGCACTTTATAGCTATATTATGGATAATTTGTGGTATTATATTATGCTGCGTGACGTCTTTTTATTGTTCTTTTGCGCATGCGTGTCAGTTCAGGTCCATCATCTCTTCTCACTGAAATCTGATATTGGCCACATTTAAAACAACAATGTGAACAGCTATACAAAAAAATGGGATCTGGGCATCAAATCGTAATTGAGCACTAAGGCTCGCAGTGTGAACGTAGACAGCATGCAATTGTAATGATTCGTCCACAGAAGGCAAGTTGAAGTGAACCCAAATGCAGCTTTATTGTCAAAAAAGATTAGACATAAAACAAAGGCATGAAAACTCTAAACTAAAACTGAAACAAGAACATAGACTAGACATGAGGCTCACAAACAGCGGTTACACAAAACAATACTAGACAAAGAAACAGGGCAAACATGAGGGCTTTAATACACAGACTAATTACTAGACAAGTGACACCTGTGAACAATGAAACAATGAACCAATTGACAACATGGCTGCGTCCCAATTCGCCTGCTTCTACTATGCCCTAAAAGAATGTACTCTTTTTGTGAAGAAAACGTACATACTTTTGAGTGTGTAGCAAAAGAGTAGGCAAAATTTGGGACATACTACTTCGTCATCTTTTACGGACAGCTCTGTGCTTAGTTACGTGAATCATGTCAGCATAAACTGCCCTGTCAATCATCTTGTCACTGTTAAAATCCTCCATTCAATCTAATTTACTTTCCTACTGTTTCGGAAAGAAAAGTTGTGCCAGTCATTGGTCTTTCATGTGGAGAGTCTCCTCATGTTTTTTCAATTTGAATATAAAGATCCATTTAACAGTTAATGGATAAACGTATCTTTACAAAATTTCACAATGCTGCTGCAGATGCAATATAATGTGGACAATATTGCATAAATACATTTTGGTCAGGTTAGATACTGATAATTAATCACTCTCAAACCCCTTTATCTAAACCTCTCTACACAAACGCCGGACTCGCACATCCTCAATGTCTGTAGTTTTTAACACTTTTTACTCGTGTTTGTAATTCTAAACGAATCCTCGTCCAGCGCACGATGGGTTGTGGGCAATATTAGCCGTTATAAGTGTGCATCGATCTGCACTTGGGAAATAGTCGACCATCTGGGTATCTTTGGAATAATCATTTCAACATACTACGATTTGGGATGTACTCTACTTTCGAATACTATTTAGGATGGATAGTATGTGAATTGGGATGCGCCGATTGACACATCAGACTAGTGAACACATGGCAGGATCACATGACTTGAACAAGGGATCACATGACATACATGAAACAGGAACAAAACCCAAAACGTGACAGCAATGCATTAGCAGGACCTAAAACGCTTGAACTGTACATCTCTGAGCCCGATAAAGACCCCCTCTGAGATGGAAATATGGGTCTCTCCACTGCATGAAATCAGTTTCACAGAACATTAGCACATTAGCACAGTTCATCATTTGACCGGCCTACAGGGTACGAGCAGGAAAACACGAGTTATCTCTCATTAACCCCAATCTGTTCCTCTCTCAGAGCGCGATTCTCTGCGGCAGCAATACGCTCAGGACACCAAGATGGGTTTCGTGATCAACGCCATCTACAGCATGGCCCAAGGCCTTCATAACATGCAGAAATCGTTGTGTCCTGGTGTGGTGGGACTGTGTGATGCCATGAGGCCCATCGACGGCGCCAAGCTCCTCGAGTTCCTCATGAAGACCAACTTCACCGGAGTGACCGGGGAAAACATCTACTTTGACGAGAATGGAGATTCGCCAGGGAGGTAGGAGCAAACCAATCAGCCAATCCACCAATTACTCAAGCAATAAATAAGATAATCAATCCATCAGGCCGACAGTTAGTCAATGAGTGGATCAATGCATCAGTCATTTTGATGAATTCACCCTTCATCTTCATTCCGTTCCACTAAATCAATAGTACTTTTGTGTTTGACGGCTCGTAGTTACGTGATCATGAACTTCAAGAAGATGGGGAAAGATTATTTCGACTACACAAACGTGGGCAGCTGGGACATCAGCGGTCTGCAGATCAATGACGACGAGATCTGGCCCAACAAAGAGGACATCATCAAATCTGTGTGCAGTGAACCCTGCGATAAAGGTCAAATCAAGGTCAGGAAACAGTCATCCTCGCAATGTTTCAGACTCTGTGATCATGTATTTAGCAAGTGTATTATGCATGTGGAGTGAGAAGTAAATCAAGTTGTGAGTCAGCAAAAAAACTCAAATCAAATTGAAAATCAAACATGGAAATTGAGAGGTTAATACTATACTTTACTGGATAGGCCAAACCACACGAATCGAGTCTTAATAATTTGAGTGATTTCTTAAATTAATTTTGATGCTTTCATACTTTCTGCATCTAATAATTCCCTGCATAAAACACATCAAGGTTTAAAACACATTTATAGTTATGTGTGAACCTGTATTTAATGTCTGGATATGGCATAATTTATTAACCTTGTGTAGTTTTACTCACTGTTTTTAGATACTTACATTTGGAAACCCCAAAATTTCAACATTAATGTAGGCTTAATAATAATGTTATAATATGACCTTGTGTTTACTTATTGCAACAGCTTTTACAATAAAACATTTTTGGTTTTGTATTGTCACCACTTGAAATTGGAGTCCTGAAGTAAAAAAAAGTTGAGAACGACTTTTTTTTATGTCAATAAAAAAGGCATTTAAACATACTATAAAAAATAAATGCAATTATATATTCTTTTCAAATGTTTTAAATAATATTAATTTAAAATAATGCATCAAATAATAAATATTAATGTAATCTTTTAATTAATATTATACATTTAAAATATATGTAAATATTTTAGAAATAAATATTTTATAGTAAATAAACATACTGTCAAAGTAAATATAATATTTATATATACAATATACATAAATATTTAATTTTGTAAAATATTATATTATTATTATTAAATATAATAATATAATAATTCATTATTATTATTAATTTTATTATTATTAAATTCTATATTTAATATATTAATTAAAATATGTATATATATATATTTTCTTTAAAAAAAAAAGATATATATATATATATATACACATAAAATATACATATTTTATTTAATAAATAAAAAAGATTCTATACACAACATTCATTTTCCATGGGCTGAAATATCACAGCTGCAAAGCTTAAAGGGACTCACTATTTTCATCCAGAGGATCATAAAATGTCAGAACGTAAAAATTTGATTAGTTTTGCTATCCTAAATTTTACTATTTGCATTTAGCATCGTTTTCCCCCGGACTGCAACCTTTCAGGGTCCCGACCCGCTCGCTGAGAATCGGTGATGAGATTATGATGGCGTGTCACATGATCCTCTCTCTCATCTCCAGGTGATCCGTAAAGGAGAGGTCAGCTGCTGTTGGACATGCACTCCCTGTAAGGAGAACGAGTTTGTTTTCGACGAGTACACGTGTCGCGCGTGTGAGCTGGGATCTTGGCCCACCAATGACCTCACCGGTGAGTCGACACACACATAAACCCACTGAAAGATGATCAGATTGATGACGATTCTCATGGATTCACTGCTCGTGCTTGTGCCTGTTGAGGGTTCAATAACACGGTTTATCCGCCTCTATTCAGTTTAGCTAATCTAATTCTGTAAAGTGCTCAAGCCCCGGACGCACACGGATACTCAAACACAAATCTAACGTTTCATGGAGTGTCTTTTGGGATCCCAAAACGACTTATTTGCCAAATTCGTGTTTGCATCTCTCTTACAATTGCCTATAATAGAAAGAGAAAAAAAGAAAGAGAGACATTAGTGCCATAGAAAGCAAATGCATTTCAATAAATAATATCAGGAGAAAACGAATACACACAGTCATTGAGCTAAAAGGTTAACAGCATCAACATCGTCTGAGTTGAACTTATCAAATCTGTCTCTCTGTGATCAGCCCACACACTTTAATACCATCTATTTATACCATCAGATAGAATGAGATGTATCATATAGCAAATATAACCAAGTACTCTACATTTTTACACTTTTTAATTAATGTATGCCAGTGCAACACCCTCCTCCATAATATTAGGGCATTGTGGGTAAGGTGGTTTCAATTACATTGCTATGTGTATAGTAATTTTGGCATGTCATGATCCACCAGATGATATTATTATAGCAAGTCAATATATACTATAAAGTTGCCTGGCAATGAAAAGTGCCATTCTTAAAGGTATAACATATTTATTTGAACAAATCTTACAAATATTTGCTTATAATATTTTATCTAATTTAAATTATGATATTATACATATTTTAGAAAATACAAATATTTAACTTTTATTGTAAATATTTATATAATAAATATAAATATTCTAACTAGAAATTGCTCATTTTAAGTGCAGTCTCTATAGAAAGATTTTAAAAAATCAATAAGTTTTATGTTATATAAATTAAAGGGTCAGATATT
Source organism: Chrosomus eos (assembly GCA_036326025.1). Lineage (NCBI taxonomy): Eukaryota > Metazoa > Chordata > Actinopteri > Cypriniformes > Leuciscidae > Chrosomus > Chrosomus eos. Next base: position 37,984,612 of record CM070825.1, on the reverse strand, counting down.
TTAAACATTTTTGTTTTTATAGTAAATATTTATATAATAAATATGTTACTGTATGTTGAATTTCATAGTATGTTTATTATTTACTATAAAAAAAAAAATTTAAATCGAAAAAATGTCATCAACTTAAACATTTTAGCGTTAGTTCATCCAAAAAATTTTATTCTGTCATAATTTACATAATTTTACACAAGTTCTGCCAAACCTATACGAGTTTCTTTCTTCTGCTGAACACAAAATCATTTTAAATTTTGAAGAATGTCAGTAACCAAACAGTTTATGGACCCCATTGACTTTCAAAGTAAGGAAAATTAACAGTTTGTTTACCCATATTCTTCAAGATAGAAATTCATACAGATTAGGAACAACTTGAGTAAATGATAACAGAATTTACATTTTTGGGTGAACTATCCCTTTAAATCCAATTTTATAATGAATTATTTTCCAATAATCTAAAAAATCTTACAAGCGCCACTAATTCTCTTTCTCTTGACTTGTTTTAGGATGTGACCCGATCCCAGTGGAGTTTCTGAGGTGGGGCGACCCCGAGCCCATCGCAGCCGTGGTCTTCTCCTGCTTGGGTCTGATGGCCACGTTCTTCGTCACCTCCATCTTCATCATCTATCGCGACACGCCCGTAGTGAAGTCGTCGAGTCGGGAGCTGTGTTACATCATTCTGGCAGGGATCTGTCTGGGATACCTCTGCACCTTCTGTCTCATCGCCAAACCTCACGTGATCTACTGCTACTTGCAGCGGCTGGGCATCGGCCTATCGCCCGCCATGAGCTACTCGGCCCTCGTCACCAAGACCAATCGCATCGCTCGGATTCTGGCCGGCAGCAAAAAGAAAATCTGCACCAAGAAACCTCGTTTCATGAGCGCGTGCGCCCAGCTAGTGATCTCCTTTCTTCTTATCCTCCTGCAGTTGGGCATTATCGTGGCGCTTTTCGTGATGGAGCCTCCCGACGTCGTCCATGCTTATCCCTCAATCCGCGAGGTCAACCTCATCTGCAATACCACTAACTTGGGTGTGGTGGCGCCATTGGGCTACAACGGCCTTCTAATCATGAGCTGCACCTTCTACGCCTTCAAGACGCGCAACGTCCCGGCCAATTTTAACGAAGCGAAGTACATCGCCTTCACCATGTACACCACCTGCATCATCTGGCTGGCCTTCGTACCCATTTACTTCGGCTCCAACTACAAGACCATCACCATGTGCTTCTCCGTCAGTCTGAGCGCCACCGTGGCTTTGTGTTGCATGTTTGCGCCGAAGGTTTACATTATCCTCGCTAAACCGGAGAGGAATGTCCGCAGCGCGTTCACTACGTCGACGGTTGTGCGAATGCACGTGGGAGACGGGAAATCATCATCCGCGGCCAGCCGGTCCAGCAGCCTGGTCAACCTATGGAAGAGACGAGGCTCGTCGGGAGAGACGCTCAGGTGTGTGTTCGATTAAATACTAGATTTGCATGTAAAGAAAAGAGGTACGTTCATACCCATCATGCAATTTTGCGTTTAAAAGACATCTAATAGACGTCCAAACACAGCCCAGGCATCTAGGCTAGAACAAGGAAAAATTTAGGCTGTCAGTGAAACTTTAATAGACGTCTAAACCATAGCCCAAGAATAGACTAGTTATCAATTAGATAGCAGAAAAATGTACGGGTGTAACAATATATGTACATAATATATCGCAATACAAAAATGCAACGATATGTATCGTGGATAGTGACAATATTTATTGTGTATAGTTCACCCAAAGTAAAAATTACCGTGTGAGAAAAAAATGTAAGTTTTCAGAGTTTAAGTGTCAGTGCTACATTAAACTACTTTTATATAATGTTGGATATAATGTATAATAATGCAATGGGGGAATATTTGTGGGTCCTGGTGATGTCAAATATCTTATGGTACAAGTAAAAAGTGGCCTTTAAATATATCTGAAGAGTGCAAGCATATGCATCTAAAATAATTCATTATTTTCAGCTTCAGAATCATGAATATTTATATTCTGGTGTCACCACTGTCCTGTGTTTCCAGCACCAAGTCCAAGCCTATTCATTTACAGCCACTATATAACACCAAATTTAGCATTTTAATCAACTGTACATTTTTTGTTAACCTTTTATCATATGCCTTGGAGTATCGCAATAATATCGTATCGTGAGTTCATTATCGTGATATGTATCGTATCGTGACATGAGGGTATCGTTACACCCTTAAAGAAATGAAATGAGTGAAGAAATGAAACCAAACACCTTGTAATCACTGTTTACTTTGCTTACATGATGGAAGATCATACATCTCGCAAGTTATTTTGGAAAAAATGACATGTAACCAAATTCAAAGTTATTTTGGCTAGAAGTGGGTTACTCATAGCCGGACTACATCGGGTTTATAGTTAACCTAGTGGTAAAATGACAGCTATTGCTTGTGGGTAGCAAGAAAAGAGTAGTGTTAAAATTTCAGGTTTTATGCATTGGTTCTGTGAAAATGAAATGAGTTGCCCTACTGTTGTAATGACTTTCTGTGCACATCTCGTTTGTGTGGTAATGATAGGGCTGTTAAGTTATTGACATCCATAAAACGAGAGTGATTACCTTAGACAACCTGTGATTATAGAAATTAGTGTATTAAAGGTGCAGTTAGAGATTTCTGGTACATGTTGATGATATTTAAAATCACCAAAACAAACACGTCCCCTATCTCGATGCCTCCGCCCCCACATCCATGTACACGCAGGGCTTGACATTAACACCCGCCAAATGCAGGTTGGTGGAGGAGGTTTAGACATTCCAGGTTTATAATAATAATAATAATAATGCATATGTTTTTCAAAGCGCTTACATCACCTGTAAGTGTGTTTGCTCACACTGCCTGATAGTAGAGTTGTCAAAAAGTACCGACTTCGGTTCCAAGTCGGTACTGAAATTAAAAAATGTGACGATTCCAGCATTTCCCTAAGCGCCGTTGAATGGATTCTTAAACACCTCTGAGTGGCCATTGTGTCCACAGGCTCAACATATATATCTCTGATTGTCTACAATGATCGGGAGCACTTGAAAGCAGGCGTCTATCAGCGGATCCGTGATATATCCGCTGATAGACGCAGTTTTCATACACTCCTGTCCTGTGTGTATCTGTGTAAGCGCTCAATGAAGAGCATCAAAGACAACATGTTTTTGAAGCGTCAGCACAATAGCCAGTCAGAGACATATATGTTGAGCGCGTCAAAACAATGGCCAATCAGAGGTGTTTAAGAATCCATTCAACAGCCCTCAAAATGCAAGAGGGGAATGCTGGCAATTTAAATGCTTTTTAAATTTCAGTACTGAGTTGGTAACGAAGTCGGTACTTTTGAAAACACTACCTGGAAGTTTAACACATAATCTCTGCTTCATAATATTTGAATTGTTGTTTCAGCTCTAATGGGAAGTCGGTGACTTGGGCCCAGAATGAGTGCAGTTCCAAAGGAAGCCACTTGTGGCAGCGTCTCTCCTTCCACATCAAGAAGCGCGAAAGCAATCAGACGGCCGTGATCAAACCGTTCTCCAAAACGTCTGAGGGACGCTACTGCGGAGGCAGCGACATCAACACCGACAACAGTAACAACAAGATGCTCTACGAGGTCACCGAAGCGGAGGAGCGCTACCCCATCACCTACCGGCCCCAGACACCCTCGCCAATCAGCACCGTGACCCAAAGAGCGAGTATTTCTCTAGCGCAAAGCAATGACGCCCAGGTCATGAGCGTCTCCACATACATGTGTCAGCCTCAGCATCGCGGTAACGTTTCGTGCGGCGGAAGTGCGTCGCAGGGCTCTCTAATGGAGCAGATTAGCTGCGTGGTGAACCGCTTCACCGCTAACATCAGCGAGCTCAACAGCATGATGCTCACCAATTCTCCTCCGGGAAGCACCGCGGTTTTATCCACCAGCGCTTCTGCTCACGCTCACACACAGGAACCCTGCTGTCCTCCGGCCTACCGCCTGTCCCGAGAGATTTCCATGCCGTCCACCATGACGACCTACGCCGAAATACAGCCCCTCCCACCGGTGGAGCCTAACGTGGGTCGACCCGCACCCTCCTGCCATCTTCCCGGTTCGTCGCGGCTCAAAACGTCACCAACGACCAGTGGGAAGGAGCTTAAAGTGGGCGTGTCCACGGTTATGGATTCGCCGTCCAATCAGCTTGAGCTTGAGGAACTGCTAGCGCTGACTCCACCCTCCCCCTTCAGGGACTCCGTCGGGTCGGGAAGCGCCTCGCCAAGTTCTCCCGCTTCGGATGCCGAAATGTCCGCACTTCCGCTTGTCCCGAAATACGATTGCCTGGTGCTCCGACACTACAGCCAGAGTTCGTCTTCATTATGAGGACCAGCGTGGCGGACAACAGAATGAAGAATGGAGCGCTAAATGGCGTAAATAATGTTGCCGGAGACGGACACGGCTTGAGTGTGTGTGTTTACATGTTCTCACCTTCGGACCAATGCAAAACCGGGCTCTGCCGCCCCTGCAGAGAAATCTCTCCAACATCAGACCTGCAGTAGTTTCTCAATCGTTCGTCTAGTTTGGCGTTCCGTTGGTCTGTTTTGGTAGTGGCCTTAAACAAACATGGCTTTCATCTAATTAGTGCTGTTTCTATGACTACGATATGTTGGTGTCCCCCCAAACGGATGTTGGAGGACGAACACACAGGGAGATCCGCCTGCGTCACGGGGATGTTCCCATACACGGACATTACGAGCCTTTTTTTGCTACTTTCATTATCTAACAATGAGATTATTAAGGGCTGGAAAAAGACACGGCAGCAAAGGGAAAAGCCTGTTTAATTACATATTGCTTCGCTCGTACACGACTGCTGGTACACTGTAATAATTAACGAGTCTGAGGTGACGTACCCGATGCTTTCCAAGATTCAAACGCAATCTTTGAACAAAGTGCTTTGTTTGATGTACCACAGGACGGTGTGAGAGAGCAAACAGATCGATATTCAGACACATCACTCATTGTCCATGATTTTCTCTTCTCCTTTTTCTCTCCCTTTTCTCTTAATTCTTGCAGTTTTTCCCCATTTTTCAACCTGCCTTTTTCAGGAACAGAGCATATATGGGTGAATCTAATGAAACCTGTCCAGATTATATTTAACCCCAAAATTATAGAAAATGAAACCTATTATAGGATCATAGGTGGTCATATTTGAAAATAATGTCACAATACAATGATTTTAGACTTAATGATTAACAGGCTTCATTTTTTTTCTTTCTTTATTAATGGAGTGTCTTTTTACACGCCTTGTTGGCAGAGGCTATTTACACTAACTCCGCCCACTGACGTCTGATTGGGCCAGACAAAACTACGAAGATGCTGGATAATTGTAGCAATAGTAAAGGGGTAATAACAGGAAGTTTTGACGAAAAATCGAATCTCCCTTTTCCCATCTCAGATCGGAAAGGCATTTATTTTCAATAAAAATTTCGAAAATTGAAAAAATGGAAGAAAAAAAAAAAAAAAAAATAATATATATATATATATATATATATTATTTTATTATTTTTTAATCAAAATAAAGTGTCTAACGTCTGTTTAATAATAAAGTGTTTATCAATTAGGGTTTGGGGAAGGTGTAAGGAGGGCTTTATTGTCCCAATAAGCAATGGCCGCAGCCATTTATTTATAAAAATAAATATAGATGTATTTGTACAAATTTAAATAAATAGATTTTATGTATTGTTAGATTGAATAGATCTCCACGTCAGAAATATCAGACAAATCAGATCTGACCCCGGACGCCGAATCCCTGCAAGCATCGCAAGAGCAAGGAAATAAGTAATATAAAAAGACATTTAATAATAATAATAATAAAATTATGAATAAATATAAAAACATAAGTTATATAAATCAAATAATGTTTTATTAATAAATTATTAAATGATGAATCAAATGACAACTATAAATGACTAATGATTATAAAATGTAATCATGAAAAAAACAAAGAAAGTAAAGCCGCACACACACACACACACACACACACACATATTGTTATTGAGAATCCGATCCTTCTTTATGCATTTATTTATATTATTAAATAAACAAATAGATGTATTTATTTTTATTTATTCGGTTTATTTATTTAAAAAAATACATGAATTAATTCATTTAGTCAATCATATTAATTGTATTTAATTTTGGGGTGAACTGTGACCTGGACATGTTTTCATAATATTAACCTGCATTTTGTTTTTTACATTATTATTTTTGTTGATTTAATTGTGGGACCAAACTCTGGAGCCAGATCCTGTAACACACCTCGCCGAAACGTTGTGGTACCATGTTATAGTGATGGTATCAGATGGTAATACCATGGTAGTCCAAGAATACCATGGTACTTTTTTATTTACTTTTTTTGTTAATGGCAAACTAGTGAATGAATCTTTGAACATGAACTACGCAGACAGAAATTCAATTTTGTAAGGTAGTGGGTGAAGTGACATCATATCACCCCAAACAAACCAGTTCACTGTGGTTCATATCATTGATCTCTATCAAATCATTCAGTCAACAACGTTTTGGTCCAGTCAAAGTCAACATGGAATAAAAATGTTTACTTTCTTAAAACACATTCCTGATGTTCTTTTGAAAAAAAATCTGTGCACAAAAAATAACTGAACGATGTATAAATTATGTCACATTACAGAAGTAGAACTCCATTTCATGTTGACTTTAAATTATACTTTTCTCTATCAGAAGGGCTTTTTTTATGTAATCTTAAACAGCTTCTTTTCCTATAAAGTCTCTCTCTCTCTCTCTCTCTCCTCTCTCTCTCTCTCTCTCTCTCTCTCTCTCTCTCTCTCTCTCTCTCTCTCTCTCTCTAATCATCAGGTTTTGAATCATACATGATATGAGTTGTGTGTTCACCATGAAGCCATTCTAATCATTTTGATTGATCATTCCTATTGATTGTGTAAATATCAAGGGCATGCGGACAGCAACAAGTCTAGTAAAGTTTTAACAGTGTCTTATTGTTAAAGCTGAACAATTGCAGTCATTTTACACGGATTACACGAGGACGAAATAACAGAAGATTTTACGCGTCTAAAGATGTCTTTTCTTACCATTCCCTTGTGTACAGAACGTGCTTAGATGAATGTGAGGCTACTCAAGTGTCTAGCAATTATATGAAAAACAAAAAGAGAAATTTACAAGTAATATTTATCTTAATAGAGCTTTTAGTGCCAAAGGGGGGATGGAGAAGGTGTGGCCAAATGTGTGTTTTTCGTAACATAATGATATGAATCGTTTTTATGGTGATGAGTATTCTTTTTATATATTATAAATATATATTATAAATATACCAGACTTTGGGACTCAAAGCAATACAAACCATACGCATATACAAAGCACATCGGCTTTAGAGGTTTTCTAATCGATTTGAAACTTCTTTCTGTGAATGAGAAATCTTCCTCCGTCTTTTTTGTCATATTTCGGGAATCTACGAACCCGACACGTGTTTCAAAACCAAATCACTCGCACATAAATCAATGCTTCTGTCTTCACTAAAAAACATGGAAGCTCGTTTCCGCCACGGAATAAAAAAATTGGGAAATAAAGTATTTTTTAAAGGGGACCTAATATGCAAAATTCACTTTTATAAGGTGTTTGAACAGAGATGTGTGTCCACGGTGTGTGTAAACAAGCTGCCTATAATGGTACGAATCCACCCACTCCTTTTTTTATAATCCCCATAAATCATAAACAGAGCAGCAACTCTTTTCAATTTAAAGGGGACACACACAACGGCGTGTTTTTTCACACACCAAAACGGGCAAATTTGACAAGCTATAATCTTCACAGACACATTCTGGGGACTCCAGAAAATTATATTATTTATTATCTTGTGAAAAGGGGCATAATAGGTTTCCTTTAAGACTGTTCATTCTTTCGCTATTGCTAGTTCTCGCTATCTCGCAATTCTGGGGTATTTCTAGAAAATTGGTCGCAAAAAAAACGTGAAATTCTGAGAAAAAAAGTCAGAAGACTGTGTAAGATATATAAACTTGCAATTGCGAGAAATTAAATCAAATTCTGAGATTAAAGTTGCAAAAAAAAAATTCGTGGCGGACACAAGTATCTATAATCTGCATATCCAGGCCTACGTCAGCAGCTTTATTTTCTCCTAAAAATAAAATTTTTTATTTAATTTAAAAATATGTGCATTTGAATTACTTGCTGTTTTGTGAATGAATTTTTGTTATATATTTAGACCAGCTAACTATATGTTGTAGCAATACTTTAACATTATAATAATGAGTATATGATGCTTAATCCATGACAGTCACTTCCAGTGTAAACAGTCTCCTAAACCGGGCACGACACACGATAAGTGTTTTTCTGCGGTGTTGCCACATCCCATTGGACCGAAAATGCTGCTACGCATAACTGTATATTAGGACTCAAATATCTTCTATGATTGTGCAGCAAATCAGAAACGCATCGTTTGTCTTCTGAAACTGATTAGGATAGTGTTTGTTAGATGAACGAGCTGCTGACGTAACAACAGACGCTGTGTGTGCGCGCGATGCTGTTTTCTAAGTAACGATTTTTTTTAACGAAAATCTCGTTAAACTCAGTTGGCTGAACCGTCATCTCACTAAACTGTGAAAAAAATAATGGTCAGCGCAATTCATTCGTTCTCTTTGTTTTTGTTTACTGTAATAACGTAAATCAGGAGTCGTATATTAAATCATAAACCTGTGTAATATTCCAGATGATATATAACACGTGTGTCATTTTGGTAATAAGCTTTAGTGTTTTTGCTACAGGTACACAGAAGCAGCCGGAGAGATTATTCAGATTTATTGCGCTACATTACGAAGCAGCTGCGGTTTGTCAGGAAAGGCTTAAATTTCATTCGGCGAGATCAAAAACATGAAGCTTGAAAGACCCTGTGAAATATTAATAAATCTACCCCTGGAAGGCGATTTCTTCATTTTCTCAGTTTCTGTTAGCGGGTTTCTCTTCATTACGTGGGTTTATGAACATGACAGATACATTTGTAGGAGCTCTGGGTTGAATGTCAATGTTGCTGCCTATAGTAGACTCACATTGATGTTTACATTTTGCTACTTCATGATGCTTGCTGGAGTACATGAGATCTTTTATTAGTGCTGTGTGTGAAACACAATCGCTTAGCGTTTGCACAGGTTCATGACTGAAGGATGAAACCAACTCTGTGACTCCATCTCAAGTGCTAACATCTTTTTGTGTATAATTCTTTACTCTCAAGTGAGTGGTTATATTTTTGTTATATCTATATTATCTATGTATTGGGACTTGTGTTTGCTGATTCTCTGATGTAGAGATTATGTGGATTGTTGATCAGCATTGACGTGGTACTGAAGATGACTTTTGTTGACATGTTGATATTCCAGTTTCTTGCAGCTTTGTGGGGAAAATAAAAATGTGAGAAAATGCTTACAACTTTTTTCCTTTTTCTTGACGTGGAAACCATTGAGGTGTGGTATTATAACATCTTTCCAGTCATTATTAAAACAGGGAATAAGTCCACACATCATGAGAACGAATGACTCACTTGGAAAAGCAGAACTTAAAGGGACAGTTCACCCAAAAATGAAAATTATCCCATGATTCACTCATCCTCAAGCCATCCTAGGTGTACTGTAAATTGTTTTCTTCTTTCAGATGAATACAATCAGAGTTATATTAATACATATCCTGGCTCTTCCAAGCTTTTAATGAGAGTTTTTGAAGCCCAAATAAAGCACATCCATCCATTATTAAAGTAATCCATATGACCCCAGGGGTTAATAAAGACCTTCTGAAGCGAAGCAATGCGTTTTTATAAGAAAATTATCACTGGCTTCCGTAACAGCCATACAGGAGTCGAGTACAGGCAGAAGAGTGACCTCTGACCTGACGCATGACGTATTGATGAATGTGGAAGAACAGAGGATCGAGCGAAACAAAACCGGCACGAATTAGAAGTCTAAAACGAGAGTATTTAGAGAGAAATGTGGGAGGAGCTTGAGTTTGTTGCCCAGCCCTGTTTATTTGAAGACGCGAGATGCCTCGATCCTCCAGACTTGTGCACGGACGTTACCGGAAACTAAGTTATAAACATGGATATTTTTCTAACAAAAATGCATCGCTTCGCTTTTATTAACCCCCTGGGGTCGTATGGATTACTTTTATGATGGATGGATGTGCTTTATTTGGGCTTCAAATTTTGTAGCTGCTTTTATCAGTGCATTCAAGGCATGTGTATTATCATGCATTCACTGGGATTCGAACCCATGACCCTGACATCGCATCTGTTTGAGCTACAGGAAAGCTGGTTAATTGTCTCTTTAAAACAAAAACGTCAATAAGTAAATGTTCCTATATTGTATGATAGTCAAACCTGTTTAACTAACATCTAAAGAATGTGTAAAACAGTAAGCTATCTTTTAATCGCGGATCGTTTTGTTTCTTTACACATCTTCCGTCTTATGGACGACCGTCTGAGATATTGCACTTTATCTGAATCATAAGTTGGCTGAGGTCTGTTATTATCGGTTGACTGGTTAAATACAACGCTATTGAATTAAGACTGTTATTGTATTTCTCCGTATCGGAGCTCATAATATCCACCAGACTCCACAATGAGCCTCAATCATCACACACGAGCAGAATGCGCTTGTGTGCGAATCGTTCAAGCAACCATTCTTACGTAAATCGTCGCATTGAATTGAATTTAACAATTTACGTAAGAATAGTTTCGGTTCAGGAGAAAAACATCCAAACTCTGAAGCAGCAATAGACTGATAAACATATGAATGAAAGTGCGTCAGTATAATTTTCCATCACTCAAACAAATGTCTTGCTCTCACCCCCACACACACACATGCCATGGCTTGTGTAGAAGTGGGCGGTAGTTTCCATTATCCAGTTTTCATTCTCTTTTAAAGACTTGGCATCATACATACCCATGGCTCCTCTCCTCTCATGTAGAGCCGTTCAATGCCATATAGTTTTTTTTTTCACAGTCTTTGCCCTTGTGACATGACAAATCCGAAGCATTCGCGAAATATATAAATAAACAGAAATGCAGGATTCTCTCTCTTTGCAGGATTGAAAGTGTGTTGATGTGAAGGACGTCGCCTGCAGCCAATCCAAAAGATTCAACACTGTCAATGGATTTGAGATTTATAAACAGAGATATTATTGCCCAATGGTCTCAACTATAAAACTGTGGGAAGATTGTGCGAAGATGTAGCCTGACTTCGTCATACTCATATAGTCAGAATGTGAGTCTGACACTGCTCCATAGGGCTTTGATTATGATGAGGCGTGTCTTAACTGAAACAGAAAAAAATATAAATATATATTGCACCATTGATTTAAGTCCTGGTTTCAGTTGGTCAATGTCTCAGTCTAATCAGTTCCTCAAAATAGCAACGTGCCATCAATGCGCCTGAACACACCTCGTTTTCAGACCGGCAGTCCATGGGCGAAAAGATGGGCGCAAATGCATTTGCTATTTAAACAACATGGCGCAGGACGTGAAAATGATAACAGCGTCAGGCTGAAACTAGTGAAAAACACTTGCGTCGCACTGGCGCTGCTTCGCGCTGGATGTATGATCGGGCCTTAAAGTGGCTTTCCTTCATCTGTCGTCAGTCCCTCAGCTCACCATCAGTGTCGCCAAACTGCTCCGTCTCAAAAATATCTGTACGCATTGGTTTTAGTGCGGGTGCAAAATTTTTCCCGTCAAGTTAGTTTTTATAAATCACAACTTTTGCGTTGGAAGTGGCGTAAACCTCTTTCCTGTTTTGTGCGATGCAACGGTTATAAATGAGGCCCCTGACCTTTGAATGGAAGAGTCTGGCCTTAGGACGAATACTCTGTATTTAATTTCTGTTCCACATGTATCAACGATACTGAAGAACAAACGACATTTTTAGCTGCTAATTTATTAGTTATTTTGAGGATTTGTCATGCAGTAGAGGTCTTTTGCTCAAAAGCGCTGCATGGGCTGCAAAAACAGCTTCCCTGGAGCTTTTTTTTCTCACTCACGATCATATCTCAGCAACTCTAGCCCTGCATGAGACCTTTGTTTTACCAGCCCAGATCATTAACCAACAGACCAGCAGTGCACTCCATCATTTCAGCTGTGTGTTTCACTTCCCAGCTCATTTATCAGCACCACACACACACACACACACGGCAAACTCATGTGAGCGAGCATGTGACTGAACATATGTTCAATCTATAGTACTAGCATTCTACTTACTGCACAGTATATATTATACAGTACTACCATATGTAGTATGTCAAAATAAACCAGTGTTGAGGTCACGTGACCTGACTGAGCAAGTTATAAATACAGTTCTTTGCATTTTAAAACTTTTTCTTTGCAATCAGTGAAAAAAAAGTATTTACTTTTGGGAGTCAAGTCAATCCGATCGTGATTAATCGCATCCAAAATTAAAGTTTGTGTTTACATAATATATGTGTGTACTGTGTGTATTTATATATACAAAATAATTATACACACATGCATGTATATATATTTTTATGTGTGTTATTTATATATTTTATATTTATATATACTATAAATTATATATATATATATATATATATATATATATATATATATATATATATATATATATATATATATATATATATATATATATATATACCGTATATACATGCAAATATTTCTTAAATATACTGAACAAAATTAAATGCAACACTAATCTTCCACTAATCTATAAATCTTCATAAGCTGAACTCAAAGATCTAAGACTTTTTCTACACAAAAGGCCTATTTCCAGGGGTGATAGTAGAAAAAAATCCTGAGCCTGAACTTTTTTCTCTGGGAGGTAAGCGAGAGATATATGCCCTGATCAACATAATTGTCAAGCGGGATCCAGGGCTGTGCTCCCCTGGGAAAACATTTTGATAAATACCGGAAAATTATAGATTCTGGTGACTTTTGTAGGCATGTCTTCAATGGACAAATGGACATCATTCAAACATGAGATGAACAAACTCAATACAAGCCTATATTACAGTAGCATCTTTGTGTAGAGCACCAGAGCTCCTGGGACCCATTGACTTAAGATAGTGCTAATTAATTTATTATTCCAATATCCAAATATGATACTAAATCTTTTATTTGTGAAAAAATGACTTATTTGTGACGTGCTGTCTTTGCATTTGAACATTGCACATTATAAACAGGACACCCATTAGCTGAATAAACGTTAGCCAATACAAACATATTTATAGAAAATGACAATGAATAGGCATGAGTCCTGTCACATGACCAATAATAGCAAAACGAATCACTTATTCTAAAAAGAATATCAAGTATAATTTTAGATAAATCCGAAATATGGCTGTGTAAATAGTAAAACGTCCGTCATTTAACGAATTTTAAAAACACAGATGCATAATACAAAATGCTTTCTGACATTTTGACAGAAAAAAACACAACCAAGAACAAAATTTAAACGTAGCCCGTCAATTTTCAATTATCTTCTCTATCTGTGCGCGCGCGTCAGTGTTTGTGATAGAGAGCTCGTGCAGCACTGATACAACGGTACTTTTTAATCCATAAGTAACTAATGCGCTAGTTTTCATACATTCATACATTATACATTAGTTATTAACACAATAAAGTAACACATGCAGGCGTTTCTCAACACTGAGAATGAATGAATAAATAAATAAACGCCTGACTCGCGTTTATCAGTAATCCACAGATCACAGAACTGTAATCACTAAGACATAGCGATTTTAATTTTATTTAGATTTATTGTTCATCAATACTTAAGCATTTTATAATTTGCATGTCTGAATGATGTCTTCCTCTGAGTGACCATGAATGACGGAATGTTTTAAGATAGGCTAATCCATGCGATCACTCCCGTGCGATCATCGAATCCAGATTAAGTTAACTACAATTTTTCAAATTTCCACATCCACCCCAGCCTAGCTGTTTACCTTCAGTGTGCTGTTATGAACTCAGTCAGACGGATGGATGGATCGAGCGGGATTCTTCTCTCTTTTTTTAAGTCTCCTTTTAATGATAGGCCTTACGCATCTGTCAATCATCCCAGCTTCCTATTTGGGGAATACCAGCGCTATAATTGGTCGAACTCTGCTTCTTTTGCGGTTGCTTGATTTGAGGACTGCGCGTGCACAGAAGCCCCATATAGGGTTTTTGCGTAGTTTAGAGTGACAAATCGTACCAACGTACTTTGAGGTCATATGCGTACCCGCTACGCAAAATGCATACAGGTTGGCAGGTGATCACGCGAGTGCGAATCTGATTTTTTTTTTTTTTTGCAGACACGTCTGTACGCCGGAAATCCGGCGTGGCGCCGGAGCGCTATCAGGCCTGTATTTCTCTCAAATATCGTTCACAAATCTGTCTAAATCTGTGTTAGTGAGCACTTCTCCTTTGCTGAGATAATCCATCCACCTCACAGTGGGCATATCATATCAAGATGCTGATTAGACACAATTATTGCACAGGTGTGCCTTAGGCTGGCCACAATAAAAGGCCACTCTAAAATGTGCAATTTTACTGTATTGGGGGGTCCGGGAGTCCGAAAATGAGTCAGTATCTGGTGTGGCCACCATTTGTTCATTGTCCATAACATACGCCTGCCCATACCATAATCCCACCGCCACCACTCGATCCACAATGTTGACAGAGATGTTAAAAACTCATTGCTAATATTACTTTCTGGTTCATGCAACATAGGTAATAGAAATGCATTGCATTGTGGGTTTTTGTTTGTTCAGTGCACATTTTGACAGATGCACCTTCACTATACGTACAGAAAATTGGCATTAATACACTGCATAAAATAGTAAGTGTTGGGGTGAGATGCATCTGTGTGTTTTAACACTGTACTGGAGTGACAGCAGATGCCAAGCTTATATAATTACGTGTGGGCGAGAGCAACGAACAGCAACACGTTTGAATTCAAGACCCCGAGATCACATGTCATTCAAACACACACGCACCAGGAAAATGTGTGGTGATCACACTAATCACAAATAAGACCACTTCAGAAACACACACACACACGCACGTACACACACACACACACAGCTGTTAATTTGAAGTGCCCACACACTTGAAGCTCCTCCAGACGAGTGTGTAATGCCGTTGCGTTTGTCTTAAATGCTGCTTGCTTCCTGTTTCATCTGTGTAATTTAACTTGTACTATATGTACTCATCTGTAACAGCAGAACATTACTGAATAATAATAATGACTTTGTTCAAATGCATGCTACCACACTTATTCTGCAGTATAAAGTAGGCCTATGTATTCTGTGCCTACATACACTGTCAGAAAAATTATTATACATTATCTTGTACATTATCTACCCCTATAAGGTGCACTAACGGTCACGTGATTGATGCATATATTTGCAAAATGTATACCTTGAATATACTGAATTGCCTTGCCCTTGTGAAAAAGATATACAATTTAGCATAATTTTAAAAAGAGTACTTATTATGGAAATAATATTCTTAAAAAAAAAGAGTAAACTGTATTGTGAACTAAATGTATTGTTTTCAGACATGTAATTGCATGTTATATAGAATTAAAGGAATTAAATGATTAACTACAGGGGGACTTTAAATCAAAAAGTATTGTGGTCAGTCCCCCTGTAGTCAATAATTTTATCCCTTAAAACTTTGATCACAAAATGACACATTTAAACGCTTTTTCCATTTTAACAATTTCCATTGCCTCATTTAGTATGCGGTTCTATGAATATGCAAATGAGCCCCGCCTCCACTCACTCACTCAGCTCAGAGATCCACTCGTTGACGATCTGATTGGTTACAAGGTAGTTTGTGACGTCAGAAACACCAGCGATTTAAACCGTGTTTTTGAGACTGTGTTTGGTTCACTGCAGTTTTAAGCAGAAAATACTCAGCAATGGTGTTGACTTATGAATTTGCACATGGTTTGTCTTAGCGCATTTTATGATTTGAAGAACACTACAAGTGCACATTCAATGCAAATAAGCACAGTACTTTTTCACATTCTGCCAAATGCATGAATATAAATGTACCACATATGTGCAGTATAGCCTACAATAGAGCATGCTGAGCTGGGAATCCCATCCCAATGTATCCCACAATGCAATCATATCCAGTGTGACATCTCTTTCACCTCATTATGTGATCCGGCCGCCAAAAGTTAAGATATTTAAAAATGCTAAATAATGGTGTCATATGACAACAATGTTTCATACTACTGCCTGCATTCAGTTTGATGTATTATTTGTAGGGCTGTCAAACGATTAATCGCGATTAATCGCATCCAAAATAAAAGTTTGTGTTTACATAATATATGTGTGTGTACTGTGTATAATTATTTTATATATATAAATACTAGTGCTGTAGCGACGCGTCGATGACGTCGACGCTTCGACGTCAAAATTACGTCGACGCCATATTTTTGCGTCGACGCTTCCTCATTTATTTATTTTTTGCACCGTTTCCGGCAGTACAGCTCGCCAACACACGTGGGAGACCGAAACATTGCAGAATGGAGGACGAAGACCACTAGAAGTGAATGTGCTCTCCATTAAATGAATCACACACAATAAACAAATCCTTAACAAAAAAAACCTTTGCAATTTAGACACGCAAACTGGGTGCGGGTGCGGTGAGACGTACGGCTCGGGCAGATCCGGCTTGCAGTCGTTCATCCGCGGACGCGGCGCCGCGCGCGCTGTTACAAAAGAAGCCGTGCACGCGATATGGGGTTTTGCCGGTCTTGCGCACCCAACGCGTCATATTTGCCGCACGCTCGTGCGGACGCGTCAAGTATAAACAAGGCTTTGCTCCGTGTCAGCGCGCGCTCTGATCGGTAAAGGGGAACAGACTCTCCTGAATCATCTCCAGCAGGAGCAGAAGCACCACTAACTTCGCCTCCGTTTCCCTCGTAAGCTGATATTAGTATTTAAACATTCTCTATGATAAAAAATGTTTGTACAAAATATTTTAATAACACGGTTCTGGCGGTTATAGAGTTCTAATGACGGTGTTCAAATACATAACAAACTAACGTTAGCCAGCTACAGTATCATGAGTACGCTAGTTCGTATTTATTTGAGATACATTGTTTTTTTTATTAATCGAGGAGCAGAAAAATAATCTTTATATTAATCGCCCAATTAGTCGTTAGATTAGTCGACTAATCGATAAAATAATCGCCCAACTAATCGTTTAGTTAATAATCGTTTACCCCAGCCCTAAAAATACACACACATGCATGTATATATTTAAGAAATATTTGCATGTATATATTTTATATATATTTATACATAATTAATATTATATATAAATATAAATATTTTATATATTAATATCACATTTTTCTTAAATATATACATGCATGTGTGTGTATTTATATATATAAAATAATTATACACAGTACACACACATATATTATGTAAACACAAACTTTTATTTTGGATGCGATTAATCGCGATTAATCGCGATTAATCGTTTGACAGCCCTAATTATTTGATAAATAGTATGCAGTGCAGTATGCGAGTACTGTGATCTCTTCTATTAATTTCCCATTTTATATTTCACAGCGACAGGAAACTGCGCTGAACTCATCTTCTCATTAGTGTCACTGATACGGCAACGATTGAAAACAATATTCTGACAGACGAAACCCTAGTGCCACACCAGGACTCTAATAAAACAGCTGTTTTAAAGTGGACACACTCAAACACTCACTTCCTTCTGTTTCTCACTGTCGTCCTCCTAACACACACACACACACACACACACACACTGGCAGTGCTGTACATCTAAATAGCCTGAGTGACTAATTCCTGTGCATTTGAGCATTTCTGCGCTGTCTATTCTGGGCTGTTAGGATGGAGTGTGTGAATCATAGTCGTTGTGGTAATTGCTCCTCTTTGTCTTCCCCCACCCCGCTCTGTTCTGATTGGTTAATGAGGCTCGTTAAAAGCCCCGGCTTGTTCATTCAGAAGAAGACAGCTGAGCTCAGAGGGGGACGTCAGATGGCCTTTTCTGTCTCAAACGGCTCTAAATTTAATCAGCCAATAGCATTTAGGAAGAAATAACACTTCATACATTAAGTTTGTTTACTGCATCATTACGTGTTTAAAACACATCGGCCTAAGGAAGTTTGCGTTCATATAACAGCGGGGCACAGTGGCGGCGCCAGGGGGGAGCTAGGTGGTGCTGTAGCTCCCCTATAATAGCCATAGCACCCGCCCAGCACCCCCAAGAAATGTCTGCGATTTTTTAATATTTATTTTAATGTCATCATGTTTGAATAGTCTTTTTCATGTTGTTAAAAAAGGGTATTAAAGAATTATTAAAAAAAATATATATTTAGTCTAAAAAAACATGAGGCCCAAACAGGCGATCTTCTTTGGCCAATGGACGCGGCGCCCGGTGAACGTTTGCAGACATCCCAAGTCTCACGTACATAGATAGCGGCTCCCTGATGGCCGCAAATTAGTTCAAATCTCCCGGAATAAGCTCCAAACGTGTAGCGCGCGCAAGACAGAGAGAGCGAGAGACCTTGCGTTGTGTGTGTGTGTGTGTGTGTGTGTGTGTGTGTGTGTGTGTGTGTGTGTGTGTGTGTGTAAATGTGCGTGTGTGCGCATGAAGCGCATGTAAAAGCTCCAAACGCGTAGCGCGCGCAAGAGAGAGCGAGAGACCTTGCGCGTGTGTGTGTGTAAATGTGCGTGTGTGCGCATGAAGCGCATGTAAAAGCTCCAAACGTGTAGCGCGCGCAAGACAGAGAGAGCGAGAGACCTTGCGTGTGTGTGTGTAAATGTGTGTGTGTGCGGCGTGCGCATGAAGCGCATGTAAAAGCTCCTAACGTGTAGCGCGCACAAGACAGAGAGAGTGAGAGACCTTGCGTGTGTGTGTGTGTAAATGTGAGTGTGTTTGCATGAATCGCATGTAAAAGCCCCCCCCCCCCCCCAACAAAACCAAACAATCGGCCCAAAATTCAAAGCACCGTCTATTAAGTGTTGAGCATCCCCATAGCACCTGCAACAGAAAATCTCTGGCGCCGCCACTGGCGGGGCACATTATTGTTCCCAAAGGTCAAAATGTGTGCAATGCTGCAAAAAATCTTCTAATGAATTAATGTGTGTGTGCGCTTTTATGCACCCGACGGAAGAAGCCTGTTGTTTTTTTCTTCTCATCCTATTGAAATTCTCTTGGATGTTTTTCAACCCTCAGGTGCATCTGATTATTCTGGTAACTGTTCAAAGCACATGAATATTTAATGGGGCAAGCATTGACAGGTTTATGATTGGTTGTCACTGTCTTCAGTAGAAACTGCAACATTATTATCAAATTGAGGAAATGAGTCTATGGAAGCGCAGTGAAATCAAACCATCTACTGAAAAAAAGCTGTTGCAACTCACACAATGTCTAACAACTTTTATCTCAATTCTAAATTTGCCATCAGAAGTTTATGATGCACAAGTGTTTGTTTTTACAGAACTCCGTTTATTGACGTGGTTTTAAACTGACCTTAAAGGGATACTCCACTTTTTTTGGAAATAGGCTCATTTTACAACTCCCCCAGAGTTAAACAGTTGAGTTTTACCGTTTTTGAATCCATTCAGCCGATTTTCTGATATTTAGAAGAATATCAGTAAGCAGACAGTTTCTGGTCTCATTGACTCCCATAGTAGGAAAAAATATATAAGTCAATGAGACCAGAAACTGTCTGGTTACTGATATTCTTCTAAATATCAGAAAATCGGCTGAATAGATTCGAAAACGGTAAAACTCAACTGTTTAACTCTGGGGGAGTTGTAAAATGAGCCTATTTCCAAAAAAAGTGGAGTATCCCTTTAACATGACGATAATGGAGAATGTGGATTTAAAAGAATATGTTAACCCAGGGTTAAGTGTTTGAAATGACATCAGCATTGGAAATAAATAGTCTTTTCTTTTTTCTTACATTTTCATTTCAATAAACTTTTTAATAAGCACAAAATGTAGTGTTGGTTTTGCATAAAATGGTTTCGAAGTATTATGCGCACATCCAAAAACTTTAGGCATGTGCACGATCAGATAAAGCACTTCACTAAAGAATAAACTATTTTATTTATAAAATAATTATTTATTATTTAATAAATGATTATTAGTTTTTTTTTTTAAACCTGAATGTTTTTAAATGTTTTTTTTGGTAAGCCGCAGTGGCAGTGTGCTGATTTCAAAATCTTTTATTGTGGCCTTTCATTTACACAACAGCTACTTTTTGTGGGCCTGAAAAACTTTAAAAAAGGGTTTCAAAGTGCAAGTTTTTAAAATGTTATTGTCTGCGTGTACACTAAAAAAACGCACATTTGTGAAAACGGTGACGTCGTGCGTATTAAGTAGGGGTGTAACAGTACACAGAAGTCACGGTTCAATATGAGTTCGTTACAACAGGAAAAAGCAACAAATCCCCAATGTTTCTTTTCATTTATTTTGAGTTCCACCTACAGTACGGCTTCCTTTAGTGTATTAAGCACTAAGCAATAAACAGAATGAACTCTTGCATAGGTTATTTAATTTTGTTTTGAAGGGCTGATGATTGTAGTATTATATCAAAAGGCTACAAAATAAATGGAAAAATAAAACTTGTGCAGAGATTAGTTTTTGCATTTTTCTTTGCGTGTGAGAGTTCATTAACATGCGGTGACCATGGCGGATACACAAAGTTCAATATTACACTTTTTCAAGAAATCATGGAAAGATGAGCAAGAAACTCGTTATAACAGCGGAAACAACTTAAAATACTCCGTCATTTACGGTCATACAGAAGACATATTTAATCTATTTTATTTGTGTACACTCACAATAAAAAACATTGTGCTTTTGTAAAATAAAAAAACATTCATGATGCGCTCTCTGCCAGCCTGGTTTCCCTTCGTGAAGTTTGTGGAGCGCGTCACAAAAAAGTTGTCGCCTGTTCGTGAAAAAATGCTTCAGTTTTTTGTACATTGTTGTCGTGTAAACGTACCCTTAAAAAATGAAATGTTTAAGCAAAGAGCTGAAACTTTTATTCTCAGGGCCCAGAACAGTAGTGACCCGTCAAACATTTGAAATAAGTGAGAAGTGAAACGAGTAAATCCTCACAAACATGTCCTTATGGTTATTTTGCTGATAAATGGGTTATAAAATCAGAAGTGTGTGACTCAGGTTTCAAAGGTCATGAATTCTCACTTCACTAAAGATCTGCCTTTAGTCTTTGCATGTTTTTACTCCTAAAATAAATATCTTTGGAGACATTTGGTGAAAACATTTAAATTCACATTTGCAAAAGCAACATTTGCAATAAACTTTACTTCTGTAGTGTGATTATTTCAGACTGAAATTTGTTGTTTTTGTGTGTAAATTGTTATGATTATGTCAGTGTCACTGTAAATGTGCATGACCAAATAAATATGTGTGTCTCTCTTCATGTGATGAATAGGTTTATGTGTATGCATGTTTGTGCGTGTGTATACTTATGTGATTGAGTTAATGTGTGTAGGCTATGTCATGACAGTTAATTATTATGTGTGTGATATAATCAAATGTGTCTGTTTATGATGAATGGGTTTTTGTGGAAGTGATATAATTACTTTTGTGCGCGCGCTTACTGGCACGTCACATGACTCGTGTCATATGATCATTGCTGTATAAGTTCAGTAGCACGCGGCTGGTCAACAACCGAGAGTTTCAGTCCTGCAGATGCGCGGAAGGACGAGAAGGACACACACCTGTCTCCTTGCGTCCGGTCATTATTAAAAACCCCGCGCGCTGTATCTTTCAATCATTTATACCGTTATATCTGCAGTCGGGCCGTCATAATGATGCGCGCGCTCTCCGTTATTGTTTTGTTTGTGTTTATCGGCGGATCCGCGGCCGATACTCCGGCAAACTGCACCTATGAGGACCTGCTGGGCACCTGGATCTTCAGTGTGTCTGATGTGGGTCAGGACCGGACCATAGACTGCTCCAGCACAGGTCAGATCACACAACATCAGTGCGCTTTTCTCTTCAACTAGGAAGTGCAAGTTTACTTTCGGTTTTATGTTGAGAAAAGTCTGTATACTACAACACAACTCTGCTACTGTTTTGGTACCATGGTACAGTGATAAGATCAGAATGTACCGTAGTTACTTTAGTTTAGCCTCATAATTTGATATGTAGAGCTACTGAAGTTCTACCATGGTTAGACTATATTAGACCTTATTCACAGCAGCGCCATCTTTGTTTTTTACGGGAATTCCCGTTTTATTTAACGGGAATAAAAACAGCCCAAACCAACTCAAATATACATACACTTTTCATAGGACAATGCTTAATTTCAAGCAATAAAATGCATATTAGCCCTATTAAACAATTTAAATGTATGATATTGTGATATCCAACTAGTTAAATGTTAAGAAAAATATCCCTTTTATTGCACAGGGCTCTGTTTTTGGAATTAGCATTTTATGTTTAATAATAATTTTGGAACTTTAATTGTATTAAGTACTGTGAATCCATGAAACTACAACCCCGTTTGACCTAAATGTATCAAACTTACTCAGGAATAGTATTTCCTCTATTGCACAAGGCTTGTTGTTCAGGTTATTAATCTGGTGTTTTTATGTTACGGAAACTATTTAAATCCATTGAACTACAACACCGTTAGACCTAAAGATATCAAACCAACTTTAAATTACTCAATGTTATTATCTGCATATGTTCTCTACATTCAATGCTCTAAAATAAGCGTGGTTGATTGTGAAACAGGGAAGCCGGTGAGAACGGTGACTGTGGACCTGCAGAAGTTATCTCTAGCTGTGGATGATCTCGGACACACTGGGTTCTTCACGCTTATCTATAACCAGGGGTTTGAAGTGGTGATCAATGACTACAAATGGTTCGGGTTTTTCAAGGTAAGCGTGATGAGACACTTTTAGTCTCGGATGACACCACATGACAGATCAGATGACTGGGGTTTCACAACAGAAGGGAAATTCTGACATCAGCTGTTTTGTGTTTCATTGGTCTGGACTGCTGTGTTTAGCTCAATAAATGTGCTATGATTTTACAAATGCTATCTTTTTTTTAATGACTAGATCTGGTTGTTTTATTATGATTATGTAGTTAGTGAAAATATTCAATTAAAAGCCAATTCAAAATATTACTATTTTATAATTGCGGTTTTTAAAGTTTTAGCAATTTGTGCTTTTTGTAATTTTTATTCGTTTTTTTTTTAAATATTTTTTTTTCTCTTAGTTTTAGTCATTTTATTACTTCCACTTATTTCAGTTGTTGTACTCATTCATGTTCATTCTGTAACTAGTATTAAGAGGAAGGGATGAACGTGTTCATTTGCTGCTTGAACTGAGATGCTTATAGCGATCAGTCACGCCACATCAAAGAGCGTCAATGGCATTTATTGTTTGAATTTTGTGATAAAATGGACAGAAGTTGACATGAGACTTTGCTTCTTGAAACGCGTAACGAAACAGAGCTTATTGCGATCATTGGTGTACACATGCGTACCGAACCGAAAGACGCATACCAAAAATTCATGGTACAAATGCGTGTGTCTTTACACCCTAGTGTCCACAAATTAAGAATTCCTTCAGTTATTTTACTTAAATCGTGACCACGAATTAAGTTCTTTTGCACTATTTATTTGTTCCCTTGTTTTAGTAAATCTTTGTCATGTTTAAACTAATTACAGCGTGGCCACGATTTAGTACATCAAGGGAATAAATTATATATTGTGTGCACAATTTACTTAAAGGTGCTGTATGTAACTTATTTTCACTCTACTAAAGCATAAAGATACCATGATGTTTGCATATGAGTAAACATGCTAAGTTCACATACTCGTTTCTCTGTAAAAAAAAAAAAAAAAAAAACTTCCAAAGCTTTTTTTAAAATTGTGTGTTTCCGGACTGGAATATTTGTGTTTGTTTTGGTCTGCACGTTGCCAATTAGCTTATTTTCATTGTCTATTGCGCTCGTTCCTGTTGCGTGTGCTCAAACTGTCAACCTGTCAAACGACGATCTTCGATATTTTGAATTTGGACTGTAGTACCCATTTCAACCTCATTCTTACAAACTTCACCTTTAAAAAAGGGAACAAATTAGTAAAACATGCTGACGTATTGGTCTGTATATTTCTGCACAATTTTTGATGGTTTCAGACAGTTAACAATAACACTGAGTTCGCACAATATGGACTCAACAGAACGGAGCGTTGCCTTCATACAAATTTACAAACGTTTGACTAGTTTTTATAATGTAGTTTTGCGCAACCCTAGTATCATGATGTTGCTTGGGATTTACATAAAATGTTTGTCATTTAAGTCATTTTAAGTTTGTTTTTGGTCACACTTTAGTTTAGGGTTCAATTCTCAATGTATGATTTTGGATCAAACTTCTAATTACTGCTTATCAATAGTTAAGTTTAGGTAGGATTAAGGATGTAGAATACGGTAATACATTAATATATGCTTTTATAAGTACTAATAAACAGCCAATATCCTATAATATGCAAGAACTGTTAAGAATGTAAATGTGTACCTTGAAATTTAATGTAAGTCGCTTTGGATAATAAAAAAAAAAAAAAAAAGCGTCTGCAAATTAAATGTAATATGCATCTAATAGTGAGAATTGGACCCTAAATGAAAGTGTTACATTTTTTTTTTTCTTTCTCTGTGTCTAGTATACCCAGCAGGGCTCAGAGGTGACCAGTTACTGCGATCAGACGCTGCCCGGTTGGGTTCATGATGTTTTGGGGAATAACTGGGCCTGTTTCACTGGGAAGAAGGTGCAGCCCATCCCACCCCGAATCGACCACAACCGCATGCTTGGATTCGATCACCAACTGTGAGTGTTTGATTGTGTCAGCTGTGTTTGTGATTGTCTCTTATCTCGCTGTCTGTCTTGATAAGATCTCATGTGATTTCATCTCCCCTGCACTGCATGAATGAATGATTGATGTTTATTGGTAACGAATATCTTGTATGATCTCTAGGCTCATGAAGTTGCCATACACAAACAACATGGAGTTTGTGGATCAGATAAACTCCGTCCAGAAGTCCTGGAAAGCGACGTTGTACAGTCTCCATGAGACCCTCACTATACAGGAGATGCTGAGAAGATCAGGAGGACGTGCCTCAAAGATCCCACGGTACACACACTTTCATTGGCGCAGTCAGGCTTCTTTGTGTAAATGAAGAATGGATGCTTTTAAAACTGATTTCAAGCTCAAAATATCTTGTGCAGTTTATTTAGAAGTAGAGCTGGGCCAAAAATGTATGATTCTTGACTCATTTATTCTCACTTTGATCAACCGATGATTTTAAATAAAATAAAATAAATATTTTAGTCCATGCTGATTTCAGTTAATGCATGAACAAAACTTGACTGACTGTACAAAATATCTCCAAATGAGTCGATTGGTTGCAGAACAGAAGCTTGTTTCCGCCACAGATTAAAACAATTTTAAAAGGTAATTGCGACTTTTTACCTCGTAATTCTGACTTTTTTTTTCTTGTGAGATATAAATTCGTAATTGCAGGTTATAAAGTCCATTTGAGGAAATAAAGACTGACTTTTTTTTTTTCTAAGAATTGCAAGTTTTATATCACGTAATTTTGAGAAAAGAAGTCAAAATTGCGAGATGCAAACTCACCTTTTTTGTGTGTTTTCTGTGGTGGAAACAAGCTTCCATATTACATAATAATAATAATAATAATAATAGCAGCAGCAAAATTATTAAGAAGATGAATACTCAATTAATTTCTCTCTCCACTTGCAAGTATACAAACAACTATTTTTCTCTACAAGTAGAAAGAATAGACCGGGCCTATTTAAAGCCTATGTCAAGTCTAGAGTTGTTGATCTTAAGTACTTAAATTAATGAATGCTATGAAATCTCTTCTCTTCTCTCTCTCTCAGACGTGTCAGGCCTGTGACTGTCGCTGCTGACAGTAAGATGGCAGCCGGTCTTCCAGAACAATGGGACTGGAGAAACGTGAACGGACTCAGTTATGTCAGCCCTGTCCGCAACCAAGGTGTGTGTGTATGAGGAAATACTGCAACCGAATCAGTTGCTTCAGTCAGTGTTTGCTCATTTATATAAAAACCATCTTCAATGCAGTGCTTTACCACCTACAGTTGAGTAAGTCCTGGGATAAGCATCTATATGCTACTATTGATTGTGTTCAATCTGAAATCCTGGGAGTGTGTGTGTTATTGACAGTGATGTAGCTGTTCTTACTGGAACAGCCTGACAAATGATGCTAGAAACACTTCCAGGAAATTACAAGCTCTTTCTCTATTCTGTGTTTGGCTGTTTCTCATGCACTTCCCCAGCAAACTTTATTCATTATAATGCTTTGTTTTAAAATGTAAGTGTATAAAAATGATTGAATCTAAGTTTCTGGAGAAGCCACAATTTCTGTTTGCCCTCATAAAAAGTGCTGGGATGTTTTTAATGACCATGATCTGTCTTATTTCAGTAGTATCAGAGACAATTTATATAGAGACATGCCACTTCCTAAATCCTCAATACAACTATATAGGGAAAACCCGTAACGCCAAAGATGGCGGTTGTATGTATGCACATGTCCCGCTGGAAAGCCAATCGTCTGCTTTTAACAGTCAAGCCGGGAAACATTTAAGCCTATCGTCTGGTTCCACTGACGCATGCGCACAGTTGAGGTTTGCGACAGCGGAGACGAGCACCCTTGTGCATGCGTGGGGGAAAAGGGCGTTTTAAACCTTATTTTGGGGCAAAGTAAAAAAAAAATTATGTCCCGGTGACCAGTGAAAAGTGCAGTTCTGACTCTCTGCCCGTTCACTTAGATAGGAGCCTGATCTTGTTAGTCCCAAATAGCTGCCCGGAGGCGTTGTCAAGATGGCGGCCGAGTGGCAGGACTTACCTAAAAGGACTTTGGTAGTCTATTATAGTGCGTAATACTTTGAATTTGCTTGTATTTTTATATCTTCGGTTTTATTATCGAGTCTTAGTCATTTTGGAATTTTTTTTTTTTTTTTTGTAAAAATAAATTTTTACTTTTGGATGCTAGGGTGTAACGTGTTTTAAAAAAAAAAAATGTATGTATCTCCATTGAGAATTAGCCATGTATTCAAAGGAGGAAGAATTTATGTCAAGAAACATTTTGCTAGTTTTATTTTAGGATAGTAGATCTTTTACCAGCTTTTAAATGTGGAATATTTTGTTCAGAAGTTTTGCGGTCCTTTGAGCAAGGTCTTGTCCCTAATCTGTGTATTTAAAGCCTTGACTTTTTCGTAAGTTTTTTTTTTTTTTTACTCTGGACAGGTTTTCATCAGTGTTTTGGATTTGTATGTTTCCACTTGTTCTTGGGCTTACAGTCTCATCTTCCCTAGCTTGCTTGTACAGTCGAAGAGAAACACACATTTCTCATGTCTTCTCTCTGAAATGAGTGCGAGTGGATGATCGGCTCTTCAGGCGCTGGTTGCCGTGTCTAGAGTGGCTCTTTCCTTTCACAGTCCGATAGTGTCTGCCTTTTTGTTAAGAGCTCCTTCAGATGCTCTGGATACATTAGAGAAGGAATGAGAGAGGATTAAAGGATGTTTCTGTAGGATGAGGTTGTGAATTGTCCTTTTTCATCTGTAAATGATTTCTTCTCTTCCCTCTTTTTCTCAAGCTCAATGCGGCAGCTGTTACTCTTTTGCCACTATGGGAATGCTTGAAGCACGAGTCCGAATCCAGACGAACAACACCCAGCAGCCAGTGTTCAGTCCTCAGCAAGTGGTGTCCTGCTCCCAGTATTCTCAAGGTAAAAGCATGCGATGATGCCCTGAGGCAAATGTTTAATGACCAGTATCTGTGCCGAACTTCAGAGGTCCTGTCTGCGTATTTGCAGTTATAAAACTGTGACTGTTTGCTTTTCCTATACCCTCAGGATTATGGTTACACAATCCGATTGAGATCAGAATGGATTCATTGTGTAAATGTTTGACTTGGTCAACCCCAGTAGGTTTTGTAAGACAAGAAAGTTGCCTTTACAGTGCCTTTGTTACTTGTACTTAGTATAGTAACACAGTAATTTATGCATTATTACATGCAACGCATGTTTATTGATATTGCGCCATACTTAAATGCATAATTACACTAACTACACCTTAAAATAAAGTAACCAATTTCTTTAGGGATATAGACATGTATGCTTTTATACATTGCAAAGCTTTGATGAAAATAAAACATTGTTCAGGTGTGTAAAGCTTCAGGATAAACGCTTTTTCCATTTTTCTACATTAAAATTGGGAGAGGAATAAACAAACTCTTCTTGAAAGGATGTTTATGTATGTTTTTAGATTTATGTGCATGCTAATGTTTTTAATAATTGTCGTCATTATTAATAGCAACAACTGTTATTTGTTATATATCATACAAATTATTATCGTCATATATCATAATCAAATGTATAACATTAATTTTTTTTTCCTTAATTGTGCAATTAAATGGATGTTATGTTTTTAAATTTCTAAGGGTTTTGTCTTCTGTACAGGTTGTGATGGAGGTTTCCCATACCTGATTGGTAAATACATCCAGGACTTCGGCATTGTGGAGGAGAACTGTTTCCCGTACACCGGAGATGATTCTCCCTGCAAAGTACCTGAGAAATGCACACGTTACTATGCCTCAGACTATCACTACGTGGGCGGGTTTTACGGGGGATGCAGCGAGGAGGCCATGATGCTGGAGCTGGTCAAGAACGGACCCATGGGAGTGGCACTGGAGGTGTACTCAGATTTCATGAACTATAAAGAGGGCATCTACCATCACACCTTCCTCCGCGACTCCGTCAATCCCTTTGAGCTGACCAATCATGCCGTGTTGTTGGTGGGGTATGGGAAGTGCCATAAGACCGGGGAGAAATACTGGATCGTGAAGAACAGCTGGGGAGCCAACTGGGGCGAGAACGGGTTTTTCAAAAT
The DNA here is from genome assembly GCA_036326025.1 of Chrosomus eos. Lineage (NCBI taxonomy): Eukaryota > Metazoa > Chordata > Actinopteri > Cypriniformes > Leuciscidae > Chrosomus > Chrosomus eos. The sequence continues at coordinate 37,955,588 of CM070825.1, read as the reverse complement.
CCGTCGTGGAACGGATGAGTGTGCCATTGAGAGCATTGCTGTAGCTACTACGCCAATCTCCAAACTTTAAGTGCGTGTAAACACAAATTGGTCAGTTGAAACAAGCACAGTCAAAGTCATGTTTCAGAGCATTTTTATAATATCAACTCTGCAGCCTAAAAAAAGGGAAAACGGTGCTTTTTTGTTTAATTTTGTTGCCAAGTTGTAAACTCTTTTTGTTGAAAATCTGTTTCTTTTTCTCCATGACCTCCAGCACAGGTTAGGTGATGAAAGAAGCCATGTAGAATAGTAACTTCACCGTCTTATAATTCATCTTTCTCTCTTTCAGGTTCATTTTAATAGCAAGACCCGATAACTTGATTCAGTCTCATTTCTCAAACATTAAACCAACCTCAGCCTGCTTCAAAGCGGGTTTTTTTTAAATAGCTTCGGGGTTCTCCTCTTTGGTCTGGTTCCATGTAACATTTGACGTCAGCTCTGTCTCCATAGCGTTGACTTTTCCTGTCGCTGGCCTCTGGGCAATTCGTTCATCTGTGCCTTTACAGTCCCTTCTGTTGTCAGCGGCCCTTTTACACAACAATAGTGGAGCCACTCTGTTTCCGTAACTTCAACTCGTGGCATCTAGTCAAGATGTTCTTCTTTGCTCAGATCCAGCTGAGAATGAATCTTAGAGCTTGGAAATTCCCCAAATGCCATCTTCCTCTTTTCCTCTGCATGCCTGGAAAAACTCCGCTCTGATTCAGTCTGTCATGTTTTTGTCTTGGGTCACCTGTGTTTCCAACTGTTGCTGTCAGCCAAAAAAAACCCTATCTAGTGTCTTTTTATGGCTTTAAATTGAGCTTAATCTAGGGCAAGACCTACATGCATTTTGCTGTGTTTTGTTGCAACTGACCTACTTAGAGAAGGAAGTCCTCCTGTCCTTTTTTGTTTGTTTTGTTCTGTTAGTGTGGATTTCCCCCAAAACTGTGTGAATGACAGAAATTGGCAATTTATTTTTCTCTTGCTGGATCTGTGCTAGTGGAAGTTGGGTGCCTTAGGGTGCTGCGACAAGCCTTAACTCCTTAAAGTGTGCTTTTAGAAAAAAAAAAGGGATTTTTAGATTTTCGTTGATCCATGTGAACTCTGAATGTCACATTTGCACTCTTCTGCGTACATTTTTGCACCACTGTTTTAATTGGACAAGAGGTCATTTTGTATTCTGAGAATATCAAGTCGGCAATTGACCTCAGGAAAATCCATACTTCTGGTTTAATGAACAATCTCTCGAATAGCAATAGACTAAAGGGATGTGCATTATTGTGAGTCCTGTCAGGTTATTTGCCTGGTAAAAATGCAATATTTTGCTTTTGTATCTGTGTCTGTTTTATGATCTTTAATAAAGTTGCTTTTAATGATACGCTTGACTTCAGGTGTACTTGACTTTATGTTGCCTCAATGCTTAATACATGAAATCAGACTTGTATTAATTACACCCATAAATGATATGAAATTCAAATTGACTCTGTTTAGAATTTAAGTGGGTTTTTCATAATTTAGGATGTAATGCAACTTACATTTGCATCAGAACTATCTACTTGAGTCTGACGTCATGCATCGCCTTTCCACGTCCAAACGTTCTATCAGATGCCAAAAGCTAATGACAAACTGCTAATAAAAACTCGCGGTGTGCTGTAATACAACCCAAAAAAACAGGATCCTAACCTTTATCTTCATAATGAAATTTCATGTTAAAGATTCTTTTATGAATTATTAGAATATGCTTTGTCGAGAGTCACATGAACAAACAGGAAAACGGGTCTCATCGCATCCGCTTGTCAGAGTAAGTGTTAAAGCGTATGAACTGGATTTTTTTAATAAGCTAATCTAGCTAGTTGTTTTTATTGTTAGCGTGTTATTCAATTTTAATATTCAAATGTCAGCGAGAAGATGGAAAAATTATCTTTTAGATATCAATCTGCATATGCGATGGACATCGGTTATGCTCCTCTTTAGTGGCAAAAAAACTGTGTACTAACTAGCAAATGAAAATGCAACATGAGAAATGTCGTTTTGATCAACACTAGCTCCGTTTGCAAAATTGCCATGCCAAGGTTGTCTCTTTTCCCTAGCCATGACGGTTTTGCTTCATTCACTTTTTTTTTTTCAGCGCACAAAAAATAAAGCCAAAATGTGATTCGTCTTACTGTTTTTACCACTAGCTCATGCCGATGACCTTTTATTCTTCTACAGTATCTTGCATAGTAGCCTACGATTCAGTAGTTGTCATCATATAAAGTCTACATGTCGTACCCAAGTTTATTAGACCAGTGTTGTACAGTGTGATTTTGTAATGATCTTATAGGACTGCAGAATACAGAAGTTTGTTGCACATAATAACCCCCATTGGTGTCCGGGATGCCATGAGCCTGGACACTATAGTGCACTCAATGAGTTATTAAACGTTTAGCTTAAATGTGTAATATAAATAAACAGTGCTCATTAACAGCTTTTGAGATTTTACTCTAAACTTATTCTCAATTGGATCCGGAAATGGTATTTCTTACGTCATTACATAAATTATAATTTAGCAGTTTACATACTGCTTAACGGCACAATCTCTAACCACTCTCGTCTTGAATCCAAATTTGTATCGGGAGATCCTAGGTAAGTTTACTATATTTGCAACCCCTTACAAAAATGTACGGTGTTGGTACCTTGGTAGCCTACTGAATAATTACTATATGCCCCACTGAAAAGTACTTTAAAAAGTACCATGGTACCATGATAATATGTCCAAAAGCATGTGTTTACTTAATTGATGACAGCTTGTTTAGGGTAGCAATATTGATACATGTTATATTTTAGGCTAGTAGTCGGTGTAAACTTATAATAGGGCCTACACTTCAGTCTTTCCACATTTAAAGACTATAATTAGTGAACAGTTCGTGGGGGGGCGTAGGTCCTCACACTCTTACAAACATTTACCAGGCTCAGAGCAATTGCAAGTTTTAGTGCTTTTTCTAAGTGTCCAGTAGTAGTAACTATTATATCTTTATTTTCGACAACTATACATACCATTCTGAATTTCTAATGAAGTTTCACCAGGCCCTCCTCGACCCCTCACGTCTCTGGTCTCATGCTCGACTGACGAGTCACAAGTTTGAGTTTTTCTCTCCGCGGGGCGTTTCTTTCTCTTCCCTCAGAGTCTCACTGAAGATCACACGCGTCCATGTTCGGCTCCATCTCACACAACCATGCAGAACCATCACCTGAAGGAACACCTGTATAAAATCCTGGTGATCGGGGATCTGGGTGTGGGGAAAACCAGCATCATCAAGCGCTACGTGCACCAGAACTTCTCACCAAACTACCGCGCGACGATCGGCGTGGATTTCGCGCTCAAAGTCCTGAACCTCGAGCAGGAGACCGTCCGACTGCAGCTCTGGGACATCGCCGGTAATTTTTATTATTTTTCATTTAATTTTTATTATTTAGCCTACTCTTTTCTTCTGGGACAAAGTTTGTTTTAAAATGAATTTAAATCACACAATATATTAATATATTTTTTTTTTTATATGTATATGTTTTATTTTAAATGTATTTATTTATATACTAGGCTTATGTACTGCCCTGGCCATAGGCTATTTATTATGTGCGTGATTTAAAAAAAATATATATATTTTTTTTATTCTTGACTTGTCACAGAAAACTGTGAAGAACTTATATAATATTTATAGACAAATTATTTCTACACAGTGACACTTAAAGGCACTTTATAATATGTTGGTCTAATATTGCAATGTGGGCCAAGCATATTCAAATATGTTGTAATCTAATTACGACCTCGCATTGTTTTATTGAAGTCTCTTTTGAATAACTTTTCTCACGCGCGAGCGCGCGCTCTGCGCGGTCATGTGTTCGCCGCTCATGTGAGGGAGATTTTCAAAAGAAGGACAACAGGAAAGTCATTGTAAATAGGAGATGAAATGCACAGGGACATCAGAAATGGCATGAGCATGATTTGTCATTGTGAAATCGTCCTCGATAGAAAGTAATGTAATTCAAGTGTATGTGTAACCATGTGCAGGTCAAATTACCTGTTTTTTTTTTTTTTTTTACCTTTTTTATAGCCTACATTAATATTAACATTACAAACTACAAATTCATTTTCAAGAAAACTAGAAAAAAAATCACACTGCTCACGTTCTTCAAAAACTTTTTTACAGTGAAAAGACTTTAATAGACGATAATTTTATCCCTTAAAACTCATCTTTGATCATCAAAATTACATATTTAGGCTAAGTGGTTTTTCCATGAAAAAAAAATTCTCCATGCCTTAAAATAGCTTGAATGTAACTATACCCTTGCCCCATTTAGTAAATGCGGTTCTATGAATATGTAAATGAGCCCCGCCTCCTCTCACTCGCAGCAGCTCAGAGATCCACTCGTTGATCTGATTGGTTACAAGTTTGTGACGTCAGAAACACCAGCGATTTCAAACCGTGTTTTTTAGGGAAAATACTCAGCAATAGTGTAGACTATGAGTTTGCACATGGTTTGTTTTAAAGCACCACATATATACAGGCATATACACATATTAAAACCTTGATTTTTCACCACAGGGGGACTTTACATTTGTAAAATTATGTTTTTATTTAATATTTTTTATCAGGGGTGTCCCGATTATGATTTTTCATGGCGGAATCCAATTTTTTTACAAGCAAATTCCGATACCAGTTGCCGATTTTTTTCTTCTTCTTCGTTTTAAAGGATTAGTTCACTTTAAAAAAAACTTTTGCTGATAATTTACTCATCCCCATGTCATCCAAGATGTCCATGTGTTTCTTTCTTCAGTCGAAAAGAAATTAAGGTTTTTGATGAAAACATTCTAGGATGTTCCATATAATGGACTTCAATGGGACCCAAACGGTTCAAGGTCCAAATGACAGTTTCAGTGCAGCTTCAAAGGGCTTTAAACGACACCAGACGATGAATAAGGGTCTTATCCAGCGAAAGGATCGGTCATTTCAAAAATAAATAAAAAAGTTTAAGTTTTATAAGCACAAATGCTCGCCTTGCTCTGTTCAGTGATGCACGTTCATGTGATGTCACGTAATAAGCAATTACGTTGAAAAGGTCACGCCTGACGAAAAGGCAGGGCGAAAAACTCCATCTTATCTTCTCATCTCAGTTCAAAATCGTCCGACATCGTTGTTTTACCTTTTAACTTCCTTTTTTGTAAACGGCGTTTGACTTTCTTTGCCTGTTTAACTTTGTAAACACTGACTCAGTACTTCCGCCTACTTGACCTTTTCAACGTAATTGTGTATTACGTGACGTCACGAACGCGCATCACAGAACAGAGCAAGGCGAGCATTTGTGCTTATAAAACTTAAACTGATTTATTTATTTTTTAAATGACCAATGGTTTTGCTAGATAAGACCCTTATTCATCGTCTGGTGTCATTTAAAGTAGAGGTCTGCACTCCCGCGGGAGTCCCGCGGGACCCGCGGGTCGCGACGCAAAACAGTGCGGCGCGGGACAAATTTTGAAAGGTCATTGCGGGAGCGGGCGGGATGATGAGGTGCACTTGCGGGTGCGGGCAGGAGGGAGAATACGCTGCACTCCCGCAAATTAAATATGAGTGTAAAGCAGAGACCTGCACTCCCGCAGGACTACCGCGGGATACAAAACAACTAGAAACAAATAAACCGTTATTTATCTAATGCACAAGCAACAAGGGTAACTAAAATAAAAACGATTTTTTTTATTCACAGAGAGGCAAAATGTCTGCACCACATGACTCAGGTGGATTGCTTAGTGCTACAGATTATATTAGTTCATTATTAAAGAAAGGAACATGCAAAACTACTAAACCAAACAAAGAAAAGTCTGATATTTGGAAATGTTTTAGTAGCCTAGTAGGCCAATGCGACAGCAATGGAAAGCACCTTCCTTTTGCGAGCTGTTACAAATGCAGCAAAATACTCACGTAGGCTACAAGTCTGTAACTTCAGGTCTGAAGTGTCATGTGTGCAGCGTTTTGAAAGACAAACTTCCCTGATGTTTACGGCAAGTCAGTCGAAAGTGTATAGTGCACTAAAAGATGTAGCCTAACAACAGAAAAATGTGCATTCCAGCTTCCAGCACAGCATCGAGGGCTTTCACCTATTTGCGGTCGCTCGCATGCTGGAGCAGAAACGGATTAATCTGAAGCCCTCATCAGTGAACGACATGCTATTCCTAAAAAAAAAAAAACCAAGCGGGATTTTGCGGGCGGGAGCGGGACGATACTTGATTGTCGCGGGCGGGAGCGGGAGAAAATAACATATATTTTTGCGGGAGCGGGCGGGAGCGGGACAAAATCTTGCGGGAGCGGGCGGGAGCGGGACGGAAAAATCCGTCCCGCGCAGGTCTCTAATTTAAAGCCCTTTGAAGCTGCACTGAAACTGTCATTTGGACCTTGAACCGTTTGGGTCCCATTGAAGTCCATTATATGGAGTAAAATCCTGGAATGTTTTCATCAAAAACCTTAATTTCTTTTCGACTGAAGAAAGAAAGACATGGACATCTTGGATGACATGGGGGTGAGTAAATTATCAGCAAAGTTTTTTTTAAAGTGAACTACTCCTTTAAGCAAATTTATTTGTTGCTTAATTGCACTATAACGGAAACAAAAATAAATAAATCTGTAGCCATTTGGAATTAGAAGCAACCACTACATTTTAATCATGATGCAAACAATGATGCTACATGTGTAGAATGAGCAGTTGTTTTTTTATTTAAATTAGATTGTATAATTTCAAGATTTAAGAGTTTTTCTGACTTTTGTTTTGTGAAGTTCTGCTCCAGTGTTTCTCAGACTTCACTCCAGTAACTTCTGACACTAATCCTGAGCATTGAGTCGTGGCCCAGATCAGAGCTTTAAGTTCAACGGCGTGAGGCTGGAGCTCAGTGGAGTTGATCAATATGAGCTGCTGGAATGTGCTTTTCCTCATTAATGATATCCGGGCTTTAGCTCGGACCCGTGGAAAATGTGTACAAGAATCCCAAAGTGCGATCACGTGGATCAGGGAGAAAAAAAAGACTGAAATCCTCTCACATTCACCCAAGGCTTCAACTGATAATAAACATCTCATTGTTGTCTTTGTATAGTCATTGAATGTGTGTATATATTTGTTACAGAAGACCGTGTCTCTCATGTGTTTTTTTTCCCCGACTGCATCGCTTTCCACAGGCCAGGAGCGTTTCGGGAACATGACGCGGGTTTATTATCGAGAGGCCATGGGAGCTTTCATCGTTTTTGACGTCACGCGGCCGTCGACGTTCGAGGCGGTAACGAAATGGAAGGAGGATCTCGACGCCAAGCTGAGTTTATCCAACGGGAAACACGTGGCGGCCGTGTTGCTCGCCAACAAGTGCGATCAGGGCAGAGACGTCCTCACCAACAACGGCATCAAGATGGAGCAGTTCTGCCAGGAGAACGGCTTCGTGGGATGGTTTGAAACTTCAGCCAAGGTATGTAACATCTGAAGAGCCTGAGCTTATTTATAGACAGCTGATAATGATATAAACACTGATTTGAGATGATACAGAGGTTAATTAGGATATCTAGTTTCTATTCTGTTAGTGGTTAGACTCATTTATGTCACACAGCGCACAGACATTGTTTATTCACCAAAAATTGAAGTTCTGTCATCATTTACTCATCCTCATGTCATTTCAGACCTGTAGGACTTTCGGACACATGGAGAAGCTTATGAATGTGCAAACTCCTTAAAAGTTTAGTTCACCCAAAAATGAAAATTATGCCATAATTCACTCACCCTCAAGCCATCTTACGTGTATATGAATTTCTTCTTTCAGACGAACACAATCCGAGTTATATTAAAAGATATACTGGATCTTCCAAGCTTCATAATGGGAGTGAATGAATAGTTGATAAAATTATAAATATTTTTCTTACACAAACGCATCGCTTCAGAAGGCCTTTATTAATCCCCTGGGGTCATAAGAATAACTTTTATGATGGATGGATGCACTTTTTGGGCTTCAAAATTTAAGTTACCATTCACTCCCATTATAAAGCTTGGATGAGTGAGGCTATTTTTTTATATAATTCTGATTGTGTTTGGCTGAAAGAAGAAAGTCATATACACCTAGGATGGCTTGAGGCTGAGTAAATTATGGGATCATTTTTGGGTTAAACTAACCCTTTAAATGACAAAAAAAAAAAATTTATGTAGTAAAGTTAGCAAAAATGTAGGAAAACATGCTAAGTTCACATACTTGTTTCTCTGAAAAACAATTCTTCAGACAGTTATTCTGCTTTGAAATGTGTTTTCTGTGTTGGAATGTCTGTTTTTGTTTTGGTCTGTGTGACTCCGCCCACTGCCACTTTAACCAATAGTATTTCAACACCCCGGGTTGCCAGTTGGCGGAAAACACTGTGATAGAAGCCAGCAAACAAAACTGGGTCAGAGATCGCAGATTCAACACAAACTAAAAAGCTGCAGCATTCATCAAAAAAAGCTCTATGAACAGAGGCATATTAAAACATGAATAAATCAACTCTACCTGCAGTTTACGGCTCGTCGCCTTCCATTGTCAGTTGCACTCAATTTGCGTTAAATCTCCTAAATCTGGCAACTTGCACGAATCGAGTCGGAGGAGGAGGGGGGAAACAACTCTCTCCAATATTTTGAATTTGGACTGCAGTACCCACTACCCATTTCAATATTACACACTGCGCCTTTAAGTGATTAAACTAAACTACTGTTTAAACGTTTGGGATTGGTACAATATTTTTTTATGCTTTTGAAAGAAGTCTCTTCTGCTAACCATGGCTGCATTTATATAAAAATAAAAAAAAATACAAATACAGTAAAAACATTAATATTGTGAAATATTATTATGCTACAATTAAAAAAAGCTGAATTTTCAGCATCATTACCCCAGTCTTCAGTGTCACATGATCCTTCAGTATAATATGCTGATTTGCTGCTCAAGAGAGATTGAATATTATTATTGTTATCAATGTCTAAAACGTTTTTTTCTGCTTTATCCACCTTATTCTTCGCCCGTTCTATTTCCCATGATTCATAGCGGGTTCAACGGACTAAACGGTTTTCTACTTCCGCTGAAGTGTTTGTTTACATAGCATGCGAGCACTAACGTTAGCTTGAAGGCTATGGTGATATTTTTAGTAGATCATTGTTCGGTCAAGATGGGAAGTAGTCGGTGGCTACAAATTTTCATTTTGTTTTTATCTGTGATTTAATAAAAAATAACGTAATCAGATCACTTTTGATGAATGTTATTTTCGATTTAACCTAGTTTAACTTAGCGATGTGTGGATGACACAATCAGAAACACATGGCAAATGGATATAGAGCAGATTCTGGTAAGTTAACTAGGGATAAGTCACGATTTTCGAATATTAGATTAGTTGATTTTATTATAGAATATTGAATAGGTTGTGCGATTATTGTCTGTAAAAAAAATCCCCATGTTTTCGGTTCTGATGCGGTGACACGTTCATGTAACCTGAGGCTGGCAATGCCAATAATGCATCTAAAAGCTGTCAATAAACTCTCAGACAACAGAAGAAGATACTCATTGTCTCACACCAGAGCATGTGAGCGGAGTGGTAATATTTCCTCCAGAGCTAGAGCGCATTTCTGAAGATTACGCGCCGCTCGCTCAGAACGCCCGCTGTGACGCGCTGGTTAGAAAATATGTGAAATAAGTAACGTTAGGGCTGCCCGTGCACGACTGAAGTTATGTATATTATATGGGAGAGATTGCTAAACCATAGTGAGCGTTTTCGTAATATTGCCTATTCTGCATCTCAATGCACGCATAAAGCTTGCCACAAAAGATTATGCATTCAACTTTTGAATTGTTTATTAATAAACTAGGGTTTTCTGTCAGTGTCGACTGCAAAGATAAAGTTGACGATGCTGACTCGCCATCTTCACATAGTGAACACGCCTAAAGAGAGAAATGCACACTTCATACGAATTAACCTGCAAAGAGCAGCCCATTTCTGTTCATTTTTTATTATTTTGCTTAAAAGTAGACATTTCAAGCTTTCTGTAGATATTCTTCTCAGGTCTTTATATTGTTATATTGATTATATTGTCTACTAGCCTATATTTGCTTCTTAATCCAGGCAATTTGTTGATGAAACATTGGTTAAAATGAAGATACAATTTATACTAAACGAAATTCACTTCAAAGAATGGCTTTCTACAAAACAAAACTTAATAAGTGGTCAAAATCATGTCTGACCCATTCCAAATGTTCTCGGATATATTGGGCATCTTGATCCTATCTGACTCATCTCATGCGGTTCCCTTTAATGAAAAATAAAAAATAAACATTATATTATATTATGAAACATAAATATAAAACGTATGTTTTCGTTTTTTGAAACTTATTTGTAAGAGTCACACCGCTCCGCTTTGCTCACATACTCTGGTGTGTAGCCTATACATGTGTGCGTGCATGTGATGGAGGGGTGCGATTTTCTAATAATAATCGAATATTACCCAGCGATCTTCGAATATTATTTTTTCTTGAATTGCCGATCTGAAGTGCCCTTTGTCAACAAAACGTTGCGAACAGACATACACCTTTTTCGGTGGATGCTTCAGTTTTAACGCAGCTAACCAAACACGTCTACTCTCTGGCATTGAAGCTGATACGGAACCGCACATGGGCATTCTCTCCTTTTTATCTTAATATGCTAAAGCAATCAGTTTCTAAAAAGTTTTTTTTATCTTCTTTGAATTGTTAAAACAACCAACAACAGCACACGTAGAGCCTGAAGTCATTCTCTCACTGCTATAGTATTGTCTATCGCTACGAACCGGAAGTAGGCAACCGGAGTCGTTGTCATGGCGGCGCGCATTGTTTAGAGCAGAATAAGGTGGATATTTGTGTGGAAAACATGATGCATTTTTTTTAGGATTCTTTGCCAAACAGAATGTTGAAAAGAGCAGCATTCATTTAAAATAAAAATCTTTTGTAGAATACAACTGTCACTTTCGATCAATTTAAATGTGTCCTTGCACACACACAAAAAATCCTTTGACCGGCAAAGTGAGTGAGCAGAAAAGCTGTTAAATTCTCTTTTGTGCTCCATTGATGAAAAGAAGTCGTTGGAAAGGCTCCTGGAATGACACGAGGTTGAGTAAATGACGGCAGAACGTGAACTCTCCGTTTGCTGTCTGACCTTCTAGACTGTTTAACGGATGATTATGTGTAGCGAATCGTGTGTGAGAAGTGTGATTGTCTCATCAACACTTTCTGCTGACTCACAGTCCTTCTGCTAGAGTGTGTTATGATGACTCATGAATATTCACCAGCTAATTAATGCAGTCACAGCCAGAGACAAGGTGTGTGAAGACTCTCTCTCTCTCTCTCTCTCTCTCTCTCTCTAGGAGAATATTAATATAGATGAGGCGGCACACTGCCTGGTGAAGCACATTATATCTAATGAGAAGGATCTGCTGCAGTCCGAGGTTTCAGAAATCATCTCTCCGCAGCAGGAGCCCGTCCGAGGAGGAACATGCTCAGCGTGTTTCAGGTCCTGAAGTCCTGAAATCCAGACCGGACGTCCCAGAGGAGCTCTCGTCCCGTTCTCACATCTCGTCCTTCTCTTCTCTCATCTCGTTCATGTCTCCTCTCGTTTATCCGTGTCAGAAACCCTGCCGCCACCGTGTCTCGGTTTCCATGGTAACAGACTTATCGAACACTCTGCGGAGCAGAACATGTTTCAGGAGAAAGAGGCACGAGAAGTTCCTGCTGAATCGTCAGGATGAGAAACCTCAAAGACCAGTCTGAGCATCTGAGGTTCCTTCGTTTGATTCACATTTTAATGTTTAGCTTTTAAGTCATTATTTTTATTGTCCAGCTGAATAAGCAAAACCAACTAATTAAAAACATTTTATTTTTTGCCCACTGAGCAGAGTGAAACTTAATATTTTCCTACTAATGAATTATGTATGCTGGTCTTAAAAATATTCATGAATATAAATATTGCTGGTGTGCGGAACACATGCAGTTACACAGATGATTCTAAAATGTTCTTATTTAGAATGTTTGTCATTCGTTTGAAACACAGTGCCATCAACCGGCAACATTTGTTCTTTTTATTTATCAAGTGTCACATTCATATATATTTTAATAGAGAATATGAGATGATGTCGTGTAAATACCCCTGTACTTACCCACACAGCAAAACCGTTCAGAGTTAAAGTATTAATAAACAATATTTACACAAGTGTTTAAGTGTTCCTCTCGCTTGTATTTCTGGGATTTAAATTTGTTCATGTTCAGTGAAATTTAGGGCCCTATGAAATCCGTTTTATTTTTTCCCACATTCTGTTTTAATTTTTTCAAAATTATGTTTTTCAGTTAATTTTTTTTTGGACTTGAATTGTTAAATAAAATTTTAGTAATCAAAAAAATCAGAAAGCATTTAACAATTTATTCAAAATTGAACAAATATTAAATGTTTAGGGCCCTATGAAATACATTTTTCCAGAAATTTGTGTATTTTAATTTTTAAGCCAATGCTGGTTTTACATAAACACTTAACCCTCTGGTGCTCTTCGCGTGTCGGTCAAAAATTACAGACTTTTTAAATTTCAATTAAATGATTGTAGCCTACTATCTTTTAGTTTGATAATATTCTTTATTTTATTTTACTAAATTATATTTATGCAATAGTTATTATCCATTTATTAACTTTTTGAGCATGGACCTGAAAATGCAGTTTCTTCAGTTCTTCAGTAGCAACTTCAATTTGGTCTCTTCTTAAAGACGACACTTGACATTATTGCTGAAGTGAAAAAAAGTTATAAAATTTGACTTTTTTAATTTTTATAAGAAAAATATATTTTCCAAAACACGTTTTACTCTAAAACAGTAAGAAAATGAAAGAGTGACCTTTTGCTGCGTTTACATGGTTCAATCGAATGAAATCAATCCGATTGATCAATCCGAACACTGTGTTTACATGAACGATAAATAAAGTAATCGGGTTGATGTGCGTGTTTATGTCACAAGATTCAAATCGGAATTGATTTTTTGACATGCGCACACTATGCCACTGGTCGCGCATAACTATTCTCCTCTATTGGTTCGAATAGAGATCCGAAATTCCAGTCGGATCGAGCTCAACCGGATCGATTAAGGTGTTTACATGAAGGTTTTTTAGTCCGATTGAGCCGTCAATCTGATTATAGCTAAGGGTGCATGTAAACGCAGCTAGTCTTTCAGTTTGTTTGAGTGCAGTACCAAATGCTTCCACTAGATAAAATTTGACCTCAATTCATTTCCAATGCACTTATTTTTGACCGTGAACAATACAAGTGTGCCTATTTTTTTCAGAATCATTTAACATTTTCAAATCATGTCCATTTTTTTTTTTTTTTTTTTTTGGTGTTCACACAGCTAGTGTCAACACCTTTACCAAGTTCTGTACCATTGCAATGAAGTAAAACATTCTGAAACAAAACCTACGATTTTTCGGTCAAAACTTTCCGAACAGCACCAGAGAGTTAAAGAAACAGCTGAGAGAAACATCAGCTCACAGACACTGTTAGTGAATGATGTGTGTGTAGACTAGGGCTGTCACTTTACGTTCGAAAATCGATTGCACAATCGATCGGACCAACCAACAACAAGTATCGAAACGAAAATAGGGAATCGATTTTAACAGCCTTTTTTTTATGTATTTTTTTTTTTTTACCAAAAATGTGTTTTAGGTGGACAGGTCAATAGAACATGTAGGATGTTGGAAAATAACAATGTCTTTTCTGTTAACCAAATGCTTTTTAATATTCGCTATTACTTCAAGGCAAGTGAACAAGCGCGCCGTTATTTGTTGCCAGAGCCGTTGCTTAGTGACGTGTGTGTTCAAGTAAGCCAGAAATGCGCAGATTCTGGGCAATATAATAATAATAATAATAATTCATTACATTTATATAGCGCTTTTCTGGACACTCAAAGCGCTTTACATAGAAGGGGGGAAATTTCCTCAACCACCACCAATGTGCAGCATCCACTTGGATGATGCGACGGCAGCCATATTGCGCCAGAACGCTCACCACACACCAGCTTACTGGTGGAGAGGAGACAGTGATGAAGCCAATCAGTATATATGGGGATGATTAGGAGGCCATGATGGACAGAGGCCAAGGGGCAAATTTGGCCAGGATGCCGGGGTTACACCCCTACTCTTTCGAAAGACATCCTGGGATTTTTTGTGACCACAGAGAGTCAGGGCCTCGGTTTAACGTCTCATCCGAAGGATGCTGACGTTAAATATGCTGTATTTAATATCACGAGGACTCATAGATGTGTATATCTCTATGACGAGGACTCACGAGTTGCGTATTTGCGCTGAATCCACACAGATTTGGCTTACACGAACTTCCACAGCAAAGAAAGTGAGTAGCTAAACATAGACGCACGCCTCTTGATTTGACAGCGTTAGCCGCCAAAGTTCATTTTTACCCGCATTTGGCGAGTTGAGGGTGTTAATTTCAATCCCTGAATGTTGCACTCCTGTTTGTCATTGTGCACGAAACTTCACGCCAATAAATCATCAGGAATATTGCTAACTTGTGGGCGCTGCGCGTCTCAAGCTCCCTCTTTCGTCCTAATGCATGCATGTTAGTTTTCCGGATTTGCCTATATTTGGTGTTGAAAATGGAAACGTCTTTAGACACGGAAAAAAAATCGATTTTACAATCGATTCAATGAACACTTATGTCTCAAAAATCGAACAGGATTTTTTCACAAAAGTGACAGCCCTAGTGTAGACTAAATCTATGCCTATCAACAACTGCAGACTTAGTTATAAAGAACACAAGACAAAATTATAGTAATGAACGTCTATAGTGGAATGGGTTTGTGTGAAGGCTTGTTAAAGATGAAGTCAGTTTTTGATATATATATATATATTTTTTTTATTGTATCCTATTTGAAAATGGAGTCACCCTTTTATATTTAGAGCTAAATTTAAAGATTTATATTTTTGGATTTCATATACAATTTCCATCTTTGGATTACTAATAAACTTGAATATTTGTCAGTTATGTAAATTAAGCAGGCAGAAAACAGGTCATTTTTCTCACAGTGAAAAGATTTAAGCTGATTCTAATGAATTTAAATGCATTTAAATGAAATCAAGTAGATGCAAATATAGTTAATAATTAACTCTTTCCTGTTTCATTTATGTGTAACTGACAACTATGTGTCACATTACGTTTATTATAGTTTATGTTTAAACTGTGTAATCCAAATGGGTGGAAATTTTACAATTCAAATACATAAATCTTAAATTTAGGCCTAATATATGTTTTGAGTATAAGTTGATTATGCAGGGTTGGGGTTAGCATTGCAAAAGCATTGTCACAACCAAAAGTATGTGTTGTGTTTGGGGCAGGATGTTTGCAGACAGAAATAATATAAATTGTGTTGTATGTTGAGAGTGAAACACTATTAATTGATTTTCGTGGCATAATTTGCCATTGAACTGGACTGTGGTATCCACTGAGTTACAGAAATCTCAGCGTGTGTGTTCACTCAGGCCATGTGGTCCTAGTCTCGCGGCTCCTAATGAAATAAATTGGTTCCGAGATATTTCAGAACAATTTATCTCTGACCTGACACACACCACACACACACACACACACACACACACACACACACACACACACACACACACACACACACACACACACACACACACACACACACACACACACACACACACACACACACACAGAGAGGATTCATTTGATATGCAAACTAGAGCATGACCAATAGGTCAAAGAGTAATGAGTCATTTACTTGCTCTCTCTGGTGTGCTGGGTTGATATGATAGACCTACACATGCTGTAGTCATGGATCTTGTGAGGGGTTTATTGCATTTAATTAATGATTATGATTTGGTTATGATTCCGGAAGATCTCTTTCATGTATTTTCTTCCCTCCATCCTTCTCTGAAAACTTTACAGAATTTGTAGTGTAAACCTATTTTTTCCCCATTTGGCTGCATTCCAAATCCACTTATTACTATGCCTTAAATGACATATATATATATATATATATATATATATAATATATATATATATATATATAATATATATATATATATATATATATATATATATATATATACACACACTCACCTAAATGATTATTAGGAACACCATACTAATACTGTGTTTGACCCCCTTTCGCCTTCAGAACTGCCTTAATTCTACATGGCATTGATTCAACAAGGTGCTGAAAGCATTCTTTAGAAATGTTGGCCCATATTGATAGGATAGCATCTTGCAGTTGATGGAGATTTGTGGGATGCACATCCAGGGCACGAAGCTCCCGTTCCACCACATCCCAAAGATGCTCTATTGGGTTGAGATCTGGTGACTGTGGGGTCATTTTAGTACAGTGAACTCATTGTCATGTTCAAGAAACCAATTTGAAATGATTCGAGCTTTGTGACATGATGCATTATCCTGCTGGAAGTAGCCATAAGAGGATGGGTACATGGTGGCCATAAAGGGATGGACATGGTCAGAAACAATGCTCAGGTAGGCCGTGGCATTTAAACAATGCCCAATTGGCACTAAGGGGCCTAAAGTGTGCCAAGAAAACATCCCCCACACCATTACACCACCACCACCAGCCTGCACAGTGGTAACAAGGCATGATGGATCCATGTTCTCATTCTGTTTACGCCAAATTCTGACTCTACCATCTGAATGTCTCAACAGAAATCGAGACTTATCAGACCAGGCAACATTTTTCCAGTCTTCAACTGTCCAATTTTGGTGAGCTCTTGCAAATTGTAGCCTCTTTTTCCTATTTGTAGTGGAGATGAGTGGTACCCGGTGGGGTCTTCTGCTGTTGTAGCCCATCCGCCTCAAGGTTGTGCGTGTTGTGGCTTCACAAATGCTTTGCTGGATATCCTCGGTTGTAACGAGTGGTTATTTCAGTCAAAGTTGCTCTTCTATCAGCTTGAATCAGTCGGCCCATTCTCCTCTGACCTCTAGCATCAACAAGGCATTTTCGCCCACAGGACTGCCGCATACTGGATGTTTTTCCCTTTTCACACCATTCTTTGTAAACCCTAGAAATTGTTGTGCATGAAAATCCCAGTAACTGAGCAGATTGTGAAATACTCAGACCGGCCCGTCTGGCACCAACAACCATGCCACGCTCAAAATTGCTTAAATCACCTTTCTTTCCCATTCTGACATTCAGTTTGGAGTTCAGAGATTGTCTTGACCAGGACAACACCCCTAAATGCATTGAAACAACTGCTATGTGATTGGTTGATTAGATAATTGCATTAATGAGAAATTCAGGTGTTCCTAATAATCCTTTAGGTGAGTATATATATATATATATATATATATATATATATATATATATATATATATATATATATATATATATATATATATATTAGGGCTGCAACGATTCGTCGACGTTGTCGACAAAAATCGATAATAAAAATAGTCGACAATAAATTTCATTGTCGAATTTGTCGCCAGACATGTTTTTTTCCGACCGAGGCATCTCTCTTCCGAGAGTCTCACATGCGAATTAGCTTCTCTGCTGAGCGATAACATACAGTAATGGCGGCGTCCAACGCAGCAGCTGCGCGTACCAAAACATCTAAAGTTTGGGTGCATTTTAGCCTGGATACGGCGAATAAAAAGATTACCTGTAGGGCTGCACGATGTATCATTTTAGCATCGATATCGCGATGTGCGCATCCACGATAGGCAGATATGTGCGATGTCAGTTGATGCGTGATTCATGATCAGTAGGCTACGAGTCAGCAGCTCCCCGGCCAGTAATGCTTGTGAATGATTCGCGGATTTTTATCACTTTGCGAGTCCTGTCAGTTTAAACATCAAGCGCAAGAAGACTGGAACTTGCGCGCTGTTTTCTGTCAGCCTTACTAATGCGTTTGTCCCGCAAAAGTTTGACAGGTGAGTGATATAGAATAGATGACTGACAGCTGCGCTTGTTTAACTGAGAGAACGAGCAGAGAGAGTGAAACCCCCGGTCACGCGCGCACACTCACCGTCCTCTCTCTCTCTCTCTCTCTCTCTCTCTCTCTCTCCTCTCTCTCTCTCTCTCTCTCTCTCTCTCTCTCTCTCTCTCTCTCATATTAGTGAATTGAGTTGACTGAATATCTTTGAGATTGCATGATGGTAAAAGGTCGGAAGACCGACGTTTTTTTTTTTTTTAACTAACTACCACTGGTTGTGAATTGTGCTCAAATAACGTCGGAAAAAAATCGGAAACACTTTACAATAAGGTTCAATTTATTAAAGTCTAGTTAACTACATTAGTTAACATTTGTTAATATTAGTTTATCCACACTATGTGGATTTACTCCATGACAAATCCACCCCAGTCATTCTAGAATGATGCATTCTTTCCAAATAGAGCTATTTAAGTCATCTGGTGAAATTGTTTTTATATCGCAATATATATCGCAGGAAAATAAAATATCGCAATGTGATTTTTTTTTTTTACCAATATCGTACTGCAGCCCTACTGCATGGTTTGCAAAGCAGTCCTTGCGTATCACGGCAGCACCTCGGTGATGCACGAACATTTAAAGAGAAAGCACGGACAGTTGAATGAAACAGAGTTTGACTCGCCTCGGTAAGATTTAAATAATATGGAAGCCGATACGTTTTGTTTTGGATGTACATTTTATAAGCGTATTTTCGGTAAAAAAATATATATATATATATAACATATGCATTTTTCATTGAAGTACCCCCTTCTTTCTTGTGTTTACTATCATTTTCCACCGAATTAAAGCAATCTCATGCTAAATTTTAGAAAAATTTAATAATTATTCGATTAGTCGACTAATCGTTTCAATAGTCGGTGACTAGTCGACTATTAAAATAGTCGTTAGTTGCAGCCCTAATAGAAGAGGAGAGAGAGAGAGAGAGAGAGAGAGAGAGAGAGAGAGAGAGAGAGAGAGAGAGAGAGAGAGAGAGAGAGAGAGAGAGAGAGAGAGAGGAGAGAGAGAGAGGGGCCTTAATTTAATATTCATGTATTTTAAATGCATATAAAATATCCATCCATTTCGATTACACAATTTTAACACAAACAAATAAACATAATGCAATGCATATGTATCTGTCAAACTAATGCATTCAGGTTCATTTTGACCTGGAAGAGGTATATAATTTTTTTTTTTTTTTTTTTTATCCCAGTTATTAGCATGAAAATAAAACTTTGGACATGTTTTTTTTTTTTTTTTTTTTTTTTTTTTTTTACATCTATGAGATTTGACTTAAATTACTTCTGTAAAATACATTTAGTCTCTTTCCACTCACACACATTTGTTGGAACAATAATGCACATTATATTTATTAATTTGTGTATACTAAAACTGTGTGATTCAAACTGAAATTTGATGTGCAATTCAAATACATAAATCTTAAAATGTAGGCCTAAATATTTTTGAGTGCATGTACATTGTTTACCTCAGAATTCCTTCAGCTTTTCACATATTTTCATCACACTATAGTTTGGGATGTATTAATCCTAATCTTGCATACTTTAGGATGTGTAGTAGCCTTCATGAATTGGCGTTCACTCGGGTCTCCGTGTTTGCCTCATTTCACATTTCTCAGCTTGTATCTTGTTACCAGTTTGAATTTCTGAGAGTTGAAAAGAGTAGATTAATTTTCGGTCTCAATTACTGTGAGATGTTTTAGTCCATCGTTCATATAACAACCCTTCCCTCATCAACTCTCTCTCTCTTTCTCTCTCGCTGGGATGTTTTAAATGAGGAGGTGAATTGAATTCTGGGTATGGTTGACATCATCCCAGACCTGTTTGGCTCTGACAGGCTGTCACAATCCACAGGAGAATAAGGTCTTTCTGTCAGAGGAACAGTCTTTACTCTTTTCCTCTAAACGTTTTGCCCTCTTTTTATTGGTCTTTTTCCTTTTCTTTTCTGTAATTAACTGAAAAATTTCTGCATAAAAAAACTTGAAGCTTCAACGGCAGATGCATAAGAATATACTGGCTACTTTTTAGGGAATGGATGTATGTGCACATTATAGCCTATATGTACAGACATGCATAGACTATCTCTATGAGCAAGCAAATATCTACACTGCAACAATGCAATATGTCCAACACAGCTATCCCACTAAACATCAGACGTCTATTGGACAGGCAGATCGTGTCTATATTGCGTCAGTCGGTCCAAGACCAATTTCTGACCTTTATGCAACGTGCAATCTAGGTCCGCTATTTGGACATCTAACTATGACCCCACCTGGACGTCAATATAATGTTAAATATTTGAATGCCGGAATAGATAAGTTTCTGGATGTTATGTGGACGTCTAAGACAGGTGCAGGAAATTGACAAGATCTAGGTATGCAAAGTTACCTCCATATGAGGTATTTTCTACGTCATGTTTGGAAGTCAGATTTTGGTTCCTGGAAGGTGCAGACTGTGACGCCATGTGGACGTCTAAGACAGGTGCAGGAAATTGACATGAACAATGAATGTAGGGAAATGTTTGATTGACTGAGGCATTAATCATTGACATGCTGATTAATGCCCTTTCCAGAAGGTGGAGGGCCTGTTTTCTGTACCAATTAATTTTCCTGTTGCTTTGTTTGGCTTAGTTTATTTGGTGGAAAGGCAATCAAATGAAGCAACAGAAAAATGAACTGGAACAGTTGAAATGAGACAAAGGTTATGAACAGTGCAGTATAAAAGCACTGTCTGCACCTCCTGAGGTCCTCTGGACGTTAATACAGGACGTTTGTTGGACGACTAAATAAGACTAATTTGGCGTCACAGTCTGCACCTTTAAGGTATCAAAATGGGACGTCCACAATCCCACTAAACATTGGACGTCGGATAGACGTGCAGATCATGTCTGTATTGGGTCCGTCAGTCCATGACCAATTCTGGACATCTATTCGACGTCCAAACTAGGTCCACTATTTGGACGTCCAACCATGACCCAACTTGGATGTCATGCTATCGTTCAACATTTGACCGTTGAACTGGGTCATGTTTTTGGACCTCATTTGGACGTCTATTACAGGTGCAGGAAATTTACATGATATGCAATATTTTTTTTATTTACAAATATCGACATTGTTGTTATCAACATGATTAATACATGAATAGGCTACAGATTATTTATAATTATTTAAGACAGTTTTCCAAAAACTGCATTTGATTGTCTCAAGCAGAGGGTGGTAATTGACACATACAAAAGTGTAATTCTGTAGCTCAAACAGTAGAGCGTTAGCACTTGTGTAACGGCCATCTAGTGCAACGCCTAGATCAAGGGTTCGATTCCCAGGGAAAGCAGAAATGTAAATGTGTAATGCAATGTAAGTCACTGTGGATAAAAGCATCTGCCAAATGCATAAATGTAAATACATGGTACAGATAACATCCTTTAAAAATGTCCTCTACATTTTTGAAACATGGGACTACAGTTATAGAAGTTATAGAAGATACTAAATTTGACGTTGAAAAGACGTCCTCAAACAACCACATTTGGTCCCACAGATGTCAATATTAAAGAAAAGACGTCACTCTAACGTCACATTGCGCAGTGGGATGACCACATTTGGAGTAAAATTAGCCCTTACACAGAGGTCCTCTGGTCGTTAGTACAGGACGATCATTAGACGACAAAAAAAGACGTCATCTGGCGTTACAGTCCGCATCCATAGGGGACCAAAATGAGACGTCCACAACGACCATATCTGGACTACATTTAGCCCTTAAACAGAAGTCCTGTGGAAGTCGATACAGGAAGTTCGGTAGACGGCGGAAAAATACGTTGATTGGCGTCACAGTCTGCACCCTCCTGATACCGACATAGGACGGACAAGCACATCGTTGAAACTACGTCATCTGGAGGTAACTTTGCGCAGGGGGATACTTAATACATGGCTACACTATTGACAATATACATTAGACATTTTTAACAGCAAAAATTTGTTAATGTGATGAAAGGAACAGATATAATGTTTCAAACATTACAGATCATGTGGATTTCGAATTCGCCAAATGCCTGATAAATGTTTCCAATGCTGTCGAGACTCACGTAATCTGTGATTAATGGACAGAAAGAGAGAGTGAGGAGATCAAATGACCAAATCCGGAGTAGGTTATTAGATCTTTAATAAGGGTGGTAGAAATAAAGATGATCTGTAAATACACCATTTGGAGAAAGAAAAAGAGCCGCTTTAAAAGAAGGAGAATGACTTATAGCAGATCAAATCAAAATTGACATAGCTTGACATTTAATTAAAACTAAACGCGTGTGTGTGCATGAAAAAGAGCGAGGGACAACTGACAAATGATAATGTATTTATACAGCTGCGGTTATAAATGTTTTCACTCATTAATCATTAACAACGAAAGTGATGTAGTACAGTTGTGATGCAGCATTTAAAAAACATTTGTTGAAATGCAAACAAAACATTTTTTTACAGTCTATGATACAAACGCATGTATGTCATAACGTAACTCATGCAGATGTGTGTTTGATGGTTTTGGACACCACACACACCACACACACACACACACACACACACACACACACACACACACACACACACACACACACACACACACACACACACACCACACACACACACACACACACACACACACCTGTAGACTGCAGATCATCACTCTTCTGGAGTTTAAGCATCTCTGACACCTGCAGTAATGAGAAAAGTCTGCACCTCTGTGTGTGTGTGTGACATCTGTGAGTAATGACACACATGTACAGGACTTCAGGAAATATGAAAGACCCCCTGCAGGACAGCAGGACTCTAATGAAGCTCACATTTTACCCCAACAACTACTGACAGTTACATAACACATCAACCATGAGCAAACAAATGTCTGTCAGACACACACAACACACACACACACACACACACACACACACACACACACACACACACACACACACACACACACACACACACACACACACACACAACACACACACACACACACACACACACACACACACACACACACACACACACACACAGAGGTATGTGATTGAAATCAATAGTGGACAAAGTCATAAAAGACTGAACAAAACATCACATTCTTCATAAAAATAAAGGTTCCTTATTGGTATCTGTGGAACCTTTCCATTGCATTGTTCTTCAGATTATTGAACATAACCTGACCCGCCGAGAGATTGACTCTATAAGAGTCCTGATGTTATCCTGATGTTATCCTGGTGTTATCCTGATGTCGAGTCTGGTAGGTTGAGAAATGGAGCCACTGTGGATTGAACTTGTTGGTCCAGCAAATCCCACAGATGCTCAGCTGGATTGAGATCTGGTGAACTCTGGTGAACACCTTGAACTCTTCATCATATTTCTCAAACCATTCCTGAAGAATGTGTGCAGTGTGAGTTAGGGGTGTAACAATATAAAGTGTCGCAATACAAAAATGCAACTATATGGATAGTGGATAGTATGTATAGTGACTATATGTATTGTATATACAGTAGTACACCCAAAATGAAAATTACTGTGCATTAAAAATTTCAAGTTTACAGAGTTTTAGTGTCAGTACTACATTAAACTACTATATATAATGTTGAATATAATGTGTAATAACTCAACGGGGGAATATTTGTGGGTCCTGATTATGCCAAATATCTTATGTTACCAGTAAAAAATAGCCTGCATTATTTTAAAAATAATCTAGTCAGTGACAGAGTGCAAGCATATTCATCTATTTCATTTAAAGTTGTATTTTGTATTGTGTTTTCAGTTTCAGAATCATGAATATTTATATTCTGGTGTCACCATTGTCCTGTGTATCCAGCACCAAGTCCTAATCTATTCATTTACACCCACTATGTAACACCAAATTTAGTATTTTAATCAACAGTACATTTTTTGTTAAGCTTTTATCATATGTCTTGGGAGTATCACAATAATATCGTATTGTGAGATCATTATCGTAATATGTATTGAAATGTGACATGAGGGTATCGTTACACCCCTAGGTGAGTACATTATCCAGAAAGAGCCACTTCCACCAGGAAACACCATTGACATGAAGGGGTGTACATGGTCTGCAACAATGTTTAGTGTGGCACGTGTCAAATTGACGTCCACATGAATCATGAATTCTCAGATCGTCACACTCCCTCACGGTCCCGTCGTCCCACAGTTCATCCAGGTGCATAACTTCCTCATGCAAACGGCGCACAAGTAAACAGCCAGATGTAAAAGAAAACAGAGCGACCTTCTTCCACTGATCCAAGGTCCTGATCTGACGCTCTCAAGCCCATTTTAGGCACTTTTGACAGTGGACAGGGGTCATTATAGGCACTCGGATTGGTCCTATACGCAGCAAAGTGTGTTGTGACACATTCCTCCCATAACCATCATTATAGATGTGTATGGCTCGTGCCACAGCAGATCTTCTGTTAGCTCAGATCAGACGGGATAACCTTCATGCCCTCATGCATCGATGAGCCTTGACCCATCACCAGTTTGTGGATTTGTCACTGTTGGTAAATCCTCCACTGCTGACCAGGAGCAACACACAAGTCTTGCTGTTTCTTTGATACTCTGACCCAGTCGCTTTGCCATTTGGCCCTTGTCAAAGTCACTCAGATCAGATCTTCATTCCTGTCCATATCTCCTGCATTAAACATGTTGATTATGAGAACTGATTGTTTGCTCATCATCTAATCCACCAGACCTTAACATGTGTCCTTGTTAGGAGATGCTCAACGATATCACTGCTCATAATCGTTGGGTCATCGTGTATATGTATGTAATGGTTTTTCAATGGGGGCAGATCATACAGTGTTGTCGCACCCAAAATGTGCAACTCTCTCCCCCGATCACTCTGTTCTGTTAACACTATTTCTGAATTCAAATCCATGCTCAAAACTCACTATTTTTCTGAATGTTATAATTCTTAAGTTGTATTGCATTTTTTTCCGCCCCATCTACCTAATTTCTCGTTTGTTGTGCTTACACTTTCATCTACCTACTGTTGTTTTGTCTGCTGTCTTTGTCCATTGCCTTTATTGTTGCCTGTTTATTGTAAAGCGTCCTTGAGCCCTGGAAAGGCGCTATATAAATAAAACGTATTATTATTATTCTATTGCATCACTATGAAAACCCTTGCAACCTTTATTTTTGAAAGTTTACTACAAAAATAGCAGTGAAACAGAATGCAATGACAAACATTTCAAACTACATGCTACTAATATATGCTATACACTGTAAAAATGCATCTACATATTTTAAAATTCACAGGACCCTTTGTGACCACATTGTAATGTGAATTACTACATTAAAAAAAAAACATGTTAGACAGAATTCCCTCTAATGTTGATTCCCAACTAACCAAACCCAGTCTGAACTATTTTCAAATCAAACACTGTAGATGAAATGTTAAGGGTTTGTGATTTCACAGCATGAATTGCAGTCATATGACCTATATCATGATAAGAAAAAAAGAGAAAAAAATTCCTCTGGGTTTTAGGGGTGTATGAAGCGTGTAAGGGGGGGGTTGGGTTGATGTGTAACCATGGAAACTCCATGTTCTTTGAATAGTGATTCTGTTTTTTTTGCACAAACTACACTTTTGATCCTTGGATGCTCTTTGATTCTCTTGGCACACATTTGTTCAGGTATAGTTTGTAGAAATGCATATTAAACTCAACATGAAATCAACACTAATGCATGTTCCTGCTCTTATTGTGAATTATTCGTCAGTGCTACAATGCTCATAAATACTTTCGTTAACTTTACACATATTAAATCCACTTCACCAGTTAATTGCTCCTCGACAGTGATGCCACTGAAATATAAAGAGCGACCGCAAAAAGGCAGTTTAAAGACCATATTCTAAAGATGGCTGCGCATTGTTTCTCTGGCGCAAAGGCCTTTACACTTGAGACAGCGTCCTTGATATTATCATCATAGTCTGTGGCGTTGGGTGGTGAAGGACAGCTGTGCAGCACATGTGGCACATCTGGCCTAGTATTCTCACAGGGCATCAAACGAGTGACACCAGGACAGATGTCTGAGTCCCTCCATCAAACAGCTGTGCGTCTTATAAAGGCCATATGTTGAAGACGTCTCTTCACCTCCCCAGATTTCTCTTTCATCCCCTCTCTCTCTTTATTCCTCCTGCTCTGAGGATAACGTCTGATAACGAGTCTCCAGTCATTTTCAGGGCTTTATTTTACTAGTGGCATTTTATCAAAGACTCGGGTCTTCTGAGATGCTCGTTTGATATTCAATCTTTCCGTCGTGGCCTGGAAAACACTATTATGCGCCGCTGGCGCCCGCGCAGCTCTATCGCAGACAGACTTTATGGATTTTGTCTGTTTGACTATTAAAACGCTTTAATTGACTACACGGCAATCATTTATCTCTCTTTCTCTCGGTGAGATCAGCGATTCCTGCATGATTTAATTTGGTCAGGCAAATTGATGAATTCACATTAGTAATGAACAGGTTAGTGTTCACAATCATAAATACTTCACTTCCAGCCCGGTCATAAAAAACAATCATGATACTATTGCTATTAGTCTTAGGATCATGTGGCTCATCAAAAGGACTGTGCACAAACGACAAAGATAACGAAGTCACTTTACAAGGTAAAAGACTAAGGATTAATGCCTGGATTGGTGGAAATATTTAAATAGGTTATACACAAGTTATTTAAAGTTTTTGCACACTGGTCTATATTATGATAATCCTAGGAATGAATAATAAATAAGGTTGCATTTTTCACTGTTTTCCAGCTGAATTTACATTGTTTTGTCATTGCTTTTGTTGCTAGGTTTGGTAACTTGCTGTTTTGTGACATCTGGAGTTAAAATTACATTCATACTCAAAAATTATCCATTGAATGTTACCTTTATTGTTCACCAATATTGAGATCTCTGAGTTCGGGTGGATACCATGTAACTTCTATTATTTAGATATGTTGTCCACACAATATCTACTGTATTATTGATCTAAGTAAAGCATACACTTAAAAAGCATGTCTTAATTCAGTGTTAAATTGTTTGAACATTGCAAAGTAAACTTTAAAGTTAAAGTTACTTATTTTCTTTGTTAATTTTACTTAACTTAGTTAGGTAAATTTGACTTAATTCCATATGTAAAATGAAAGAAAAAAATCTGTGCAAAATCTTGCAAAGGTAAGTGAGGTAAATTTTTTCAGTGTAAATATTCACTTGAGATACATGTATTTATACACACACAGCTGTTCAAAAGTTTGTTTGTTTTTTTAAATAAAGTAATACTTTTAGGACACATTAAACTGATAAAAACTGACAGTTAAAAAGTGTTACAAAAGATTTCCATTTCAAATAAATGCTTTTTTAAAACTTTCTATTCATTTAAAAATACAAAAAAAACAATGCATCATGTTTTCCACAAAAATACGAGATGGCTATTTTAACTGTTTTCAACATGAATAATCATAAATGTTTCTTGAGCAGCATATCATCATATTATACTGATTTCTGAATGATCATGTGACACTGAAGAATGGAGTGATGCTGAACCCCTTTGACAGTACATATTTTAAATAACTTTAAATAACTCTATTTATTTCAATAACTTAACACATTTGCATGTTCACAGTTGTCTAATGTCAGTTAATGGTCACATGACCTGCAGGTAAACAAAAAAGTGTTTTTATTTGAAAATTTTCTGTTTAATTATTATCTCTTCAGCAACACACAAACCTGTTTTATAAAATAGTTTCACACCACTAAATGTCACATACAAATTACACCATAACTGTATTTGGTCATTTTACACATTTTCTTGACCCAGAATAAGCTGAAATATTATGGTTATTGTGAAAAGTTTGACTGTGAGACTTACCCACAAATATAAACTACACAAATGTTGCATTCTATTTTGCATTTAATTTGGATAAACCAATAATAAAAAGTAATATAATGTAGATTGACTGATATAAGCAGCGCATTTCCCCGAGGGCTCTTCTCTCCGCAGCTTCGGCAGAGGAGTATTTTAATTAAAACTGATTCAGAGATAATAAACAATCATTCACAGACTGGGGAGAAGCGGACAGAATGAAAAGGGAGTGTGTAAATGAACAGTTAATGAACTGAGAGGCAAAGCACGCCAGGCAGATGGTCAAATAAAATACCAAATCTGCATTCAAACAATCAGTGGAATCCAGAATAAATCCTCACTGGAAACACAGGAGCATCAGGACGTTCGTGAGAACGATTAAACTCAGCAGCGTTCGGTGAAAGGGACAGTGCAAAGAGACAGAAGGACAGACAGAGAGAGAGAAAGAAGGATGGGCAAGGAGACAGAAAAAACGTAATTTCTTTGACCTTTCTTGTGTCGTTTCCTCCTGCGGTTCTCATCAGTCCAGCTGGAGGACGGGTAGAGGTGATGGTCTGGACCCAGCTGTGTTTCTGACTTTAATAATGTGCTTCTGATTCCTCAGTCAGGAGAAAACATCTCTCCTCGAGGAGGCGATAAGTCATCTGGTCAGATCATATGAGTGCGATTAGAGAGAGAAAACGAAAGCATAACATACATCTCTTGGCTTTATCAATCTCTGACAGGTTTGGTAAATCAAGACAGCACAAGTACAGTTTTTGAATTTGTAAATTTGGGAGTCAGAAACTACGGTGACGCATTGCTGCCACATATATATTATTTTTTTCCTCAATTATGTCGTAATAACGAGATCTTATGTCGTTAAAACGACATCTTTTCTCGTAATAACGAGATCTTATGTCGTTTTAACGACATCTTTTCTCGTAATAACGAGATCTTATGTCGTTAAAACGACATCTTTTTCTCGTAATAACAAGATGTTATGTCGTTAAAACGACATATTTTCTTGGCCTTATAAGGACATGCACAATATGCCTTTATCCACATAAAATGTAGCCTATCAAAGTCAAAACACATCTAACAGAATATAACCTAAGTTGTTTAATTTTTACAACATTGTGTTCTTATTTTGTTTAACGAAATGTCAATCTTCGTCTTTATAACAGAAGATACAATACAATACAATACAATACAAACATCTTCAAGATAGAGCAATCTTCACATGTATAACGAATTGTCACCTTATAAACAGTCCGTTGTGTGGTGGAATAAGCAATGATATAGAAATATATGGTAAACAGATCTTAATTTAAACTTTATTTTATTATTTTATTAGTTCATTAACTAATTATGCTAACTCAACTAATATAATGTAAGAGCTGGATATAATTACTGATTAAATAATGTAAAATATTAAATCAATAGATTAGATTCAATTAAGCCATAAACTAAAGATTTTTCTTGACTGTTAATTTAAGCAATTATGACTAATCACACGTTTATATTTAATGTGCATATATGGCTATATATTCCGCGCTCAAGCGCATGCATAAAACTTGCCGCAAAGCACCGGCAGAAGTCGGTTAATGATAATAAATGTGTTTGAAAAAAATAAAGAAGCATTTTAATTGTTTATTAATAAACTAGTCTTTTCTAAATCAGCATAGGCTGCCTGCTGCAATCATATCTCCATCCATACATCTCCGCTGTAATGTTGCTTAGATGCGCCTTTCATACGGACATGATTACATAATCAGATGGTAGGCTATGTATTTGCTTTCGATTGGGTTTTTTTCGTTGATGGACATTTTTTATAAGCTTTGTATAGAAGGCTTTATTTCTCATGTCTGTGAGGCTTGTCTATACACTGTTTTTCAGTTTATTTTTGAGAGACGCGCTTTTGAAAGCGCGCGCCCTGTTCGTTTTCTTTTATTTTACAAAAGCACAACTTTTTCTTGTTGTTGTGAATTTACACAAATAAAAGTAGTTGGGACTGATGTATAATTCTTTTCTGTATGACCAGAAATGATGGAGTAATTTCAGTTGTTTCCAGTCCACTGTTGATAGGAAAATGAGAGTGATGGCACCGGCGCCTCATGCAGTATCCAAACACTTGGATACGCGCTTAATAATAGCGAACATTTATCTAGGTTAACGTTAGAGCGAGCAAATTAAAAAATCAATCGGTTAACAAATCAAATTCTGTTGCATTTTCTTGCGCCAGTTTGAAAAGGGCGCCTGAAACACTTAGCATACAGATAAACAAATACATTCGTTTAGGCTTTAAAATAAATATTGTTTGTGGGCTAATTAATGCCATAATAATTTATTTATTTAATTTATTGGCAACTTATATTTTTCATTTTTGTTTTGCATTGAATACCATTTAAATTTGTATTTGATGTGTACTGCAATGCCATCCTCCCATAGAAAGACACGTTAAGAGCCATCTTTATTTTATTTATAATAAAGGGTTTATATAATATGAAGAAAACGCCTAACGTGTAATTAAATGCGCTGCGTTCATATTCTGGGCTCATCTGCTGTTCTGTCGGATAGTAGGCTATGGTTTATTAATAAGGCGTGTAGGCCTACAGCATTTGATCTTTAACACTGAAGTAAGCTATAGCCTATTAAGCCACATTAAGCTTTTTCTTTATTATAAGGGTTGTCTATGGGAGGAAAACGCTTAGCCTAATGTGCAATTAAACGCAATGTTTGTATTCTGGGCTCATCTGCGAATATGTAGGCTACACATGCTTTATTAATAAGGTGTGTACAGAATTTGATCTTTTAACATAAACATCCATTGCGGGCTGCTATTGCTTCAGCTTTTTGAACGTAGAAGTATGATACAGACATGATTGGTTATACATTTCATGTGGATAAAGGCATATTGTCCATGACATGTCCTTATAAGGCCAAGAAAATATGTCGTTTTAACGACATAAGATCTCGTTATTACGAGAAAAATATGTCGTTTTAACGACATAACATCTCGTTATTACGACATAAGATCTCGTTATTACGAGAAAAATATGTCGTTTTAACAACATAAGATCTCGTTATTACGAGAAAATATGTCGTTTTAATGACATAACATCTCGTTATAACGACATAAGATCTCGTTATTACGACATAGTTGAGTGGAAAAAATAATATGTATGTGGCAGCAATGCGTCACCGTAATAAACAACTATCGATTGCTGGTAATTGCATGGAGGTTCATAATCATGGGTACGTACAAATGCGGGTACAGTGAAGGACTGTAATCATTATTGGCAGTTATTACAGTAATGATTCTCATTATATTCTCTAAATTAATGTTCACCTGAGAATGTGATGATCTATAGTTTTAATAAACTTATAGCAGAATTAGAGCCAAGGCACAGATCCAGACCAAGACCAAACACTCCGACTTTTTTGGACTTTAGCTTATTCACCATATCCCCCAGAGTTAGATAAGTCCCAATATTTATACGGTTAAAAGATGGCTGTGTCTCATATGACCTTGTTATTTGTATACTCTGTGACTATACAAATCACAACATGTAAATAGGAAAATGTTTGCGTTATTTTGTCTCTTATTGGGATTAGTATGCTAGCTGTAGCCATTTACATCCAGTCTTTGTGCTAAGCTAGGCTAGCGGTGGGTGCGTCAGACAGAGTTACAGCACGCACGGAGATGAAAAAGGTATGTATGGACTTATCTAACTCTGGGGGATACAGTGAATAAGCTAAACTCCAAAAAGTCGGAGTGTTCCTTTAAATATTTAAATACAAAACTAAAACTCATTATTGAATCAAAATAAAAATTTCCTCTGTGAAATGAGCCTGTGACATGTTTTGACCCCACCCCTCAAAGAATCGGAATAGAGAATCGAAAAGAACCGAAATCGAAATGAAGAATCGGAATCCGAATCAGAATCGTTCAAATCAAAACGATGCCCAACCCTAGTGGCTACTGACTCAGCAGCTCTGGTTGAGTTGGGCAGATCATTCCACCAGCAGGGAACAGACCAGGAAAAAGTCAAAGAAAGAGATTTTGTGCCTTTTTGAGATGGCACCACAAGACGGCGTTCACTTGCAGAGCGCAAGTTTCTGGATGGCACATAAGTCTGAAATAATGAGTTTAGGTAAAAGGGAGCAGAGCCAGTGGTTGTTTCTGTAGGCAAACGTTAGTGACCGTTAGTGACCAGCAACTGGCAACTAGTGCAATTTTGTGAGGAGAGGAGTGACATGTGCTCTATTCGGCTTGTTAAAGACACTCTGGGTGCAGCATTCTGGATCAGTTGCAGAGGTTTGACAGTAAGGGCTGGAAGGCCTGCCAGGAGAGTATTACAATAGTCCAGTCTGGATAGAACAAGTGCTTGGACAAGGAGTTGTGTAGCATGCTCTGTTAGGAAGGGCCTGATCCTCCTAATGTGTATAAGGCAAATCTGCAGGACTGGGCAGTTCAAGCAATATGGCCTGTAAAGTTAAATTACTTATCGATCACAACTCCAAGGTTCCTGGCTGACCTTGATGGAGTTATGGATGACGAACCTAGCTAAATGGAGAAGTTGTGGTATAGTGTTGGGTTGGCTGGGACCACAAGCAACTTTTCGCAAGGTTTAGTTGAAGGTGGTGGTCCTTCATCCAGCCAGAAATGTCTGTCTGTCAGGCAGGCTGAGATACGAGCAGCTACCATCGGATCAACAGGCTGGAATGAGAGGTAGAGTTGTGTCATCAGCGTAGCAGTGATAAGAAAAGCCATGTTTCTGAATCACAGATCCTAGTGATGTCATGTAGATGGAAAAGAGAAGAGAAGTGGTCCAAACACTGAGCCCTGAGGCACCCCAGCAGCTAGATGTTGGGTCTTACTGTAGATACATCACCCCTCCACGACGCCCTGAAGGACCTACCTGAGAGGTAATACTTGAACCACTGTAGTGGGGCTCCCGAGATGCCCTTCATTTGTAGGATTAACAGGAGGATCTGGTGGTTAACTGTGTTAAAGGCAGCAGAGAGATCCAGCAAGATGAGAACTGAGGATTTGGAAGCTGCTCTTGCCAGTCTCAGAGCTTCAATTACTGAGAGCAGGGCAGTCTCAGTTGAGAGTCAGCTTTAGAAACCAGACTGATTGTTGTCCAGGAGGTTGTTCTGTGTGAGAAAGGAAGAGATCTGGTTGAAAACAACTAATTCAAATGTTATCGCAACGTATAGAAGAAGGGATACCGGTCTGTAATTTTCCAGATGTGCTGGATTTAGAGTGGATTTCTTAAGCAGTGGGGTTACCCGAGCCGCCTGCATAAATACTGTGGGAAAAGTACCAGTGTGAAGAGAGGTGTTTATGATGTGCATGAGTGCAGGTATAACTGAGAAAGAAATGGCGTGAAGTAGATTAGTGGGAATAGGATCAAGCGGACAGGTAGTAGGGTGTTTGGAAAGGAGGAGACTTCTGCCTCTGAAAGCAGAGAGGAGTAGGGTAGAATGTGTGTTAGCTGGTAAGATGTGTGTGTCAGTTTGTGGTTTGGTAAATTGGCCGCTGATGGTGGTTGTTTTATTTATGAAGAATGTGGCAAAATCGTCAGCTGTTAGGGTTGATGGAGGAGGAGGAAGGTTGAAAAGAGAGGAGAATGTTTTGAAAAGCATGTAAGAGTCAGAAGAATTGTTAATTTTGTTGTGATAGTCAGTCATTTTAGCAGTAGAGATATTAGCAGAGAAGGAAGAGAGGAGGGATTGATAAAGACTAAGGTCAGTAGGATCTTTCGATTTGCACCCCTGAGTTTAGCACAATGTTTGTGGAGAACATCAGATAACCAGGGGGAAGAGGGGGTGGCGCGGGCTTGCCTGGAGAAAAGGGGGCAGAAGTTGTCCAAGCAGGATGTTAAACTGGAGAAAAGAGTATCAGTTGCACTGTAATATAGAACCTAATATAGAACAGGGGTGCCCAATCCTGCTCCTGCTGATCGACTGTCCTGCACAGTTCATCTCCAACCCTAATCAAACACACCTGAAGCAACCAATTAAGGTCTTCAGGATCACTTAACAATTAAAGGCAGCGGTGTATGATTAGGGTTTGAGATGGACTGTGCAGGACAGTCGATCAGCAGGAGCAGGATTGGGCACCCCGATATAGACATACGTTTTTAGTAGGGGTGTAACGGTACATGTATTCGTATTGAACCATTTCGGTTTGAGGCTTCCGGTTCAGTACGCATACAAACCAAACGAATCCTTGGACCATTTTTCCTGCCGACAAAATTCACGCTGGCGCGACCATAGGGCAGGACCACCACAACGTTGCACAACATCAAATGGCAAGCGTAATGAAAGCGGAACGAAACTGCGCTACTCATTATGTGCTTCACGGATCGTTTATCAGTTCGGACCAGCAACATCTGTGCAGCGCAAGCCGATCTCGATCAAGCGACACTGTTACTACACAGCGCTAAGAGATCCAGTAAAGAAAACATTTGAATTTGCCACTGAAGTAATAACATCGCTGCGAGATCTAGAGAAGCATTCACATGTCTCTGTTATTAATCGTAGATCTCTATTAGATCAAACAGCGCTGACGTGGAAACCAGGAGAAACATTGTGCCGTGAATGAACTAGTAATACTTTACGTCCACAGACCAGCAACATTCACCATGGATTTAATATAGTAACACTAACTGTAACCAGTTTGGCTGGAATAGTGAAATGCTTTCAAGTACTTCACACATCTTTTTCCAGCACTTCAAAACTCAAATATTATATAAATAAATATATATT
The DNA here is from genome assembly GCA_036326025.1 of Chrosomus eos. Classification (NCBI taxonomy): domain Eukaryota; kingdom Metazoa; phylum Chordata; class Actinopteri; order Cypriniformes; family Leuciscidae; genus Chrosomus; species Chrosomus eos. Next base: position 37,920,890 of record CM070825.1, on the reverse strand, counting down.
TAAATGTTATTTTTAATGTGATGATCAAAACATTATTTGTCCATCCTTGATGACCCCCTTTTATAAACCTGAAAGTTTCAAGATGTAGGAAAACACACACTAATTTAAAAAATATTTTTTCTTTTAACAAATAGGAAATTTCTCTGGCATTTCTTTCTTTTTGCTGTATCAAAAACGTACCGAACCGTGACTTTAAAACCGAGGTACGTATCGAACCGTGATTTTTGTGTACCGTTACACCCCTAGTTTTTAGTGGTTGAGAAGTAATTACTTATTAAAAATAAGTACCTACTCAAGAGAGTATGTGATTTTGGATGCAGCCATGGTCAAAGCGATCTTCTGAAGTTCAGACTGAGCATCAGAATGGGGAAGAAAGGTGATTTAAGTGACTGGTTGTTTGTGTCAGATGGGCTGGTCTGAGTATTTCAGAAACTGCTGATCTTCTGGGATTTTCTCGCACAACCATATCTAGGGTTTACAGTGAGCAGCAGTTCTGTAGGTGAAAATGATTGTTGATGCCAGAAGTCAGAGGAGAATGGACAGACTGGTTCAGCTGATAGAAAGGCATCAGTAACTCAAACAACCAATCGATACAACCGAGGTCTGCAGATCGAGAGCATCTCTGAACATGTCGAACCTTGAAGCAGACGAGCTACAGCAGCAGAAACTGAGGCTACAATTCACACAGGCTCACCAAAACTGGACAATAGAAGATTGGAAAAAACGTTGCCTGGTCTGATGAGTGTCGATTTCTGCTGTGACATACAGATGGGAGGGTCGGAATTTGACGTAAACAACATGAAAGCATTGATCATCCTGCCTCCTCTCAATGGTTTAGGCTGCTGGTGGTGTAATGGTTCAAGGAATATTTTCTTGGCACACTTTGGGCCTCTTAGTACCAACTGAGCATCATTTAAACGCCACAGTCTACCTGAGTATTGTTGCTGACCATGTTCCTCCCTTTATGACCACATCATCTTCTGATGGCTAGTTTCAGCAGGAAAACATGTCGCCACAATGAGTTCACTAAACTCAAATGGCTTTCACAGTCACCAGATCTCAATTCAATAGAGCTGCTTTGGGAAGTGGAGGAATGGGAGATTTGGATCATGGATGTGCAGCCGAAAAATCTGCAGCAACTGTGTGATACTTTCATGTCAATAAAGAACAATAAAGAAATGATTTCACCACCTTATTGAATCTATGACACAAATAATTAAGGCAGTTCTAAAAGCAAAAGGGTGTCCAACCCAGTTTTAGCAATGTGAACCTAATAAAGTGTAAAATATATTTACTAGGTAAGTAAACAATGTTACGGCAGGTGAACTATCAGTATATCATTGTTTCTATGCGCTGAAGACATTCATATTTTTCCAAGAGCAATCAGCAAATTAGTGAAACCATGTAACTGACCTACACACCATGTGTGGTGTGTGTGTGTGTGTGTGTGTGAGTGAGTGTGTGATGTGGTGGTGAGTGATGAGTGAGTGAGGAGAGAGAGAGAGAGGGGAGAGCAGTTCATTTGCAGAGTCTTGTCTGTTGGTCATGCTCTGGTTTGCATATCAGATGAATCATCTTTCCGAGGTGTTAGGTCACAGTTAAATTGAACACCTTGGAACCAATTTATTCCATTAGGAAGCTTCGAGTCCAGCACTGGGATACTGACAGCCAATTCCATCTCCTCTCGAGCGTCAAGCATGAAGGGAATGCGACAAAGGATGATGGATTTAGCCAGACAATACACACACCATTCACATGAGGTGAGTGTGTGTCTGTGTGTGGGTGTGTTTCTATATTTGAGCGGGTTTTTAGAGTTAAGGCCTCACAATGCTGCAGAGATTTTATGTCTCTCTTGTCAATAGTACTTCATTCTTTCCATTCATAAATGACTTCAGATTTTAAAGGACTATGCTAAAATCCTCTCACAACACAGCGTGGTTTCATAAAGAGGCCGTAATTGAGGACAATGACGACATGTCAACACATCCATTACTGAGCGGCAAAAGTGCTTTGACACTCGTCTCAGCCCTTCTTTTCTCCATCACAAGCCTTTGTGTGTCCACTTCATTTTCCTTCTCCCTTTGAACAGAGATGACAGTGTAAGAAAAAGACCACTAGAAAGTCAAACACTGTTCAAACTGCCTTAGCAAGTAAAAGGTTTGAATTATGGAGCAGTTTTGGGTGACTATAGTAATTTGCCACATCACAATTAAATAATGGTTTATTATTATTATTTTTTTAAACATCTATCATAAGTAATTTGTTGGTGAGATGGCTCGTGCAATTTATGTTTGGTTTCAAGCTTCAGTGCTAACATAGTGAGCATCAATGCTCCCTGGTTTTCGTGGGGCATTGTGTGACTTTCTAGGGAGCGAACATTTCAGTGCACTGGAAGGATTTTCCGATTGAGACAGCCCTTAAAATGGCCCACTCCCTGATCAGTGCCCTAACTAGTGAGCTGATTGAGACACAGGTGAAGCCAAAGCATTTTAACCGCCCCCTGCTGTCTGGCTATAGGTCATAAACCCGTCCTCTCCATGTAATCGAATGGGACGCAAGCCAAAAATCCAATTACACTTCAAATAAGTTTTTTCCAAAGATGGTTTCTGTCATTTTAGGTAGTTCATATCACACAGACGTATGTCCACAGACGTACACAGAGGATGGTGGGACATTGATGCCGCGGCTCCACCTCAGGATCACTAATGCGCAGACTTGGGCTTTGAATAACGTAAACGGCAATGATCATTTCTTGGATATTATTGCTTCGTTTTTTAGTCCACGAGTAAAACTGACCTTCCAGCATCATTTGCGTCGCTTCACTGCCATTTATAAATCGTTTCCCATGGCCTTATGGGATAGTAAATTGCCAACCTATACTTAAGATTCTCACTGGAAGTAGTAAATCATCTGGGTACTTTTTGCCTATTCTTTTATGAGTATTGTGAATTCGGACATACTATTTTTCGCCTACTATTTAGTATGAAAGCAGTTACTTTAAATTAGTTTGGGCAAATTGGACACATTTCTCAATACTTAGGTCACTTTCTCAAAACTTCTTCACAGTTTTCCAAACCAACTTTCAGCTCGGCATGTATTGAGAAATGTGTCCTAGCGACTGTAAAAAAAACTGTAATTAGGTCGAACTATAGACCTGAAAAAGAAGTCAGAAAAAAAGAGTGAAGATATACTGAACAGTTACAACAATTCTACATAAAACATGGTTCAACAGCAAAGTTTTTTGCATGGTACTATACTTTTCATAGATCTGTTTACACTGATCTGGCAAAACCAGTGACTAGTTCTTCCTCTGTTGGGTCAAGGAGCAGAAACATGTTATTAGTTGTTACTAATTTCAAGAACCAATTGATCACATTACACTGGAATGAACTGTTTATTCTAACAGGAATGGCTAAAAATCCCTTTATCACAAACTTTATTTAATTTACTCCTTCAACACGCTTATTATCCTAATCCTAATGGAGAGACTGAATCCATCTTCAGAAATGAAGTAGATTTATGATTTATTAATGTCCAATTTCTGCCCGCTGCACACCTACAGGACAGATTTAATAATGATGGGGTGATCGAGAGACTGAGATGGATTTTACAGTGTAGATGGAGAAACTGAGTAGATGATTCTCTAGATCCAAATAAATACAGATTATTTATTTATGTATATCCACTAACTTGCCTAATAGTGAGCTGAGTAAACGTTCTCCTCGTACCTTATACCAGAGATATAACATATTCTGTACAACAGCTGACTACTTGTCAAGTGATGTAATGTTTATGGGCCAGTAAATCTGAAATGGACCTTTTTCCCATTTCCGGGAAAGAGCGAAAGTCTTCATAGATGGGTAAACCTGTGTTTCTAATTGCTCCAATAATAATAATGATGATGATAATGAATGAATAAATTGGCCTAAATGATAATAAAATATGTTAAATATATTAACTTATCAAATAACACACCTCTAAATAATAAGTAGCCTACATGAGCTTTAGTATGTTAGGGTGTACTCACACTAGCCGTTTGAACCGTGCCCGAGTGCGTTTGCGCGGTTCGTTTGACTAGTGTGAGTGCTCCGAACCGTGCCCGGGCGCGGCTCGATTAGCCGGCCCTGGCCCGCTTGGAAGAGGTGGGCCAGAGCACGGTTCAGTTGGACTCGGGCGCGGTTCGCATGCAGTGTGAGCGCTAACCGTGCTGGAGCACGGAACAGCATTGTGTTCAGAGCAGCCCGTTCTCATCCCAAGGCGTCATACAGGTGACACGCTCTAAAGCCGATGCACATGGCATCCTTTAGCATCAATATGAGACGCAGATCCCAAGGCGTCATAACCTAACGCTACCCCAGACCTAAACCTACCCATAACAGTGCGTTATATTGACGCTAAAGGGTGCCATGTGCGTAAGATTTCGACGAAATGTCATATATATAACGCCAAAGGATGAAAATGCGTTGGTTCAGAGAGTGCCGCTCTTCTTGTTTATCCCGAAACCGTCGCACCATAATGACGTAAGCGTGCTCCGGCACGAATGCTGAAACCCTATGTGAGTGCAGGCCAGAGGGGGAGTGGGGAGGGGGGGCAATCGTACTCGGGCCCGGTTCATGGCAACCGTGCCTAGTGTGAGTACACCCTCAGTCAACACAGTAAAATAAGTGTACTTTCTTTAAAAGCATGATAAAAGGTGCATTACAAAATGCACTCAAGTGTGTACTTTCTTTAAGCACACCTAAGTGGCCTTTATGTAATTAATATTATATTATCTGCAAATTTTATTAAAAATATAGTTTAAGATATGAAGTACACTACAAGTGCACACTCAATACAATTAAGTGCACTTCTTTTTCACAAGGGCTCCCTCGGCAGTTAGAAACACCCTCACAGCAGTGTTTTGACATTTAAATCCAATGTAACGTAACACAAAATGGGATATTGTGTCATAAATGTATATACTTTAAACAGAAAATATAAAAACTTTTGCCGCCGCCTAAGATGTAGGCTATAGACCTTATTCAGAGCAGCGCCATGACAGTTATGAACGTGAGACTGTGAGGGATAAGCTTACCGTGTTTCCAATGGCATCCGCTGTAAAAAGCTGAATAAAGCTCCTAGATTACTTTCAATTTTCCACAGCTTATATTGTCGGGAGTTTTTTGTCAACTGAAATTTCTTGGAAAGATATTTTTCCAGTGTTTCATGAGCAGAACAATCCGAAAACACATTAAATAACAGTACAGCCCATTGAAGAGATGCATGTCTATCCCTCACAGCCTCGCTTTCATTCTCATTAAAAATCAAAGATGGCGCTGCCGTGAATAAGGCGTATCCTACGATGTTATGAGGCTAATTGTGGGGGGGAAAAAACATCACAATCTGTGGAAAGTGTTGGCTATTTAAGTGATAACAAAGTGAAATATACAGGTATGCTCAATGATATCTCACTTTGCTATTACGTGTCTCAAACAAACCTACCTTCAAAATGAATGATGGCAGTTGTGTTGTAGGCCCTATGCAGTAAATTGATAGTCAAAAACAGCCAAAGCCCGCCAACCGCTCGACGGATTCACTCAGATCTGGACTGGAGTTACACTGACACCTAGGGGTGTCCTTTGGTGTTGCTTGTGGTTCTGGTTATAGTATAATATCCACAGAAGCAGAAGTCTGCAGGTCAAACGACATCAATACTTGCTCTTCACATTATCAAGAGAAACACATTAAGTCAAGCAAACACACAACAACATGTAAACACGAGAACTATTCACTTATTCTCAAAGTAAGTGAGGCCGTTTATTTTAGCTGTATAAAAACTGTTGCTGCTTGGTCATATTATTTTAATTCATAATAACACACTGGTTTGTAGCTAAATTATTTGACTGCATTTTGTTATTTTCCAGACCAGCAGATTTGGAAGTGACCACACGATTAGCCTAAAGAAAATAGCATACTTCCGCGTTGCTACTTAAGGTGAAACAAACACACTGGAGTAAATGGGGTGTGATCTGACTGCTGTGTAATAAAGGTGGATTAAAGGAGAACTCCGGTCAATTTTAACATTGAGCTAATTTTTTTTTGTACATTTGGAGTGCTGTCAGTACAGAGAACAACGACAAAAATCGGTGTTTCCTACACCGTGTTTTCCTCTTTTTAAAATATGCACCCTGTTGACTTCAATGGGGCAAGTTCTAAACCTGCTTTTAGCCTCTTAACATCCTTGATTTGTCATTTGTCATTACAAGTGCACAGCCATGTGAGTGGTGTTATTAAGAGTGACCACGGTCAATCTGACTGCAGTATGTAAAGGATATGAATAAAAACTATGTTTATTCAGCCAGCTCACATACCTGTGTTTTCTTCCTGTTTTCGGTCGAAGTCCACAGTAGTAGTTTATCGAGTTCACGCGCGCGATCATTGGTAACTAGATAACTAAGGATCACGCACGCAAACTCGACACCGATTTTTGTCGTTGTTCTCTGTACTGACAGCACTCCAAATTTACAAAAAAATGAGCTAAATGTTAAAATTGACCGGAGATCTCCTTTAAAACCCTTCTTTACACCGGTCAAGGGTGTTTGGGACACATTATTATGAATCTTCCATTCACACTCGCTGTAGATTTGACCTTCTCAAGGCCTGATGTCAGAACACAAAACTCAAGAGAAACTGCTTTATTTTTATTTAATACAAAATATCTTTATTTTTTAAGGTGTGGTTGTTACAGTGTAATAATTTATAGATTTAAGTAGGTAGCTGAGTAGCCTACTATTAATTAACTACATGCACTTATTAGGGTTAGAATTAAGTTTGCTTTAGGGTTAGTTTCATGTAGTTATGCATAATTTATAGTTATTACTATAGTAACTACTACATGTAGCCTAACGTGTAACAATAACACTGCAAAAAAAGTGTTACCAAAATCTATTACTAGGGTAGTAGTACTTTGTCATAAAATGAGGTTCAAAATCTGAGATCGGTGAAAATGCTTCTATTTTGGTGGATGTAGATTAGGCTACTATCAGAATTTAGTTTTGTATTACTTAGTATTAGGTCCTAAAATCTGGTTATTTCCAGGTTTAAATAAAAAAAAAAATTGTAAGAAATGAAGTAATATTTATTTTTATTTTATTTTAGTATCATTTATACTCATTTAATTTCTCATTTTAATTTTAGTTGGAGTAATTTTGTTTGTTTATAAGTTGAAAAAAAACATGTCTACATAGTTTTTATTTCAGTTGTTTTATCGGTTCTATGTTGTCATTCTTTTATTTATTCTTTCTGTACAGCACTTTGTTTCCACATTGTGGTTTTAAAAGTTAACAAACAAAAATGAGAAATGTTGCATTGGCAACTAGCTGAAATAAAATAAGTTAACATTTTTCTATATTTGATTTTATTTCAGTTAACATTTATTTTATTTCAAGCATTTTTCTATGGTTTTAGATAAAAAAAATTAAAAAAAAAAAAAAAAAAAAAAAAAAATAATACTGAATTATTTCAATGTTCACGTACTGTACATGTGTCCAAACTCACTCTCAGCCACTCACACACACACTCACACACACTTGAGAGCTCCAGCGGTCAGAAAGGCTCACCCATGGATATTTTTACAAAACCAATAACCAGTCCTTTATTTGAAAGGCACAGCGTTTGGACTTGCATAAGTGAAAAGGTCAGAGTGCCGGCGAGAGCTGAAACACATTCAAAAAGTGATTGAACGCTGCAGTCACAGACTCAAAGGAGCGGTGGAGAGATGAAGGTCAAACTGATGTCTGAAACCATTTCCAAAGATACTTCATCCTGCACAATATTTATGGATTTGGGCCTCAAATGCCAAGACAGGAAGTGAGTTCTTGCGAGCTGAGGCGACGGTCTGCGTTACGGTCACAGGATTGAATGAATTTCTTGGCACAGCGGCGAGGACGCAGACTTCTGCGAAGCAGGAGCCGTACCGGACGAGCCTCTCGCTCGCTGAGAACACCGTCACCATCTGTGTCCAGCAGCAGAAAGTACAGACGGAGAGTGTGAACAGGGGGAGGAGAGGTGGGGACGTGAAGACGGGACTCGGGTGTCCTGAAACACCAGAAGAATCAGTCAATGATGGAAGATCTGGATCAACGCCACAGAAATACACTGATAGTCATTAGAAAGATCAAATGAATGCATGCATAAATGAATGAATGAACATTTTGCGATTTCTCTAAATCAGTGTCATTTTAGTATTATTTATATACTATTGAATTAGCTTTTATTTTTTTATATGTTCAGTTTTAATCAATTAACAAACACCATCGCACACCTGCAGGTGATGGTGCGTAGAAGAAGACCAAATAGGTAGGTCGACAAATCTGCAAATAAGGAACTCCCGCACACTATCAGTACTTGCAAGTTAATATTTAAAAACTTTTATCAGCAACGTTTCGGTCTCACGACCTTCATCAGGCACATACAAATCTTCAAATCATCACATTTAAAATAAACACATGACCAATCAACAAAGCTCCATCTGTAATCACTTAAGCTCATTGAGAACAGACAATTAACAACACGTCATCATAAACGGTTACCAACCGTAATTGTTTTGGATTTTCATTTTTCAGACTTTATCCCCTAGGGGTATGAATGATGAAGCATTATTTAATGTGATGTTATAATATAGTTTTTTTTTCTCTCTCTCAAAACTTTGATATTATTTTCAATTATGGTTGTAACCGTTTACAATTACGGTTGGTAACTGTTTATGATGACGTGTTGTTAATTATGTATTCTCAATGAGCTTAAGTGATTACAGATGGAGCTTTGTTGATTGGTCATGTGTTTATTTTGTTTATTGTTAATGTTAATGCATGGTTAGAATTCATAAAAATGTTACCGACCAACTGGCAAACGACACAATTTCATACTGTTTTTTTACTAGCATTTTTGGCGCTTGTTAGTTTTAGGCCCCAGTTATGTGAATTTTAGTTGTTGTTTTTTTTTTTCCGATTTCATATTTATTTCAGTTTTAGTTTCAGTAATTTAAGTATTTCAACTTTCAGTTTGTTACAAGTGCAACATTTGCAATTTTCGTTTACATTTTGGAAGTGTTAGTTTTTCATCTAATATTTTTATTTTATTTCAAAGAACAAAAATGTTTTTTAAAAGTTTTAGTTAACAATAACTATGTTTTTAAAGTGAAGTGTCTGATTTCAGCAAACAAACTGAATTAAAAAATATGTTTTCATACATACAATGTTTAAATATTAACTGGTTGAGTAAGAAACTGATGTCGGCATGTGAGAGTTGAAATGTGGTGGAAAAAACATGTGTTATTTTAATGTTGAAAAAGTTTCATGCTGAATGGTTGTAAAAGGTTAACACAACTCAACCTTGTTGATTCACACATCTGTTGAAAGAGTGACCGTTTCCTCTGATAACTCAATATCTGCTTGTCTTTATGTCTAATAACTGTGTGTGTCTCTAACCTGTAAGGAGAAGATGGTGCAACACTTTCAACTTCCTGCTGAAATGCTTCTATTAAACTCTTTAAAAAGTCGGTCTTTCGAACACTGGAACAACCTACAGTATAGAGACAGACAGTTCATGCACATTAAACTGGTGATATGTATTTTAGAGAGTCAAGTAGACTAAGATCTGACCTGGTGATTGTATTTTAATTTATTGCCATACAAATCAATATTCTACAAACAATACAATAAAAAGTAAATTCATAAAAAAAAATATGTTGTCAAGTATGTTGTCTACATTTAAGATCATTTAAATGTAGTTGTGATAAAAAATGGTAAATGTTTTGCTTGGTCCATCTTATAACATAAATCATTCAAAGAATGTGCTGATAAAAATTAATTGTGTAATGATATTAATAATTGGGCTTACCAAAAACATACAAGTTAGTTACATTTTGGTGGTTCATTGCCCTTCAATATATACCCATGGGTCACTTAGTCTACTCTAGCCTCTATATAACACCTTGTGTACACACAACTTGATCCTGTCCCTAAAATGCTTTTTCACATATTAGCTTTCATGCAGTGTGTAATATAGCCCTTTGTGTATGTAAAAGGTCTGCAAAGTTTCAAATGTATTTTCTCCTAAAAGACAGAATTGATTCTGAGCTGCTGAAACGAGTCGTCAGTAATTCAGTCTCTCTTCCTGCATGAATCTTCGTATGTTTGTAACAGATCTGCGTAATGTCAGTCTATGGTCTTCATTGCTGTCAGTGAACAGCATCTCCTCCTCAAACACTGCAGTCGTAGCTGAGACTGAAGAGTTTAGTTTGTGTTGTTCATCTCGACGCTGTTTTCTGAGCTGCAAAATCAAATCCACTTTACTGCACTTCCAAAGGACGAGACTCGCGCTGGAACTGATACGATAAAACGTACTCGGTTACTAACGTAACCTCGGTTCTCTCTAGAGAGGGAACGAGTACTGCGTAATATCTTACGCTATGGGGAAAACTCTTTTCCACGAGATATTGAAGCCAAAAATTATCCTTAATTTTTTATTAATGTAAAACGCTTTGCGGCAGCAAGCAGACATAGGCGAGACAGCTCGCGCGCCTATTGGCTGCCCTGCGGCAACAGCAGCAGCCTATCGAGAGTGGTTCTGCGTGACGTCACGACGAATGGGGGCCTTTCGCGCCCATATAGTCACGTCCCGCCAGAAAGGGCGTGGTCTCGCCCTATAACCAGGCTCGATAGCTGCTCTTACGTTGGTTTTCATCGCCGAAGCGAACCAGAGCGTATTCCAAGCACGGCAAGATACGCAGTACTCGTTCCCTCTCTAGAGAGAACCGAGGTTACGTTAGTAACCGAGTACGTTCTCTTACGAGAGTATCTCTCGTACTGCGTAATATCTTATGCTATGGGGAACACAATGCAACACGCCGTGCTGGTAGGGATCCAACACCAAAGTCCCAGGGGCCGAAGCCCGGGGCGCATATAGTGCATAATCACCATACACTCACAGAGAGTGAGGGAAGAGAGGCTAGAAGCATCATTCCCTGTAAATAGCATCCGAAAGGAGCTAATCATGTGACAAATAGACCATACCGTCAGGGTGAACATTCAGCCTGAACTGGGTGGCCACAAGTGTGTCAACATTTTAATGAGCTGCTGTACCGGTCAGTGAGCAATACGCAGGTCAAACTCAGTATCCGAGCCGCACAGCGGGCAGATAGCACTGAATTTTATACCGCCAAAAGCTTAGCTTGTAAGGCGGGGAACCTCCAAGTTATAGTATTTTATAAATGTAGACGGCGAGGCCCAGCCCGCGGCCATACAAATATCTTGCAGGGTAACCCCGCTAGACCATGCCCACGAGGAGGCCATGCCTCTTGTGGAGTGCGCTCTAACACCCAAAGGGCACTGTAGGCCCTTAGAAGTGTAAGCCAGCGCTATGGCACCGACTATCCATCTGGATAGGCTCTGTTTCGAAGCGGCAAGTCCCTTAGCACGGCCGCCAAACGAAACGAAAAGCTGCTCAGTCTGTCTGAAACCAGACGAGCGGGACACATAAGCCCTTAGTGCCCTGACAGGGCAAAGGAGACTCGCGTCCTTCTCCTCATTGAGAACCGGAAGGGCAGACAGGGAAATCACCTGGGCCCTGAACGGTGTGTTGAGGGATTTCGGCACATAGCCGTGCTTCGGTTTGAGTATGACCTTTGAGTCATTAGGTCCAAACTCCATGCATGACGCGCTTACTGAGAGCGCTTGCAAGTCCCCTACGCGCTTCACTGAAGCGAGAGCCATAAGAAACGCTGTCTTGAAAGACAAGTGTTTCATGTCTGACGACTGGATTGGCTCGAATGGGGCACCTTTCATGGCCTCTAAGACCGTGGAAAGGTCCCATGTCGGGACTGAAGGGGGCCTGGGAGGGTTTAGCCTCCGAGCTCCTCTAAGGAAACGCACGACTAAGTCGCTCTTTCCTAGTGACTGGCCAGACACCGGTTTTGCAAACGTTGCTATGGCCGCCACGTATACTTTGAGCGTGGAAGGGGACCTGCCCTTATCCAGCAGCTCCTGAAGGAAGGAAAGCACTTCCGTAACCCCGCAGTCTACAGGTGAAAAGCCCTGCGCTTGACACCAAGCAGAGAACACAGACCACTTCGAGGAGTAGAGCCGTCTGGTAGACGGGGCTCTAGCCTGCGCGATCGTGTTTAACACTCCCTCTGGGAGGTCAGCGGGTACCCGTTGATGGCCCATGCGTGCAGGGACCACAAATCCGGGCGAGGATGCCAAATCGAGCCTTCCGCCTGAGAGAGGAGGTCTCTCCTCAACGGTAAAGGCCATGGGGCAGCGCTGGTCAGCTGCATCAGGACAGGGAACCACGACTGGTTTGTCCAGAGCGGAGCTATGAGTAGCACTGGGCATCCCTCCCTCCTGATTCGCTCCAACACCTGAGGCAGGAGTGAGACAGGGGGAAAAGCATATAGGGGGCGGCAGGGCCAAACATGGGCCAGCGCGTCCCGGCTTTTCGAGAAGAATCTCGGGCAGTGAGCGTTTTCTTGGGACGCGAACAGGTCCACCTGCGCTTTGCCAAACGTTTCCCACAGCAGCTGGATCGTCTGCGTGTGCAGAGACCATTCTCCTGCTGGGACGTTATTTCTGGACAGCCTGTCTGGCCCCACATTTAGGTGACCAGGCACATGCGCCGCTCTCAGCGAGAGCAGGTTGTGCTGAGCCCAGACCAGGAGGCGTTCCGTCAGCCTGTAAAGGTTTCGGGACCTGACGCCGCCCTGGCGATTTATGTACGCCACCACTGACATGTTGTCCGACCGGACCAATACGTGGTGGCCTATTATCTGGGGACAGAAGCGCCTTAGCGCTTTGTCGACTGCTATTAATTCCAAGCAGTTTATGTGAAGGAGCTTCTCCCGCGCTGACCATAGGCCAGCTAGCGGTCTGCCCTCGAGCAGCGCTCCCCACCCCGAAGTGGAGGTGTCCGTAGACACCACCTTCACACTCGAGGGGATCCCCAGACTCACACCTGACTGATACCAGTCGGTTGCTTTCCATGGTTTCAGAGCCGAAATGCACTGAAGGTCGACCCTGAGGCGAAATAGACCTGCGGTCCACGCCCTGGGGGGAACTCGTGCTTTTAGCCATAGCTGCAGTGGGCGCATGCGGAGCAGGCCCAACTGGAGTACGGAGGCTGCTGTGGCCATCAGACCCAGCATTTTCTGAAACCTTCTGAGCGGGACTATAGAGCCGTGGCGGAAGGATCTCGCGACGTGCTGAATATTCCATCCGCGCTCCGGTGACAGGCGTGCTGTCATGGATAGCGAGTCTAACACTGTTCCCAGAAAGGAAATTCTCCAACTGGGGAGCAGTGAGCTTTTCGCCCAATTGACTGTAAGGCCCAGCTCCTCGAGGTGCTCGAGTAATGCGGCCCTGTGTTCTATGAGCTCCGTTCGTGAACGAGCTAGAATCAGCCAATCGTCCAAGTAGTTCAAAACTCGCATGCCCCGAAGTCTCAGGGGGGCGAGGGCCGCGTCCATGCACTACGTGAACGTACGGGGTGCTATGGACAGGCCGAACGGCAGGACTGTGTATTGATATGCCTGGCCCTCGAAGGCGAATCTCAAGAATCGCCTGTGATGGGACGCTATTTGTATTTGAAAATAGGCGTCTTTCAGATCTATTGACATGAACCAGTCTCCTTGGCGCACTTGCGCGAGGATTTCCTGGTCGTAAGCATTCTGAACTGGCGCTTCACGAGCGTTCTGTTCAGCAGTCGCAGATCTAGAATGGGTCTGAGCCCACCATCTTTTTTCGGTACCAGAAAATATCTGCTGTATAAGCCCCCTTCGCCCTGAGATAGAGGTTCTATAGCCCCTTTTCTCAGTAGTTTCGCTATCTCGGCTCGAAGTAGATGAAACACTTCGCTTTACACCGTAGTTTCGACTCGCGCCGTATAACGGCGGGGGCGTCGAGCGAACTGTAGCGAACAGCCTCTCGTTATAGTGTTCAACACCCATTCTGATACCCCGGGAAGCCTTGACCACGCATCTGCGTGAATAGCTAGGGGTAGAATGAAATCTGGGCTCTGGCCGCGGCAGGACGGCGGCTCGAGAGCCCCTGTGTACTGGGAACACAACACCGTGTTTACAGCGTTCGAGGCGGGGGGCGCGCTGATCACAGCGGGCAGCCTGGCCGCGCTCAGCTTCTCTATGGCGGGACGCGCAGAGAAAGCGAGCGGGGCGAATCCTGTGGGATTCGGCGCGTGTGAGGGAATGTGGGCACATTTACTAAATGCGGGCACATTTACTACACTGAGAATACTGTCAGCTCGCGCCGACTAAATCACTGCTGTGTTTACAGCGTGCGAGGCGCGCGCTGATCACAGCTGGCAGCCTGGCCACGCTCAGCTTCTCTGTGACGGGTTGTGCAGAGAAAACGAGCGGGGGCGAATCCCGTGAGATTCGGAGTGTCTGTGAGAAATGCGGGCGCGAGACAGCGGGCACATTTTCTGCACGGAGAACACTCGGCTCGCGCCGACTGAATCAACGCTGTGTTCACAGCGTGCGAGGTGCGCGCTAATCACAGCGGGCAGCCTGGCCGCGCTCAGCTTCTCTGTGACGGGTTGTGCATAGAAAGCGAGCGGGGGTGAATCCCGTGGGATTCGGCGTGTCAGTGAGGAAATGCGGGACAGCGGGCACATTTACTGCACTGAGAACACTGTCGGCTCGCGCCGACTAAATGTGTGTTAGTTTCGTTTTTACAGAAACCAAGGGACACGCATAGTGTAGTGTAAGCGGGCATGTATGGGCGCGTTCACTACATTTTCTGCACAACCAACATGAGTTGGTTTTATTTGTGCTAGCCCTGCACCGTGGCGGGCTGTGTCTGGGTGTGGGAATGGGCACTGGGACGTGGGCATTCTTACAACACTCATAACACCATCGGCCGTGGCCGGAACACCAGAAAATGCACTCTTTATTGGATTTATCTGGGTAGCCATAGAAACGGCTTTTGTGCGCAGGCAAGCGGGCTGAGACACCGGCTGCTTCACTGCGAAATACACTGGGACAGTCACAACGCATGGAACTGAACGAGCGAGAAGTTTTGGTGGAAATCCGGCCGCAGCGGGATCTGAACACCGTCACTTTCCTAGAGAGACTAGGAAGGCCTTGAGACCTCGGGCTTTACCTCAATCCTCGGCCGGGGCCCGCGCTGAGGGGGGCGGCGTCCAGCAGAGCGAGAGCGCGGTGTTTGATCTCGGGCCTGGCGGCGCTGCTAGTTAGCCGAAACGACGGCCTTTGTGCGCAGGCAAGCGGGCTGTGGAACCAGCTTGCTCACTGCGAAATACACTGGAACAGTCACATTGCTTGGAACTGAACGAGCGAGAAGTTTTGGTGTAAATCCGGCCGCAGCGGGAACTGAACACCGTCGCTTTCCTAGAGAGACTAGGAAGGCCTTGAGACCTCGGGCTTTATCTCAATCCTCGGCCGGGGCCCGCGCTGAGGGGGGCGGCGTCCAGCAGAGCGAGAACGTCGAGGAACACGGAGCGCTCGGCTTCCGTCATCTCGGATAGCGTTAACCACAAATGTCTCTCACCATTCAGGGGGGAAAGGCGCGGGTCTCGACTGTGACGGAGCTTCGTCTTTCCCGAGAAAGCGTCCGTCCAGCCCATTGCGCGTTAGTTGCGCGAGCGCCTTTCAGTCGAGGCCGATGTAATCCACGGCTTGAGAGAGCGGACGCATCGGCTCAGTTTCAATGCCGTCTCCGGTAAGTTCGTCGAGCTCAAGTGCGGACGCGGCGGCAGACGGCGGCCGCTGTCCGTCTGGGAGCGACTCGAGCGAAGCCGGCGAAGCTGGCGGGCGAACCGGCGAGCTTTGGCGGGCTGGAAATAGCTCGGGCGCGCGCTGGGCGCGGCGCTTCTTGCGGCGCGGCATCACGGCGGGCTGGGATGCGGGCTCGGAGAACGAAGCTAGGCGAGTCCGCAGAGTCACCATAGGCAAGCGTTCACAATGATGGCATCCGCCGTCAGCGAGCGCGATGTCCGCGTGATCCTCACCCAGGCAGGACACGCAGATGACATGTCGGTCCTCGTCGCTGAGTGGGGCTCGGCAAGAACCGCAGGAAGGCATCTTTAAAAAGACGCCGCTCTTTTAGAGGGGGTGGGAAAAAAGCAGATATGCAAGCACACACACACACTCTATGCAGAGGAAAGGATATAACGCCGGAAAGCACAGCAGGTACGGCGGCTGAAGGCGGCGAGGCCAGCGACTCCAGGCTCAATGGCACGTCCCGCTGAAGGCTACAGGTCGACGGCGCGGCTTCTCACTCTGGATCCAGCGATGCGTGAGGCTTCGCTGAAGAGATGAAAATCAACGTAAGAGCAGCTATCGAGCCTGGTTATAGGGCGAGACCACGCCCTTTCTGGCGGGACGTGACTATATGGGCGCGAAAGGCCCCCATTCGTCGTGACGTCACGCAGAGCCACTCTCGATAGGCTGCTGCTGTTGCCGCAGGGCAGCCAATAGGCGCGCGAGCTGTCTCGCCTATGTCTGCTTGCTGCCGCAAAGCGTTTTACATTAATAAAAAATTAAGGATAATTTTTGGCTTCAATATCTCGTGGAAAAGAGTTTTCCCCATAGCGTAAGATATTACGCAGTACGAGAGATACTCTCGTAAGAGAACCGATGCGGTCGTTACTGTTCTTATCACTGTGTGTCTGTGTAAGAGGGGCTGCCGTTTTTACTTCTGGTTTGGGTTTATTTTGGATTAAAGTGTGTTGAACGTTCGCTGGTTCTTCCTCCATCTTCCCTGAACCACAAACCTCATTACAGAGGGGTTAAAGGATTAGTTCACTTTTTAAAAAACTTTTGCTGATAATTTACTCACCCCCATGTCATCCAAGATGTCCATGTCTTTCTTTCTTCAGTCGAAAAGAAATGAATGATTTCGATGAAAATATTCCAGGATTTTTCTCCACATAATGGACTTCAATAGTAGCCAAAACGGTTCACGGTCCAAATGAGTTTTCAGTGCAGCTTCAAATGACTTCAAATGACAAATGATGATACCAGACGCTGAATAAGGGTCTTATCTAGCGAAACGATGCGCCATTTCGAAAATAAATAAAACAGTTTAAGTATTATTAGCACAAATGCTCGCCTTGCTCTGTCCTGAGATGCGTGTTCGTGATTCTCCTGTTCGAACTCGTTCATTAAAATGAACAAATCTTTTTCCGAGTTATTTCGTTCGTTGAATGAATAAAATGACTCGAAAAAAGATTTGTTCATTTTAATGAACGAGTTCGAACAGGAGAATCACGAACACGCATCTCAGGACAGAGCAAGGCGAGCATTTGTGCTAATAATACTTAAACTGTTTTATTTATTTTCGAAATGGTGCATCGTTTTGCTAGATAAGACCCTTATTCATCGTCTGGTATGTTTAAAGTCCTTTGAAGCTGCACTGAAACTGTCATTTGGACCTTGAACCGTTTTGGCCACTATTGAAGTCCATTATATGGAGAAAAATCCTGGAATGTTTTCATCGAAATCATTAATTTCTTTTCGACTGAAGAAAGAAAGACATGGACATCTTGGATGACATGGGGGGTGAGTAAATTATCAGCAAAAATTTTTTTAAAAAGTGAACTAATCCTTTAAGAGAGACTCAGAAAAGAGCTAATGCTACAATGTATGTTATGAGAAAATGTAAAAGTGTTTTTTACCCTTGGATGCATGTAAACCTATTATAGTAAACAAAATTAGCAACCTTTAACATAGCAGAATAGGGGCACTTTAAAAGAGAATGTGGATTTATTTAAAATGCATTTATTTAATATATGCTAAGATCTGACCTGAGAGAGGTGTTTCTGTGTAGCTGTTGTTGATGACGAGCGTGTTTGTTTCCTGAGAGCTGCAGTCAGGGAGTTGGTTCCTGTACAGAGAAAAGAATCATTTTCAGTTTTCTACACTGGGTTACACACACACACACACACACACAGACACAAACACACACAACCTGTCAGAAGTGCCGGGTATGGGCCACCCCGAGTCCTCTCTCACACACCAGCAGTATCCCGTGCCGCTGTGGCACTGAACGGATTTGTACCGCCCGTCTGCACTGCATTCTGGGATAAAAACGCTCACCCCGAATGCCCGCTTCAGCGAGCAAAGACATTCTCTCGTGTTCACAGTTCTTTAGAGAGTCTGCATGAATACAGAGAAAGAAACTGAACAAGTTCACTCTTCTAAAACACTCAAATGAAGCCGTGATGATCTGTCCTTCTCACCTGTGGGTCGTCTGACCGGACGCTTTCCATCCGGGTCAGAGTTCAATAGGATTGTCACCCAAAATGGAGGAACAGTGACTCCTGTATTTAAAATCAGACGGTATCTCCATGGTTACATCTTTATTTTTGATCAATATCGTTCATATGGCATGAATTTTAATTTCCTTCAGTCTGAGGCTTATTTATTTCACTTTTGGTGTGAAAGGGCCATTTGCCAAAAATATTTTTAAAAAAAATTATTAAAAAACAAACAATTATGCCCAAACCAGGTGAAAAAATTCTGCAAAAGAAATGTAACATTACTTTCCATTAAAAGTAACTAAGTAACGCAATTAGTTACTTTTTAGGGAGTAACGTAATATTGTAATGCAAAATAGTAACTTTCACCAACACTGTACAGCAATATGACAACAATATGTTGTTTTTCATGTTATTTTCATTAACATTAGTGTGTGTTTTGCTTGTATTTGAGCTTTGATGATCACTAAATGCAAAAGACTGCAAATATAAGATTTTGATGTAGAAATCAACAATGCAGTGATGTCACCTGCAGTCGTCGGCACAGAGCGTGGATCAGGATCAGGATCAGGATCAGGAACACCTCGATCTAAAGCCAGAGAGGAACATGTCAGGTAACGGGACCTTTATTTCAGTAAACTGCAGTATTTGTGTATGTGTGTTCACTCACTCGCTTGTGTTAATTCCACGTCAGTTTCCTGATCAATGTCTGACATCTGACCTTCATCACAGAGAAGTGAAAAACAGATTGCTTCAGGTTTTGTGAAGAAAATGTGAGTGATGCTGATGCTTAACTATACAAAACTTCTTTTGGTTTCTAGAGATGTTTTCAGCCCAAAATCCTAAATGACAGTTTCAGTGCAGCTTCAAAGGGCTTTAAACGCTCGCCTTGCTCTGTTCTGTGATGCGCGATCGTGACGTTGCGTAATACGCAATTACGTTCAGATTGCGCATCACAGAACAGAGCAAGGCGAGCATTTTTGCTTATAAAACTTAAACTTTGTTATTTATTTTTTAAATGAGCGATGGTTTCGCTAGATAAGACCCTTATTCATCATCTGGTGTCGTTTAAAGCCCTTTGAAGCTGCACTGAAACTCTCATTTGGACCTTGAACTGTTTGGTTCCCAATGAAGTCCATTATATGGAGAAAATCCTGGAATGTTTTCATCAAAATCCTTAATTTCTTTTCGACTGAAGAAAGAAAGACATGGACATCTTGGATGACATGGGGGTGAGTAAATTATCAGCAAAAGTTTTTTTTAAAGTGAACTACTCCTTAAAGTTGGAGTACTAAAATACGGTGGAGCATTGCTGCCACATACATATTATTTTCCCACACAATTATATGTCGTAATAACGAGATGTTATGTTGTTAAAACAAAATATTTTTATATGGAAAAATAGAAAAATATGTTGTTTTAATGACATATCTCGTTATTGCAAGAAAATATGTTTTAATGACATCTCGTTATTATGAGAAAATATGCCGTTTTAACAAGAAAAACATATCTCGTTATTACAAGAAAATGTCATTTTAATGAAAAAAGAATTCGTTTTAACGACATCTTGTTATTACGAAATAATTGTGTGGAAAAAATAAAATGTATGTGGCAGCAACTCTTCACCATATTAAAATATCTAAAACTTAATAAAAAAATACAAATATATGTATATATATATAAACAATAAAAACGACAAATACACAAAAAAGTACAAAAATTTAACTAAAATTAAAATGAAAACAAAAACTATAATAGTATATGACTAGCTAGGTTTCCATCCAAAGTTAAGAATTTAACTCCAAAATGTAACTATTGTATAAATAATTTGCGAGTAGCATTTCAGCATTTCCATCCCATGTGTTCAAGAGAAAAATATCGTCACTTCCTGGGAAACTGGTGCAAAATATCTGTAATAGAAATGGAAGATGCTGCATTCGGGGAAGAAACTGTGGCCCTTTTTCCTCCATCATAAATGAGTCGCAGAGCGAGTAAACGAAACGCAATAAACGCTGTCATGTTATCTGGCGCTAGGATGCTGGTGTTTGGGAACGAAATAATGAGAGACGCTTCAGAGAGGGAATTAAATCAACGTTTGAGATGCTGTGATGCGATTGGTCCGCTGGTTAGTCCCAGTTTTCTGATCACCTGATCTGTTGCAAAGTCACATGACTTTTTGTTCTGTGCATTGAGGGATGTATTCGATAATTGTGCTTGCATCTTAGTTTATGCAGTCTTCTAATCATATAAAAATATTAACCCACTCAATTGAGTGAATACGTTTTGTATTTTATGCACATTTTTAGAATTTATGCACATCTTGGCAATTCCACCCTTTGTTTTTTGAGGGCATTTCCCAAAATTCACATAAAACTAATGATACTAAAATAACAGTGGTCTATCTCACTAGTTCATTGGTCTCCCAAACAGAACTCACGTGTGCAGTTGTGCCGCAGGTGTAGGACAGGGCTTCCGCTCACAGGCATCCCATCAGCACTGGAGCACCAGCAGAAACCTGTCTGAGTGTGACACTGCACCTACAGGTCAAAGGTCACGACAGCTCATGCAGGGGATGGAAACTGATTAAGGCAAAGATGCCAGCAAAAGGAACAACAATGCCTTCAAATGAACCAATCACTTGCGCTTCTTTTGCGATTATGAATGCAGTTATGAATTTAGTTGTTGGACTTTAGCATCACAATACCTCTGCATAAGTTCCGTCGGCTTTGCACATTGGGATAAAGATGGCCAAGGAATCCGAACGTGCGCTGGCCCGCAGAGCTTGAGAACGAGCCAGCTGACATTTAGAGCTCAACACATCTGCTGACAAACACAAAACACTTCCAAGACATCGTCCCTTGAGAGCAGAAACACTGAATCTGGTGCTTTACCTGTGCATGTTGAGAGTGTGTCCATCCTCAGCTGGCTGTTAATGCACTGGGCACGCTGAAAAGAACACAGAGATTTATACATCCGTCCGTTGCTGCCACACACTGCTTGCCGGCGTCCTCTAGCACAGTCCAGCGCACACACTCGAGGCCACTGCTTGTCCAACACCAGCAACTATAATTACAGAATGGGAGGTGGTCAGGTTTTTTTGGGCATTTGGCTAAATGTGAAAGGCTAGTCTGTGTAAAAGCTTCAAAATGGGCAGAAAAAAGGGAAACATGGTGTCTGGCCGAGGAATAGAAGTCTACTGTCGGGAAAAACGCTGAGCAGTCCCATGATGCGTAAGGTGATGCAAGACACTTTAGACACACTAATGAAAGATTTATATTTTTGGACATATTATCTTGTTTGAAGCAAGCAAAAAGAGTGCATATATTTATAATTTTAATAGCCCCAAGATAAAATATTTAAAAAATATATTCATTTGGTATTTCTGATGTACTTTAATTAGAGAAGGAAAATAAAAGTTTGGTTAAAAAAGCAATCTCAGTCTGCATTAGTAAATATTGGAAGAGGAAAATATCAGAGAATTTTTTTTTTTCAATTACAGCAGTAACAATCTATGACAGATTATTTTTTTTGTACTGAACATAGAGATGTAATGTGGGGAAAAGGGCAAAAAAGTTGCAAAACAATAGCAGAGATTCAATTTACCCATGAATATCCTAAACATCTGTGGCAGTGTTTACTGAATCCATGAATAGAATAGAGCAGTCTGTCCATTAATGAAGCCCGAGAGAGAGAGAGAGAGAGAGAGAGAGAGCTGAAAATGAGAGAGAGAGCTTGCAAAATGACTTGCAAATGTTGCAACACCAGACATTTGTGGCTCTGATGATTGTGAATAGATATATTCTATAATATACAGTATGTAACACAAAATTATTACTGAGAAACCATGAAAACCTATAGCAGTTTTTTAAAGAAAAAATATTACACAACATGCCGTAATAAAAATTATATTTATTAAACATCACTTGTAAAAAAATGTGTAATCATTTATGTATAAATGGGCAAGTCCCTACATGCCCATCAGATTTATATTTTGTATACATTGTTCAATTAAAATGTCTATTTCCTCTAATTGTTGTTGTCTTGCACTGCATTATTAGCTATAGAGTTGTTGGAAGGAAGGACCACTTTTTAGGTCTCAACTGCAAGAATATTATAAATTCTAATATTTCAGTCAAGGTATTAAAATGATACTTCATATTTGGACTCTTGATTTGCCAAAGTCATCAGGATGAAAGCTTTCCACACCTTCACAGTCCAGTTTCAAAACGCAACAGAAAATGAAACATTAAACGTGACATGAACCACAGTTGTGCTTAAACCGGCTCCTGCCAAGAGTGCAGTAACAAACAGCCGGAGCGAGTAAAGTCAACCATGTCTCTGTTGGAGAACAAGGCAGCACTGTGGACAGGAGGCATGTCGAACAATTTTATAACTGAATGAAAATAAAATGCAGTCTTAGTGGCCTCAGGTGGTTGGTTTAGTAATGAATGAGAGATGTGGTGCCACTTTGCTGACAGGTGTGCATATTTAAAATGTAATGCCAATATTTTGTCCTTCTATAATGTGACCCTTTTGAGGATAGAGCTATTTTAAAGAGTAAATATTCTGTATTATTGCGTACCTTTCAGACAGAAACTCTTTCAGCCTGTTAAGATTATGTGGCTTGTGCTCAGGCATTTCACATTTCCAGGTGGCATTTTTGTAGGTCAACAGGTGTATGTTTTGACATGGGAATTTATGACACAAAGCAATATTATACACAGAAATCCACCAAAACCTTTTTCCTTCACTGGGGCATGCATTTAAACTTTGTGACTTTTTAAGAGTTGATATTTTAAAACAGTGTGACAACAAGTCCTCATTACATCACACATCATTTAATTATCTTTAATTTTCTGCAACAATTAGGCTACTAAATGTAAAAGCTTTTCTGTTAATCTTACTTTTTCAGCAGGTTTCTCAAAATATCTGTATATAATCTGTAAATATGTATTACACAAACATGCAAGCTGAAATCAGGTATTATTTTCGCCTCCAGTCGTGAGTTTACCTGATTTTCGTCCGTCATCTTTACCGAATTTGACAATAGAAAGATGAGAAGTACGCGGCAGGTGAACGTCAACGCCAGCATGATTCCCGCGACAACAGCCCAAGTTCTACGATCGGTCGCGTTCTTCCCGCCGGAGTGTGATTTTAAACTCAAGGCGCGCGTCCTCGCCAGAGTAACGGCCAGGATACAGAGGTTGAAGAAAGCAGAAAAATCCCGCGCTTACTCAGGTTGTCATAACAGCCTGACGGTTTGCTCTCAGTCTTAACTTTTTTTTCTACGCCGACAACCCACACACAGACGATAAAAAATAAAATATAAGCTTTAACACCGTTACATCTTCTTTAACTCATGTTATTTGAAGAGCTGGACACATACTACTACCCACTTACATTTTCACATAGGAACTCCTCCTCAGGACGGCAAGGAGGATGGTAAGTTAGCTCTCTATTGGTTATATTCTTTGAGTCCATACCGGTCTAAACTATTTAACAGAGCGCCTGTATCTATTTTTATTTTATACAATTTTATTCATAGCACATACAGTATTTGACTATTTTGAGTTCTTAAACTAATGTTTACCCTACAAATTAAGCTCCATCCACATTGGAGGCATAATGCTGATTAGAAAATTCCCGCTCTTTTATGAGGTAGAAACAGTTACGGTAATACACCAACCCTGTCTGTCACTGCAAGGATCAGCTATAGTGTAAAAAACTCATCGCTAATAAATATTTTGACACTAATGTTGTTGATAGCACTTGCAGCCCGTTGAAGCTAGAACACTTATTTATCAGTCAAGTCGAAAATGTAAGCTTTAGTGGGAGGAAATCTCAAGCAAGCAGGGACACAGACAAATAATTCAAAGTGGTAATATTTTATAAGGAAACTTTATGTGTGCATGTGAAATTCACTTTTCATCTGAGACAGAAAGCTTTTTTTTGCAAATTTCCAGTACAGCAGATAACGTTTGATATTAAAGAGTACAAAAGAAAAAAAATCAGAATTCCAAAATGCTTTTATTCAACTTTGCAGATGTAAGAGCAGCCTTTTGGTCCAAGTCTGTTCAAATCTTCTAAAGCCCATCAACCCAACCCTATTCCCTCCCTCTACCCTTAATTTGTTCTCACTTGAATTCAACACTTTCGATTGCAAATCACCCCTGCCATTCCTTACAGAGAGCATGGTTGGTATTGGATACATGATTGCATAGATTTGTTAAACAGTAATTTAATTTTAATTAAGACATAATGGAATGTTCATTAAGACTTCAGCTCTACCACTCCTTCCCCTTAACCTCCAGAGCTGTAAATTGGGTCCCTGCCCCTCCCTGTAGAAAGAGAAAAACTAGTATACAACAAAAGAAAAGAAAAAATGAGTGGGAGAAAGAGCAACCTGCAACTACCAGGCACATTTGTACTTATTTCTGACTATATATATAATTCTCCTTTCGACTGTTGATTCAGCAGCTGTGTAGTCATAGGCTCTAGTAGAGGGGTCACTACAAGGCTATGCTGGTCACATCACCACTGAAGCTCTTACATGGACATTCAGTAATATTTGAAAAACAATTAGAGATGGATGCCAGATGGACATTAGTTACAGTTAACGAATCCTTAAGGAACATGTCTATTTGAGCCTGGGAGTCAATAAGAGAACGCTGTATAGTTAATTGGGGGAAGGGACTGGGTCTTATTTGAGGATTGATTCTTCAACCCCTCAAGAAAAACCACAGACCTGTAGCTACTCAAACCTGCTTACAGTCCTCCGCAGGGGTGAAACTGCTCATTTTATAATCTTTGCTTATGACCTGAAGTGTTGTGTGACTGCCCTATTATATTCCGGCAATTCTGTGTACTGGAAAATAAGTATGTACAGCGTAGAATCCCACCAACTCAAAATTGCTGGAGAGGAGAGAAATAAAATGGGAGGAATAAGCTGAGGTTAGATTTTTAAAGAGTTCCATCGATCCAGCAAAATGGGTTAAGAGGGCATGTCACAAATTCCCTAACAACACACTTGAGTCATTCTGTCCATTTTCCTACGATATACAGCCTCACTATATGCCAAACCAAACCTCCCACCCCACCAACTCTAGCAAGAAAACAACCAAATTAAAACAACGAAAAATAGCATGTTAACTGAAAAAGCTTGTGCCCTCCCCACCGGGGTAGAGGGGTGCAGGTTAAGTGTCTAGGAATAGACTGAAGCCAAAGCGGATTCTTTAAGCTCTTTTTAGTTCCATTCCAGAACAAACTAATAGTTTTAATTCAGATTTAATTTACCCAAAGGTTTAACATTAACTGTCTTTACAGGTTACTGCTGGTGAGAAATCACTTGAAAGCTGGAAAAACATTCAGTCTTTTCATTGTATACATGTGATTTTAAGGGGAAACGGAAGAAGATTAAAGAACCTGAGCTGTAGCTACAGTCCAAAGCCACACAACCTCTCTTCCCTTGACACTGAACCTGCATCTTAAACTTCTTTCCTTCTATCCTACAACTTTCCTTAAGCTCTCCAAGACTGACATGTTTTACACAGAATCAAAAGGTCATCCCTCAATGCGTGGCAAGCTTCATCAACAGTTATTCACTCTTCCCATAATGCCATGGTAACCCACTTCCCCCAAACATCTATCCCCCCCTCCCCATCAGGTGTGCTATGAAGTCCCGTTTCCAACACTCTTAAATATCTTCCTCATGAGCACTGATCTCTTTAAGGACTGGATGGTTGAGAGAAAGGCAGATGCGGCTTCATCCAGTGCTCTCATCTATCTAGTCTGTGGGAAGATCAGCACTGATGCAGGAGAGAGAGAGCTGCTCTGGAGTTCTGGAGTTGGTGCTTAGAGGTCGCTCTCCCCGTACAGGGCGGTGGAGAAGGACATGTAGTCAAGAGCACCCTTCACTGCGTCGGGGCCGGCGTACGGTGCCATTCGGGCAATGCAATACTCCGCCTGGTCAGGAGGAAGCTCACGCCTCAACTCCTCAGCTGTGATGAAGTTCTGAAAAGAAGAAGAGACGGGGTTAGATAGGTTGAAGTCGCATGCAACGAAAACTTTGGACACCCTGATATTCTTACCTTGTCTCCGGCTAGGATCTTAAATGAGGCGATGACCTGGTCTGCGGTGTCTGTGTCGGTTGTTTCCCTTGACATGAAGTCGATGAAGGCCTGGAAGGTCACTGCTCCACTGTTGTTGGGGTCAACAATGCCCATAATACGAGCAAATTCAGCTTCACCCTGAGGAACAGAGGCTAGAGATTAACCCAGATAAACCAGGAGGAGAGTCCTGACAGTAAGTCAAATTTTTAGACACTATTTATTTGAAGCAAATGAAAATGCAGCTGTGAGACACAGAAGTACAGTCGGTTCAATGCGTTGATTTAAGACTTCTTTTAGTGTTGTGTCCCCTGAATTTTTAACACCAAAGCATATAGCAGTACAACCCATTGAACACGGACTTTACTTTGTCCCCATTTTCATTTGTGTCAAGCTAAATATTACATCAGCCTGGGTTGATTAGAATCTATTCAATAATCACTTTTTCTTTTACAGATCTTAACTTAAAATATAGGTAAAACATCAAAAGTAACCAATGATACCAGACAAAACAGATACATTTTTAACAGCAAGCAAAAGCAGGACTTCAGGAGAAACTGAGATTGAGAAAGGAGATAGCAGTACCAGGCTGTTCCCAGTGGAAATGAGCAGTGCGCGGAAATCGTCGCTGTCCATTATCCCCGTGCGCTTCTACAGTTCGCAAAGGGAAGGATGTGAAAAGAAACAGAAAGGAAGCATGTGGAAAGCAGAGAATTTGGGGAGATGAAGAGGTTGTACACAAACAAACACGAAGGTAACAGAGGGTTTGATAGAGGAATCAGAGTGAGTTTGAAGAGAAGACGGGTAAGAGATGGAGGGGAAGTATGGCAAGGACAAGTAAAAAAAGAAAACACAAGAAAACAAAGAGGAAGCAGTGAGAAACATTAAAAATAAAATAAAAGCAAAGACCTTAGCTGACCTGCAGAGGGCATCTTTTCAAGCAGCAGCACAACAGGCGAGTGAGGGAGTTAGTGAGTGATGGAATAAACGAGTGGCGCGGCGCAAATACACACACAGATGGCAGCAATCAGAACTCTTTCTTCTCTTGCTGTGCTCATACCTGTTTGTCGGTTTCTACGTCGTAACCCAGACTGATCAAACAAGCCTTGAACTCCTCAGCCTGTAAGACACCACTGTGGTCCTGTGGTAGCCAATCACGCAAGGGGCCACAGTGGATGGACCAATCAGAACATGCAGATGAGGATTGATGATACCGATTCACAATGACAGCATGTGTGGGATGAAGGCAGTGGCATGACAAAAAAAGATGGAGACAAAACATTGTGGATGTCAGACACATGGGCTAATGGTAAACAAATCACATGACTAATGGAAACATACTTGTGACAGTGAGGTTTTTTTTTCAGCTTGTGATATTAGAGAGCCATTATGAAAGCACTATATCAGTTTTCTCCTTTACCATGGCTAAATGTCTCCACTCTAGCATAACAACCCCTCATTACTTCAAATCCACTAGACTATATTTACATATTGGCTACAGGTGGCACACTTCAGGTCAGAGGTGTTTGACACACAGTATATTTCAGATGTTTTCCCTCCCATTAGTGCCAGAATGAGTGGAGCCTATATTAAAACAAGCCCAACCAAAACTTTAAACTGAGGTCTATTTTTATCATGCATCAATCACCCTGAAAATTAAACAGCCTTGACATAAGCAGCAGATATATAAATCTTCCATATTCTTCTTTATATGGACACTGTAATCCTCTATTCATGTGCATTTTCAATGGCCTAGTGAGGATCTTTTTGCTAACACAGTTGCATAAACACAAGCCCTATGCATATTAAAGGTATATTTCACTTCAAAAATTATAAAATTTCAAAACATGTGACTTTTTGTTCTGTAGAAAACAAAATGTTAGCCTCTCAATTCTAATTTACATCTTGGAAAATAAAGACTTAATCTTTTGTTGTTGTTTTGGAGTGAGCTATGCCTTTTATACACTGACATTGATTAACATTCACCGTCTAATAAATACTTATTCTTTAACCTTAATTTAGTAATAAGTCCATCTCATACACTGACAAACATGCAAAGGAGTTCCTGACCTTGTCGAAGTGATTAAAAGACGTGCGGTACTCGTGCAGCTGCTCCTGGCTGATGCCTTTAGCATCACGTGTCAGAATCTGGTTCTCGATCTCATTAATGGTGCGGGCAATTGTAGTAAGGAGTTGCTCCCAACCAACACGAAGGTGCTTTAGAGAAGAAAAGGCAATGGATAAACAATCAAGAAATTAGACTGGTGTGAATGGCCAAACAAGCCTAACACCAACAGAGAAACAAAGCATACATCATTCATTTAAATATTTGCACATGCATACCTCCATAGTGTAAGAAGTGTATTGTTGTCAAATATAAGTGCTTCCTGAATGAGCTGATGGTCTCCCTCCAGTTGGTCGATGTTGGGTTTGTATTCGATTATGCTCTGCTCATACTGACGAAGGTGGGTCAGCTGATCTTCCAGCGTTCCATTCATCTCAATTGATATCCGCCCAATCTCCTACAAACATCATTCCATGGAGACACAGATGAAACAATCAGTATTTTTCTTCTTCAACAAGAGAGAAGACCAAAGAAATAATACAGAAATGGAGATGACTATACCTCCATCTTAGTTTGGATCCATGGTCCAATCATGTTGGCCTGGTTGGCAAACTGGCGTCTGAGATGGTCATTAGACTGCTGACGTGCGAGTTCTTCCTGAAGAGCCTGATCACGCTGTGGAACCAGTTGCTGCACCTCACATAGATGGGATATAACGTTAATCCTTGCAATCTCCACTGATACTAAAACTACACCCATAGTTCTTGAAGCGACAAATTTCTTATTCACCAATACAAACATATCTAACCTTTTCCCACTTCTTATCAATGCTCTGAGGGGTGATGGAGGTGTAAGGATTGTTTCCAGCCAGTTTGATGCCATTGTACTGTGCAATTTTCTGAACTTCAGCCTGGATGGCCTGGATAGATTCCCGCTCTTTATTTGCCTCTGGAAGAGTTGATTTGAACTGCTCATGAGCAGTTATCAGTCCCTACATAAAGATAAAGGGTGAAAAAGTAGTTAGGGAAAGGATTCTCACATATAGCATTGTATTATTCTCTTAGGTTGATCTGAAATGGACTATTCAAAGATCCAGCAATGAAACAAAAAGGAACAACATTTTAGAGGTGGAGCATGTCACATTCTGACGAAATATTACAAATACAAAACATTTTACAGTACCTGGATCTCCTCTATGTTGTGTACAATGAACATGTCCTGAAGGTCCTCCATGGCTCCCTCCATCCAGTTGTTGAATGGCGCTGCTCTCTTGGCGTACTCCAGGTAGAGTTCATCAATAGACTCCAGCTGTTTCTCTGTTCTCTGCAGACCAGATACACACAGTCAGCATGAGAAAATGTATAAATATGCCAGAAAGTGTCTCTCCAAGAAAGCATGTGTACCTCGAGAGACTCTCTGCGGTTCTGTGTGAGGGTTCCCAGAGCATCCCATTGCTCACAGATCTTCTGACAGCGTGCGTTAACGCTTGGGGAGTCGTAGTAGTCCAACTCACTATAACACAGAAACAGTTTTAAACACTAACACTCCATTAAACTTTCATCCCCTACTATTTTTGTTGTTTTCTCACTTGAGTTCTTGTGCAATGGCGGCAATCTGCTCCACTCTGTCCTGGTGGGCAGCAAGGTCACTTTCGAATGCCTCATGCTTCTTCAGGAGAGCTTTGATCTCAGACAGCGTTGCGGTCTCATAATCCTTCTGTGTTAGCATGGCCTCCTTACCTACACACAAACATCTATTTAGATCAATCAAGCCTGATGTTTAAGACTTCTGCTTAGCTGATTCTGCATTCGTCAAAACACTTCCAGAAATAAATGGAAAGAGTCATGGAGGAGCCGCCTCCTCTCACTGTCTATTGAGAGCAATTGGTGTGAATAATTGCCAAAAGCATCAGCAAGTTCAAGTGTAGTTTCTGTATCCATACCATCTGTCCAGCTCTCATGGATGGCTGCTTTCTGACGGAACTTTTCTGCAAGATGGTCAAGTCTTTCCAAACGACGGATCTCATTCAGTAGCCACTCCTCGTAGCCTTTCTCTGCCCCTTCCAGTTTATGCCATGCACCATTAATATCCTAAAGAGAAAGAATACTTATCAGCCAAATGCCTTTCAGGATTAAGCCAATGGTTTCAATCGGAAACCCAACAACAATTAATATTAGTGTCTGATTAGACGAGTTTGTGTCATAAGTTTTAATCTTAGTGACACAGCAAAAGGAATATTTTGTACTTATTATTATAAACTGAATTGTGCATGTTTTATACATGTTTCTTACCGACACCATGCGTCCCTCAGATGGCATAAAAGCTGGTCGGTTGCTCAGACGGAGTTTGGTCTGCAACGTGTTGAAGTTGATCTCTAGCTGACACTTCTCCTGAACTTTGGGTGGTTTGTGAACCCGACGGTAATCACGGAAATCTTCCAATTTCTGCTGCATTTCTGCCATGGTTTTCTCTGGAGCACGGTTTTCCAACCATGGGATTGTCCTACGAATCCACTCCAACAGCTATAGGGATAAAAAGCACGCAGCAAGAAAGTAAGAGTATATGAATATAGGTTCAATTGGAAACATTGTCCCCTTTAAGTTAGTTTGTGTAGAAATGGGTTTATAGATGCTCAATTGGCCATGTTCAGGTTCAACTGCACAATTACATATACTTAAATAACACACAAACAGCAAACTTAAATTAATTTAAACTCACATCGCTGGCCAGTTTTTCATAGTCCTCCATCAGGTGCTCATTCTCCTGATTGACCGCCAATACCTTACAGATACGATTGGCTGCTGTCTCAGCCTATCACAGAACAGGACAGTTACAACAATATTACATCAGACATTTTTCTATAGAATTGCCAAATATTCAAAAAAAAAAAAAACAGCATACTGTTTACTACACAAGTACATACAGTAGTGTATACCATATGTTTAAAGTAGTATGATACAGTATACACAGTACACTTCAGTTAAGAAGTATGAAAATTTTGTTTTTAGAACTGTAAATGTCAAGATGCTGCTTTAGTTTACACGGGGAAAACAACCGATCAAATATTTAATGGTTTTTGGTTTGGTGGGTTTAGCAAAAGGTGGCTTAAAATTACATTCAAACACACGCAAATGATGTTTTGAGCACACAATGAAACAAAACTCCAAGTGTTGTAAGTTAATAATGTGCTATACATACAGTACCATGCGTAAAAACTTGCCAAATTAAATAAATATGAAGTTAAACATCAACATTACACACTCCACTTGGAAGCTAACTACATATTATACTAATTCCATGCAAACACCAAAATTGGTTAGTTTCGAAAACGTGTAGTCCAGCTGCAAAATTTACATGCTATTTGGAAAATCAAATTTGCATTCTCAATTTTTATACCACCGCTGGAGGATCTCTTCATGGTTCTCTACGGCATTAACTAACGCTGAAACACAGAAAGTGTTCAAAACGCTTGTGTAAAAGGCTAAAGCACATTTAAACAATTATGATGAGAAGTTTCTGGCTTCACTTCACATGGAAAAATAAATGAGTAGATTCACATGTCTACTGTAGCATATGCAGCACCAAAACATTACAGAAAAGTAGTGTCTAATGTAAAGCTGGGCTTAACATTACAAACAACCTTAATACATCTCAAAATTAAAGCAGTAACCTCAGTGTTTTAAATGTAGGCTTAATGAAATTCACTATAGTCAATTGCATTGTAGTTATTTTCATATCATCATACACTCAGCATTGTCCTCAACTGTATCACAATCTTTATCACCGAGTGCAAATATGAAACAATGAAATTCACCAAGAAGCTTGTAAAATACCAGTTAACCCATTGAGAGTATTAATGATAGCAGAAGAACCTTTAGAAATAAATGCATATATAGAAAGGGGTGATGGCAATGGGTTTGGGTATAGTGAAGACCAAAGCTGTGATGAATAAAAACTGGCAAGTGGCCTCAACTCAAGTCTCTTTCACACCTGGTTTAATTGGATTGGTTTTTGGAAGGTTTCAATTCAAAGGATAAATTGGCTAAAAATCTGACATTTCTGTAAATGCCGACTGGATTTCTTCTTCATTTAAGACTCAATTTTAGACTCAAAGTATGCATGCACTGCCATAAAATGGATCATTGAAACATGGCGTCCATCTGCCGTTTATTTGAAGTATCTAATCAAGCAATTCAATGCCAAATGCGAAGCCAAAGAAGTGGGAAAAACAAAGAATAAAAAATGATCTTCATCCAACTTGGTTATGTCTGTGTACATTCTTGTGAAGAGAGCAACTACAACAAATTTGAAGTAGCTATTTTAATATGACACTATCAACCAATGATGCTAGACCAGTTGGCTAATATAAACATTTGCTGTTCTCATTGGTTTTTGAGCAAAATACCACAAACCAAAACGAGAAAGCTCTCCAACAAACCAGGTATGAATACACCTTAAGAGTTTCAGGGCCAGTAGTCAGGGGTCAAAGGTTTCTCACCTTCTGAGCACCTGAGAAGGCGTGATAGAAACAGGAGACGTAGGTCATAATAGCCTTCTCATCCGGCCGCAGAGTGCCCACGATATCTATAGCAATGCCAGCGAAAAGAGAGAGAGAAAGAGAGACAGCGGTGAAGCAAAGCAACCCAAAGCCTGTGTGTCCCTACTGGGAGAGGAGGGGATGTTATGCATTTTATGGGCTCCCCTATTGAAAGGGAAATGAGGGTTGAAATCCTGCGTTATAACCGGGGCAACCCGCAAAGTGAGAGGAAAAAGCCAATCCGCTGTCAAGAAAGGAGTTGTAGGCCAGAGGAAGAAGGGTTAAGACACACACACACGCGTGTGTCTTCACCAGGTTATTCTAGTACTGGTGGGAAAAGCCATGCTGAAGAGGAGCTGGCGAAGGGTTCGGGCTCGTGGTGTACCTTCTGGGCTCCAGAAAAGGCATGGTAGAAACTGGACACATAGGTCATTATAGCTTTCTCATCTGGACGTGCTGTGTTCACAATGTCTGAAGGGAAACAAGAGTTATACACATGCACAAACAAGGGTGCAGACGGGACTCAAACACACACACACACACACTCGTAACAGGCATGTGCAGACAACAGCGGTTACACACTCATTCACACACATGGAAAAAACAATGGCAGAATCTCAATTCGCTGGTGAGAACATACTTTGAGAAGGGCTGAAAATATTGATCTTAGGGATGAGAGATACATATCGACCTCCATATCTCTATCAGCAAATATATGTACATTTTTAGTGTTATTTCTATCGGGCCCGATAGGAAGATTTGGCCGATATAATATGATGGGAATCACTTGTGCAGTGCAAGTCTGTCATGTAGGCTACATAAAATATATAATGAGAACATTATAATTGTGTGTTTGGGACATGGCTTTTAATGGTGAGACTTTTGTTTTTGTAATTAGGCTCTCAAAAATTATATATAAATTTGGATTTAGATATATCGGCCAATATATCAGTTATCAACTTTCAGATATAAAGAATTATGGGTTATCAATATCGGCCAAAATGTTCATATTGGTGCATCCCTAATTGATTTCTCATTTTTAATCAATGCCAATAACAATTATTAAATCTGTCCCCTCTGCAGGCATTTGTTATACTTATAATATAATGAACATAAGTTAATTATGTTTATATAATATAGTTTTTCATTATGTATTTTAACCGTTTCGATCAATAAAACCAAATGATTACTTACGTTTGATACTTTATCTGAACCAATTATTTTTTAAAGGCTACTTTTCACTTGAGTCGCGATGCAATTAATCGCCAAAATAATCGGCTGAATATTCAAATTACCAATTTAAACGTTAGTGACATTTCAAAATGCACCGGCTTTTTTTGCATTTTGTGACTTTCAGCTGAAAAAAAGACTACTTTAAAGAAATCTTCATTTATGAAATATATGACTGGAAAAATAGTGTTAAAATATCGTCTCGTCTTCTTGCGAACCGAATATCATGTATCGTCTCGAGAGCTAAGTGTATTGTCACACCCCTAATAAAACATAATTTCCCTACAACAAAACTGGCCAGTGAACTACTAGCTACAGAGGCGGGTGAGCAAAAAAGTTAACTTCAAGCCCTGTTTGTAGGTAATATTAGCTAAAAAAGCAAGTACAGACACACATTTCAAATAACTCCAGAAAGAGTATACCACCCATCTAAATCTATTTAAAAGGGCTAGTGTGCAAATTGGGATTCAGCCATAAACTCAGGGTTACAGAACAACACACACACATATATAAATAACAATAAAACACGCTCCAGTGCGGCAGGTTGATCAGATCCTGGAGAGATCATGCTTGAGGGAGAAGAACATAATGCTCAGGGATCTTAACCATGGTTACACTGTTTGCAGAAGACATTAAGAGTGGGCGTTTGACCTGTCTGTCAGAGACTCCTGGAAATACAAGGCATGTGCTGACATGCTCAAAACACACATACTTTAACAGAGCAACTCATTCACTCTCTCTCCCACACACACACACATCACGCATCCAAAAGCATGCACAACTGACTTCATACACCGGCTCAGACAGCCACGCGAATAACAATTGATATGTAATACGCACTACAAAAACATGCTCGCACAGACAGCAGCGCCCCCACACACACACACACACAGAAGGACAGAAGAGTGTATACCCTCTGCATCCAACATCTTGGGGATGTCGAGGTATCGCTCTGCCACTTCAAAGGCATTGTTCAGATTGGTCACTGGGTCGTCCTGTTAACACACAATTTAAACAGTCACATTATTTACCACAGGATCAAAAGTCATCATTCAGTTCTACACATACATTATTCCTATTCAATAATTTAGCGAATTCGACTTTTGCGGTTGCTGAATAAATGCACTTACACCAGTGTTATTTTAGTTTTTAATTTTGAAAAATAAGTAATTTCATTATGTGCTTTTGTCATTTTTTTTTAATATTGCCATTTTAATTGAATTGCTATAAAAATAATATATTTATAGTTTTTACTTATTTCGAGTTAATAATTTGGTGCTTCAACTTAAACATATTTCACTTTATTGCCAAGGCAAGATTTCTAATTTTCATTTAGAGTACGTTTAGTCAACTAATATTTATATTTTATTTCAGCTTGATTTCAATTCAGAAGTTAAAATTTATTTATATATGTGTATATTTTATGTTTTGTTATAACAATAATAAGCAGACTTACAAAACCCTCTGTGTCACAATGCAAAGCCTTTTTTGTTGTTTTAATAGAAAAACATTAACATTATTTCCACATAATGTGAATTACTTGAATTAATATAAGGGCTTTTTCATTTTTAAAAGAAGCTTAAGGTTTTACAAGTTTTCATAATGTAGACATGCATTAATATATATGATAATATAATTAAATCACGAAATTAGATAAAATAAAACTCTGCATATAACTTGATTGTGCTTGATGTGAAAATTCAATAATTTGTTTTAAAAGTAAAAAGAAATTCTCAAAAAAGAACAATGAACATTAAGAATCGCCATTATAGTTTTGAGCAAAATAATCATGCTTATCAGTTAAACTATGAACACTTGACATGCAAGGAGTACATTACTCTTAATCTACTGAATTGCATAAACCTCCTCCTAATGTACTTCTGTGTTCAAGAGACGCACCTTTCTCAGCTTGTCATAATCAATGAGCTCTGGCCTGTGTCTATGGATCAGAGCATTGAAGGCCAGACCATCCTTCCAGCTGTGGAAAAAGAGAAAACGTGTGTCAAGGGAAACTTATTTCACATTTTCTGTGACCAGAAGAGGGCAGCACTCAAATCACAGCTCACAAACTCTGCATTCACGTCAGCGCTGGACTCGAAACTACGCTGAAGAAACTTTGTTTGCAATGCAAGTGTGAAATCGAGACATTTCAGATTCAAGTGTGATCTTTAATCTCACATCTTCAGCTATTTGTTTATTCAAATACAACCATAACACTGCTTTATGCAAAACCCACTTTTGAATGAATCAACCAATCAAAACATCTTTGGACGGATCAAATAAAGGTTCAACACTAAGAGAAGTTTCAGACCTGATGTGGAAGTTCTGAACGTTGACGTTCTTGTAAGGAGCCGTCTTCCTCTGACACCACAGCAGAAGTCCTTCTTTAGCAGAGGTTTCTGAAGAGAGAGAAACAAGACATCACTGAACGTCCAGCACGTCTGTTTGCTTTTCTTCTCCTATGTTTGATTATGATGTTCCTAAGTTTTCTAAAACAATCTGAAGGTTAAATTATACCCTCCACTGAGATGTCCTGGATGGCGAAGCGGAGGATGATGGTCCAGATCATTCCCAGAGTCATCTTGGCATTTCCATCCACAATTTCTACAGATACAGACATGCAAAACTGTCAGATGCTGAGAGCGAACAACAGGCATTTTTATTTGAACACAAGTAGTCGTAATAAAATGATTTTTTAAACAAGACTTTTTACAGAAATGAATTCTCTGAAAGGATGCATTAAGCTGATCAAAAATGACGTTAAAATAAATCAAAGTTATTTAAATTGTAATTATTTATTTGTTATGTTGTCAAATGTTTTT
Source organism: Chrosomus eos (assembly GCA_036326025.1). Lineage (NCBI taxonomy): Eukaryota > Metazoa > Chordata > Actinopteri > Cypriniformes > Leuciscidae > Chrosomus > Chrosomus eos. Next base: position 37,883,861 of record CM070825.1, on the reverse strand, counting down.
TGAACATCAAATCATCATATTATAGTGATTTCTGAAGGATCATGTGACACTGAAGACTGGAGTAATGATGCTGAAAATCCAGCTTTGATCACAGGAATAAATTACATTTTACAATATATTCACATAGAAATATTATTATAATTCTCTGTTTTTACTGAATTTTGATCAAATAAATGCAGCTTGGTGAGCAGAAGAGATCATTACAGACCACAAACTTTTCAATACATGCATCGCAAACGCTCTAATAACTCAAACAGTGTTTAGAAACAGACTGGGTGTGTTCACACTTGTAGTTTGGCTTGATTCGGACCAAAAAAACAAAAAGCATTAAGTCCTGGTCCGTTTACCATTCACATTATAACACCGAAGCTAAAGGCATGTATCTATGTTCACAACCTGATTGGGCGGCTTTTAATACGTATATTTTGCGACGGAACTTGTTGAACATCCAAAACAACGCTGTGTTCTGTATGTGCGTAGCCTGCATATGATGGTATTTTGACCAGCGGAGAACTCGTGAATTGATTATAAAATGTGTGAAGGAGTCAAAATAGCAGGAATCCCTCCGTCACACACACACACACACACACACTGAGGCAAGGAGTCCCGGTTCTGATGCCTATAGCAAACTGTGATGGGAGACATCACGACTATAACGGGAAAAAACAGGTCTGTGTGAGCTTTGTGTACTTTTTAGGGTCTTATCTTCCTGTTTTTGGTTCGTTTCCATGTCTTTGGTAAATGTCTTTGCGGAGTCCATGGCCATTTTCAAGAAATGGCTAAAGACATCTTTTTCGGCAACACTTGATCCATTAATACTAACACTTTCTTTTCTCTTCTCCTCTATATCTATTTCAAATTATATATGTTTACTGCATTAAACTAAACTGGGAAGGGTCACAGCACTTACATATTGTTGTCCTATTGTTAGTTTACTTGCTTCTTTTCTCCTCATTTGTAAGTTGCTTTGGATAAAAGCGTCTGCTAAATAAATAAATTTGGTCTGTGTTGCGTTCATATTTCATTTGGGAAACCGCACTGGATTTGGTTTGAAAGCGGGCCGAGACTCATTTTTTCAGCGCTTGTTTGGTGTGCATCAGGGTTCACACTTATTCAAATGATCCGCGAGTTCGCTTTAACCCAACCAAACGTGCCGAGTGTGAACACACACCTCTCTGAGAGAGACGGAGGAGGATCGGAAAGGTCAGAATTTCCTGAACACACACACGCACACAAACATGCACTTCTGTGGGAGTTGCACTTGGCAGGCGCTTCTTCAAAGCGGATACACAGAGAAGTGTTTGTACCTTCTGCACCGATGGACACCAGTTTGACTCCTTTACTGGCGATGAAGTCCAGCGCTTTGTTGACATTGTTGATCTTGTGCACTCTCATCTTTCCTCTCTCAGGTTTAGGTAATCTCTCCCCTGCACAAACACACAGCAGAGGAGTTCTCACACTCTTCTCATTGCATCAGCATAAACACACACACTCCTCAGCTAAACATTAGCTCAACATCTCTGGAAAGTTGCAAATGAGACTTAATGAACTACTGACCAGACAAAAGCAAACGATTAGAGCGCACTGACCTGCGATGACCTCTAGGAGCAGCATTAGTTTGAGTCCATCTCTGAAATCCTCCTCGATGTTTTCGATCTGAGTCCCAGACTTTCGCAGGTGAGAGTTGCACCAGGCCGTGAAGGTCTAGAACAAACAGGAAATGATGTCAGGAAAGAAAAAGTGGAAGCAAGGTCACACGGACCGGGAAACAGGAAACACTGCATGCAGGAACGCTCAAGATGTTTGCTCAGGAAGCCGGTTTGAAAATCAACATCTGAGGCGTTTCTTGCTGGAAGACCACCGTTCATATGAAAACTCGGAAATATCACATACTTTCAGACAAAAGATGACATTTGTTGAAGTGAGCGCATGATATTATACCAAAATAAAAATAAGAAAAAAAATCTCAGAATTTGCACCTCTAAGTCAGTGGTATTGTTGACTAAAACTTAAAAATATATATTTTACATTAATAGAAATAAAGTTTTTTTTTTTACACAACTCATAAAATTACTAATACTTGGACTAAAAAAATTAATTAAAAAAACACTAACCTAAATAAAACTTTAAATTTAAGTACTAAAATTACCCAAACTGATATAAAAATTAAAACCAAATAGAAATAGAAAAAAAACGTATAAAAATGACAAAAGTAACAATGTATAAAATAAAATATTAAATAAATAAAAAATAGCCTACATTAAAGTAAATGAAAAATGTTGCCTTGGAAACTAACTGAAATTACTAAAACAAAATAAAAATTAATTAAAACTAAATAGAAATATATTTAAAAAAAAGCAAAAACTAAATAAAATTACAAAAAACATCAAATAAAATGACTAATACTTGAACTAAAATTAAAAATAAAACTAACTGAAATAAAACAAGATTAAATCGAAGTACCAAAATCACTAAAACCGATATAAAAAAATGATTAAAACCAAATATAAATATTAAAAAACTACAAAAAAATGACAAAAAGCAAATAACAAAATGACTAGCTTATTCAAAATATTAAGAACATTTATAATAGTATATAAATAAAAATGCATTTTAAAACTCTGTATTAAAAATATATATGGATATCAAAAAAAAAGATTAAAAAATTCACAAGCCTCACTAACGGACTAGTGGATTACCAGTTTGATCCACCACAGCACCTCAGCATGACCCAGCGAGTACAGACCCAGACAGGCATCAGATCACACTGGGAAAGGGGTTTCGAGGCCCGCGGCTCGCAACACAAAGACTCCATTGAGTTTAGTGGATAATGAGGCCCTTCACCACCCCCTACCCTCGTACGACAGGCACCTACCAGGGACAGGCCCGCCACAAAAACAATTCAGCCTTCACACACACACAAACCAGTCAGGACCTGAGCCTGGACGGACACATCCACACTGTCAACAAATGCCATTTGATGAGGCCTGAAATACCTTGCTCAACAGGGGGCTCAGGGGTGTGTGTGTGGTGTGTGTGTGTGTGTGTGTGTGTGTGTGTGTGTGTGTGTGTGTGTGTGTGTGTGTGTGTGTGTGTGTGTGTGTGTGTGTGTGTGTGTGTGTGTGTGTGTTGCGTGCGTGCGTGTAACGCCTATGATTAGTTGGGTGTGGATGACATCATTGCATCCAACTCAGAAGAATTACAGAGGAGGACCCGCTCTGCCACACATGCATGTGTTTATGTGCCACTTTAGGTCGTAATAAAGTACACTATGTTGATGTAAATACTTCACGGCCCCGCTGCACGTGCTGTGCATATCAGTCATTTCAGCTGTAGGGACTAGTGATTGACCAATGTGGATTATTTTATGGCTGATGCTGATATATTGAGAGCAGGGATGGTCGTTTTATCACTATTTAAATTTTAAAGATAGTAAATAACACATGCATGACACTCGCTGCAATACAAATGCATATTTATTTTTTTAGTAATCTTCTAATTCTGTTGGTGCACTCATTAGAAATCACATTTTCTCAAAGATTGGAGAGTGCTAATTTGACATACAATACACTACACTATAAATATGACATTGCCAACTGGATATATGCCTTTTTTGCAGGCTACAAATATCCCCTCCGACAGTTATAGACCAAACAGAAAACGTATCAGCCGATAATTTAAAAAAATGCCACGTGTCAGATTCAGCTGATATGTGAAGTATATCGGTCGCCCGTTAGTAATGTGATTTGCACTGAAAGCAGGAATGGCCTTGTGGAGTTGAGAGATAAACTCACGATTGCAATGAACTGCCACTCCCAGCTGCAAAAATGCATGCAAGACAGAACCACATCCTTCCCTGGCCTACCACACCACACACCACTCCTGCAGTGCACGAGTGTATGGAGAGTGATTGACAGGTGAGGGTGTGGTGTCGCTGAGGATCAAACTCGATACACATGATCACCTGATTCACACAACCCTTCTTACACGCTCTCTAGGCCTGATTTAAACAGCCTGCCTATGGATTTATATCATTAATATGCTTACTATTAACACTCATTTAACTCATTAAACGTCATATTCTGGAGGAAATGTGGATGTTTGTTGCTCAGGAAAAACTCATTGTTAGTGTGTTTTGGGTGGGTTCAGGTACAGGGTTTTAACAGATAAACAGCGTAAAAGTAAATAAAAAAAATAAATAATAAGATTAAACCATTTCATAAATAGTTGATAAAATATAAAATAAATTAAATATATAAAATTAAAAAATATATAAATAAATATTAAGCAACAGCTTAAAATAATAAAAAAATAATTAAAATAGATCAAATAAATAAATTTAAATGCATAAAATAAAAATTTAAATAAATAAAAATGTATTAAAAATAAATAAATATTACATCTAACATTACAATACTATAGTGAGTAGTTGAATTGTAATTTAAATTTTATATTTTCCAAATAATATTTTCACATTGTATTTTATAAAATTGCTTTTTTTTATAGCATTTAGGGGGGATGTGGCATTAAAAAACACAGATTCTAGAGCATTACTAAGTTATTTTTTTTATTAAAAAAATATATATATATTTTATAAAAATATTTTATATTTATCTAAAAATATTTATTTAAAAAAAATATTATATATATATATAATAATATTAAAAAAAAATATATATATATATATATTTTTTTTAATATTTTATATATATATATAAATATTTTTTTAAATAAATATTTTTAGAAAATAAAAATATTTAAAAATTATTATATATTTTTTTATAAAAAATATTAGTATAAAATATATAATGGTGTTAAGATGCGTTTTGGTTGATTGGATCACAAGTGGACAATGATATTACCATAACCATCACTGTATTACAGTATCATCACTGTGTTAGCTTGAGACTTGGACGTTACCTGCGGTAAAGGGTTATTCATAAAATGGGTCGATATACTGGTAATTACTACTTTCTCTGCACAGCAAAAGTCACGCTTGTAATGCTGGAGTTGCTCAATCTCAAACACTCACAGCAGAGTATGAGCACATATCCGATGGGAAACTTCTGCAGCAATATTAGAAACTGTAATAACCGGTTTCCTTATTCTCTGCGAGCTCTAATGTGTTTCTGTCTGTGAGATCAACATCTGCATCTTTCTCCCACTCCACGGCTGCAGGACGACCGGGATATAAAGCACGAGACAACGAGATAGAGAGAACTGAACAAAGGTTTAGAACAAGCTCTGTTTACACCAATGTGCCAAAGTCTGTAACATTTGGAAACTGCTACTTGGTTTTCAGTGTTTAACCTGTAAAACAAGCACATCGAGTACAGGGAGCTCTGGAAAACGCACTCTCAGTATCTGAAATCAAGTGTGTGAGCTTCAGTGTAAATGACTGAACAAAACAGAGATGATTTTAAACCCAAGATGGCTTAAAATGAGACAAAACAAGCTAAATCAACTTAAAATCAATATCTGATTTCAAAATCTGCTATTGAACCTTCTGGAATTAAAATGAAAATTTGAATAAAGAAAGTTTGAAAACGAGCAGCTCTATCAGTCCAGCAGGAGTACCAGTGATATCTAAAGGGGCCCTCAAATATAAAATTCCATAAAATGTCACTGTTTTAAAATCATACAAAGTTTCAATGGAATTAAAAAAAAACAAAAAACTGAAAAGAAGATAAATTCTTTGCTCTGTCAACCAAAAAGCAAAAAACACAGACTCAAAATCAACTTAAATATCATCACAATGGTGAGCACCATATGAGAGAATATCAAAAGCCAAAGTGTCCTTAAGTTTCCGCCCATCGGCTCTGAGCTCTCGACCCGGAGCAACAGAAGAGAGAGACCGGGAGAGAGTGAGGAAGAGGAGGAGCTGCCCTGGTGGATGCCCTGTTTATTTGTTGATTTATTTATAGCACTTCCTGTCTTTGTGAGAGTGTCTGAACGACTCGGGTTTCTCCTCCAGACTGCAGGAACATTAACCCTCACAGCGGCCCGGGACGACCCATTCAAACAGCCAACACCAACAACCCAACGCCAGGATTCACTCGGGAAACCTGACTTCATCATCCACGTGATCACTGACTGAGAAAAACTACAATTGTGATTTTTCTGACAAAAATTGTGATTGTGATTAAAACAAATTCTAAGATAACTGTGGTTGTTCGTAGGAACTCACAATTACACCATTATTTATTATTATTATTATGGGATGCATGACATATGGGCCACCTTATCGGTATCGGCCTATGTATGTTCATTTTTGATGTTATCTTTATCGTCCAAATAAGACAATGTGTCCGATATATTAAAGCTGATAAATGATGCATTATTTCTTCAGCTTAGACACTTCAGACGCACACTGTTCAACTGTTATGAATTTCTTGAAATATGATTAAAATAACTTCAAAAAGGAAAATACAGTTAAGTGCAACATGTGCAGCACAAGTCTGTCATATCAGCTACTTATGATGAAAACATTATCATTGTGTGCTTGAGACATGGCTTTTAATGGAGAGACTTTTGTTTTTGTAATCAGGCTCAAATATATAAAAAAATTGGATTTAAATTTATCGGTTATCGCTTTCAAATATAAAAAAATGTGGTTATCGGTATCGGACAACTTTCATATCGGTGCATTCCTAATTATTATTATTACTAAAAATAAAATATAATAAAAAATACAATACTACAGTAATATTTATGGCCGTTTTAATTTCTTTGTTAAACGTTAAACCATCAATCTTTAATTTTGACAGAAAGCCACTGGAAACCCTTAAAGCGTCTCTCTCGATGACAACACCCGTTTGGCCCAATGTTAAACTTTGACCTTTGCGCTGCCTAGAATTCCTCGAGTGCTTCGACTCTGAACTACTAAACCACAATAACCCTGGAAGCAGAAATGTAGTACGCCACTTGTAAGCCTGAACCGAACTCCACGCAAGTATGTGATCGTGAACGCAGACGATTTCAGATATGTGAGCTACATTTCAATGCTGTTGCATTCACTACCACAAGTAGAGCTGCACACTTATTCAAAGCAAAAACTAATTTGTGTTATGGCTTAGTGCGAGTATCACATTGCGAATGCTGAGGTTTAATTAAATAAATACGTTTATGTACACGCGAGCAGCTCATGATCCGGTGTCTTATATCAGTTATTATAGATAACCCAGAGCGCCTCAGTTCACAGTAAAGAAACTTCAAGGTTTGGTCACTTATAACTTATAATATTGATCAGCAGAATAAGGCATTAATATGTGCTTCATTAGTAATAATAAAGTCAATATCTTAGTAATATGCGAGCTAATAAGCAACTAGTTAAAAGCGAGAATTGAACCCTAAACTAGTGTTACCAAAAAATGTATTGTCATGATAATGTAACAGTTTGAAGTGAATTTTAAGCAATTTCACAAAACTATAGTTTATTTTGATTAACAAAATAACTGTTTAATCAACATATCTGGTTAAAGGGCATTAATAAAACTGTGTGTGTTTGAGTACTGTGTGTTAAGTAGATTTCAATTAGGGCTGAATGATATTGAAAAAAAAAAAAGTGCGATATGCGATAACTCATTAAATGCGATATCCGATACGATAATGCTTAAAGTAACACCAAGTAAATTTTCCTCTTCGGTCGCCCTACTGGTTGGAAACGATATTGTCCATTGCCGCTGTCGTAAATAATTTAGCCTACCGTCGCACGCACGCTCGCTGTTTACCCAGCACCGGCTTTACAATGAACGATGTCCACAGACAAGGTAGAGTATGTTACATGATTTCATGAAAGGATGATGTATTGCGACATCAGAAACGAAGAAAAACGAAATAATGACTATTGTAGCGCTTGACGTAAAGCAGTCGAATTTTGTAGTTCTTTTTGTGGTTGGGTTCCTACCCGAACCCGAAGTTACATAGTGCCAGTAAAAGCGATACAGACCCCGTCAGGCGATGGCAGACGAGTCATTTAACTTATTTTAAGTCGATGTACCATCACAAGGGTCTTGGAAATATATTATGAAGGTTGAAAAACTACTTAGTGTTACTTTAAAATGTGACAAATAAACTTAAATTATCTTTAAAATTATATAACCTACATTCGTTTCACATTCTTTTTTGTGACAAGAAAACATCCCTACAACTTCTGAAAGTTTATCTTTTGTTCATGACCCCAGTTATAGCAAGCCATGGCGATACACATTGCGATATATTGTGCAGCCCTGATTTCAATCATTCATTAGATCAGAAGTCCACATCTAGAAACGGGCCTTGCTTAGAGCATCTGTGATACAAAAGCAACACAAAACGACAGAAAGAACAGATGAAGAGCGCTGGAGTGGCTGATCCAGAGAGAGTTGGTCCCTCTATCACACGAGTGATTTCAGGAATGCCAGACATGCATGTTACGCTGCACTGAGAATGTCCAAACTAATGAAGACCGAGACGTGAGAATGTAAAGATTGTGGTGTATCCGCATCTATTCTCCACACATCAGCGGAGGATCGGGTTCAGTGTGTCAGGTGACACCGGATGATTCAAACTACAAGCGGATATTTGATCTTAAAATGCAACAGGGAAGCCCAACTATTTTTAACTTGACGTGTCATCTTAAAAACACAGCACTCAGCGAGAAGCGAGACAACAGTCAAAGTCATTTGGCGCACAAACCAACAATTATTTTTTTTTTAATTGCTGGTTTGTGCACAATCAGACAAACATCTGTGACTGTTCTGTCACTTCCTGCTGAGCATTGCATTTTAAGATGACACACCGCGACAGACAAAATAATTAAAATCATTTACGTTGGGTGATATAAAGTTAACAGCAAAAAAATAATTTAAAAAATATATATATTTTTCAGTTAGTTGGAAGGCACATGTCATTTTTTTTAACTAAAATCACTTAAACAAATAAAAAAAATATTCATAAAATAAATAAAAAATGACTAACCAAAATGACTAAATAATAAACTAATACAAATAATAATATAACTAAAATAATAACAAAATATATATTACAATAAGGATGGTAAAATAACTGTCTTGAAATTGTGTTTGTCGTTTTAAATATATACATAATTTTCATGTTTCTCTGAAGTATTAAAGTATCACTAAAAATAACATTCAAAAATTTTAACTATAAAATTATTATTTTTATTATAAAATTAGTTATTTTTAAGCTTTTTAAAACAATTATATGGTACAGTTCTATGTACAACATATGTTGTAATTGTATAGTTCAACAGTTTTACACAACTTCCAGATGAGTTCACACCTTCATGCAAAACATCCCCATCACAGAAATGCATGCTGAGCTTTATCATTACAGGATGTGACACAGGAAACGTTTCCTCGGCCCACACGTGTATAATAAATCAATCTAACCTCTGTGATTAGAAAGATTCAGTGGACGACCTTTGAGCTAGAAAGAGGAAAGAAATTGAACAAGACAAACAAATGACACAAGCGATCAAAACTTCATGCCGAAACAGTTTGCGTGATTAATGTGCAAGTCATCGAGAGGACAGCAGTCGAGATGGAATCAAAAGTAACAACCAAGAGTGACATCATAGCATTCACCTTAAAGGGACAGTTCACCCAAAAATGAAAAAAAAAAAAAAAAAAAAAATCTCATGCCTGTTCTTCTCTTAAAAACATTTCAAGAAATAAGAAAGAAATCATACAGGCATGGAACGAAACTCAGAGTGAATAATTGATTACAGAATTAAAATATTTGGGTGAACTGTCCCTTTAAGACTGAAGCTATGATGTCACTCTTGGTTGTTACTTTTTATCCCGTCCTCTCAATGACTTGCACATTAATCATGCAAACTTCTCGTTTTTGGGTGAACTGTTCCTTTAACTCAAAGATGGAGGAGGTGAGGGACGGAAAGAAGGTCCTCTCAAGAAAACATCCCTCGGCTCAAAGGAAGTGAGCTTTACAGCCGTCATTGAGCATAGGAAGCACAGGACTCGGAAATTAAGTCCGAGAACATCTCGAAGCAACCAATCAACTGCTTCAGAAAGCACACTGATGAGGATGTGCTTTGTAGAATTGAGACTTAAAGAGGTTCTTCACTTCTTCAACTGCCCCCCGTCACTCTCATTCCTCTGTCACACAAGAACTGATGGCTCAGCTCTGGAGATTCTGGTGGTGACACTCAAGGTTTGTGTATTAACAGTTTGTGGGAAAAAAGTCAAACGTGGCAAAGAAAGGTCACTAAACTGAGCACGCTTCACATTCCTGGCTCACCCTCCCGAAGCAGTGCCGGACGAGCAGGAGTTTGGGAAAAGGTCATACTGTAACTGAGGAGGAAACTAACACAGTCAACATCAGCGAGCCGGAGCAGATTTGATGGGAATATTTACTAGGAGACTGACAAACATCAGCGCTGTTGACAGTCACAGTCGACACAGATTAAAAAGTGAAGAGGGGCAACAAAATAAAACAAACATCGTGATATGCCTTGGTGTGATCATCAAATCGCAAAGGCTGCAATTTAAATAAATAAATACATGTTCAAGTATTGATATATCATCAATTTTTGGCCAACATAAAAGCAAGAGAATAAAAAAAAGCTTTTTAAAATTGTATAATATCGTGTATATCATAATAACGATCATATCGCGATTGTCGTTATGACGATGTTCGATCTGAGATTATCAAGTATGTTCCTCAATATTCAAGAGAAGGGGGCAAAAATAGCTCTGTATATTTTTTAGATTTATTTCATTTAATAGTTAATTTCACTCCAAATAGCAGCATGATTACAAATGCTGATTTCATACACGTTAATATTAAGTGACTTACATTTTAGACACAGTATTGCCTGTTTTTGCTCCATTTTGCCAAAGACAATAGTCAAACAAAGGTGTTTTGTGACTGAATGAACAAATCGGTGGAGTGAATGATTCAATGACTCACTTATTAAGACAGTGAAATGTTTTAACGAATCTCTTTATATTGAATTTGATCGATTTTTTTCCAACATCGCACACCAATAATTGCAATATTTAGCATTCAATCTACTCCCAAATCATGCTACTCTAACGTAAAGTCAAATTTTTTGTGCCACAAACAGAAAATGATGACACCTATCTGTTAATGGTCGGCCACTCTCACCCCAAACTTACACTGGTTTAGTCCATGTTTCTGAGTCGGGCTGGTTGGGAAAAACAAGAACAGAGTGATGTTTTAAGTCAAAGCCACAGAATCACAGCTTTTCAGGTAGACTAATGGCGACTAATGGCTAACTTAGTTGTCTGCGTATGAAAGTGCAGGGTATAAGAAAATAATTTTACAATTACAAACTTTTGTGTGACTAAGTTGTCCCAAAATATGTTTCTCAGTGTGACTCTGGGAGTATCTCTGGCCTCTTGCTCCCGGTGACTCCCTCAGCTGTGCACTACTCTTGGAGGGAAGATTCAGTAGCGCTGACTCTCGTGTGCGAGCGCGACTCTCTCTCTCAAAGCTGAGGAAAGTGAGTCGGATTAAACGGAGGCCTCAAAGGGACTCAGGAAACCCAGTCTGCCAACACGGTCATCCAACACTGAGTCAAAACCCCAAACTCAGAAAAACAGAAGCACCTGTCGCTATTGTAGCTGGTGCGTGTGTATCAGATGAAGACCGCAAAAGGTAATTGTGTCACAAAGCAAGCACGTGTTTCACCAACATTACCCGAACAGGCTTGAAATACACCTCAAAAGGTTTCAGAGTGTTCGGAAACATCGACTAATTTAAATGAATGGTTTCTCATCTACCACACAGAAAAGAAAATACACCTATGATTAATTATGTACCCAAGTGAATTTCTTACCAAAGGTTTCATTTAGTGTCATTCGGTTTAATTTAACATTTGGTGAAAATGTGTTCATGCACTGGCTCAAAGGTCAGCGTGTCAGCGGATAGGAGATCAGGAGGAATCAGATGTCTTGTTTGGTAACAGGAGAAGACATTGCAGAGAGGATGGCTCTGTTCTGACAGCTGCAATTATATTGTGTATTTAAGCACCACTAGAATGATGTATTGACCAATCAGCATCCCAGACTGGAAGAGTGCTTTAGAATAGAAAACAAAAATCGACATTATTAATAGGGCTGTATTATTAATAGGGCTGTATGCTGGGGGGGGGGGGGGGGGGTATTTTTTGCGAACCGATTCACTCTGAGATGCCAAAAACATCGAAACATGCTTCACTCTAAAACACAAAGTGCATATATTACACTACATTGCAGCCTTCGTAATTTGACAAATTGCACTAAACCATAAAATGCTTTAACTTTATTTCACTTAATCGTGCAGCACTACTATTGAACGGGAAAAAGAATTGCAGGGATATCTGGGACAATCAGTGAAATCACTAAATAGCGGATTTCCCCATGTTAATGGTCAGCCACTGGGGAACATTCAAAGCTCTGTGGATCTCCATTCCACGCATTCTCTCTATATGAGAGAGAGAGAGAGAGAGAGAGAGAGAGAGAGAGAGAGACAGAGAGACAGAGAGACAGAGAGACAGAGAGACAGAGAGACAGAGAGACAGAGAGACAGAGAGAGAGAGAGAGGAGAGAGAGAGAGAGAGGAGAGAGAGAGAGAGAGAAGAGCCCACATGAGGATGGAATGTGTCTCTTCAGCATTACATAAACACTCTCTGTCTGTCTGTCTCTCTCTCTCTGGGCTAATATTTACTGTGGAATGCACTAAGCGAGTGTTTGGTCCCCCACCATGGAGGATTCTGGGGGTCAAAACACCGAGAGCTGCAAAACCTCAACGGTTGCAGGTCAGAGTCTGTGGAAGTGAAGCATCTACACAACAGATCTCACTGGATCGGTCAGTTCTACACATTCTAATAGAATCATGAGTGGTGGCTGCAACAATGATGCATTCTACTTCCAGATGTCACATTTAATTCAATGTTACTTGGTGTTTCAAGGTAATTATTTGTGAAATTTACTGAGTAAAAACTACATTTTTACACTACATTTTATTCACTGTACCAGTATTTTACATTATTTCAGAATGTAATAACAAAATGTGACTTAAACAGCAATGCAACTAATCTGCCTTTTTGGTAACACTTTATTTTACAGAGTCCAATGTAGTTTCTATGGTAATTACATGCAACTAACCCTAAACCAAACCTAATCATAACCCTATAATAAGTTAATGTAGTTAATTAATATTACTCGGTACTTAAATGCATAATTACACTGTAACAAGTACACCTTAAAATGCATTTTTAAGTGCAATTAAGTGCAATGCAATTTTGACACAGTGTGACTTGTGTATATAGTCAGGTTGTGACTTATTTTCCAGAAAATATGGTAAAAGTGAACACTTGCCTTAACAAAAAACACTAATCAGGGCACTTTCAAGTTATGCATAACTCCTAATGTGGTGTGTCAAATATGAGAGAGAGTGAGAGAGTAAGAGAAAGAAAGAGAATGAAGCCAAACATGTCGGTCCAGTCAGGCCGGTCTCCTGGTATTGTCACTCTTAACTGCCTCTTCCTGTGTCTCCTATAATGTTCTCATGTCCTTATAAGGCAACACACACTCAGTTCTGTGTGACGCAATAGGCCGAATTGAAGCCCCGCCCCTCCCCCCCACAACGCACACACAAAAGCGCACACACACACCTGATCAAAGCCACCACACCTTTTCCCCTCTCGCGCCCAAAACAATCTCGCTTCTTAGAAAGGAAAGTGTGTTTTTCAAAGCTAATGTTCACAAGTATGCAATCACGTTTACATTTGTTTGTCCTTCGGGTGCAGGAATGTGAAATATGAGCCAACCCCCCCCTGCACATTTGGGACGATTACAATGAGGCAGCAAAAAAACGACAGAACACAGGCACCAGAGAAACTGCTGCTCACAAACTTCTGCCCAACTTCCTGTTCCTGTGTGAACACATCAGTCGGCCTGTACGGGACAAGACAGGCAAGTGTGTGCAATATAGAAAGAGACGGTTGGACCACAGTCATTTCAGTAGAACTACTCGCACTTCGCACACACTTACACTAAAAAATATATATATATTTTTTAAAACATAACCGCAACGAAATTAATAAAACGACCTAAAATTTAAATTAAAAATAAATATTTTAACAAGACATTAAAATAAATAAAAGAATTCACAACAAAATGACTAAAACTAACTAAAATTAAAATGAAAACTTTTTTTTTTAAAAAGACACAAAACTGATAAAAATGACAAAACCAACAAAATGACAGAATCACACACAGACATTCCAGTGCAAACTGAGTCACAGTTCCACATCTAAGTCTGTCTGACACGCACATACCGACGACGACACATCAAACCTACACTGTCTGGGTTTAGCGATATAAGGCCATCCGGTCAATGGCATTATCATCTTCCAAAAAAGGTGCGACGATCTTTCTGTGCTATAAATGACAACAGTAACACTCAGCAGTGTGTGTTTGTGGAAGAAGTAAACTCACCGGAGTGAGTCCATCTTTCCTGTCAGTGAAGTGGCTTTGCCCACATCTGTTTCTACACACCTTGATCAGATGTGTGTGTGTGTGTGTGTGTGTGTGTGTGTGTGTGTGTGTGTGTGTGTGTGTGTGTGTGTGTGTGTGTGTGTGTGTGTGTGTGTGTGTGTGTGTGTGTGTGTGTGTGTGTGTGTGTGTGTGTGTGGCACACCACATCCTACAAAAAAAACTATTCCAAATGTCACAACACCAAAATGTCCGCAGTCACTACACATACCATACACCTTTACAAAATATTAACAATAAATAAATAGGGATGCACTGATATGAACATTTGGTCGATACTGATAACTCTTTATATATTTGAAAGCCGGTATACTGGCCGATAAATCTAAATTTGTCATTTTTGAAAGCCTGATTACAAAAGCAAAAGTCTCATCATTAAAAGCCAAATCAAACATAAACAGAAAAAAATATTTTATCCATTTATGCAAATAAATTAAATATTGCCTAATTACACAAACAGGTCATTGGACAACATTACTTAATTCAAATGCATGGATAAATAAAATGGAATAGTCTCCACACAGACTATACAGAAATTATTTGAATTAAACCATATTGTTGATGAAAATGATATGAGAAAAATAAAAGTGCTGGTTATTATTAATACTGCATAAATGTTTTTCTTGTCAGCAGGTTGATTAACTCAACCAAAAAAAGAAAGAAGAGGAAGTAACATGTGTATTAGCTGTAGACTCATCTTGAAAGTAACGACCTGATATTGAGGTGTTATTTGTGTCAAGCGTGTGAGAACTGCATGTCTGCTCTCATTGGCTCCTCACACATGACATCACAGGCTCTCAGGCTCTCGGGTCTGTTGCGGTCCGTCGAGAAACCACACACTTAAACGCCTGGGAACATCCGACCATGACCACTCCAGATCTGCGACTCCATGAAACCCAACTCCCAAGCAGAAAAGATGTGCGTCAACAATCATGGATGAAACCGGCGTCTCTTCAACCGCCGAGACAAAGTGGAGAATTACAGACCTTCATTTAGCGATTCAGAAACACAACAACTGGCGTAAAGGGATAGTTCAGCCAAAGATAAAAATGCTGTCTTCATTTACTCAACCTCAAGTCGTTCCAAAACTATATGAATTTCTTTCTTCAAGAAGATATTTTGAAGAATGTGGGTAACCAAACAGTTAATGGACCCCATTGACTTCCATATTATGGAGAAAAAACACCTATGGAAGTCATTGGGGAACAGAAACTGTTTGGTTACCAACATTCTTACAAACTCTTACAGGTTTTGAACGACTTGAGGTTGAGGTGATGACAACACTTTTATTTTTGGGTGAACTGTCCCTTTAAGGCCAGCATGGTGACATCCCTACTCCACTCACAACTGAAAACCAACGCACACCTCTAAATGAGCTCAACTGCACAATCTAACGCATTTCTCACATCAAGATCTCACACGTCGTCTTTCGGAAACTGGTTCTTTTGTGGATTTAGCAGCACGACTAAAATAACCCCACAATGCAGGCGGTGCTATCAATAGCTGGAAACTGTGGCTTCTCAAACTCACAGGTCTTTGTCTAGCATCATGTAGCATAGTTGTACGACTAAATGTTTCCAGTCACCAAAATCTAGATACCATTAGCATAAGGATATACAGTGAAAAATAAAATAGAAAATCTAGAATCAAATCCATCGAGAACCAACATCATGGGCAGGCCTAGAAAGAATAGCTAATGGAAAAATCCACAGTTCTGGCTTTCTGTGACTCTTTACCAGTTTTAAACATGATGATTCCTCATTTTATTGACTTAAGTCTAATATTTCCTCGTTTGTTCCTCTACGAAAACTAAAGTCACCCTGAATTTAGCAATCTGTTCTGCATTTGAGCATGCATGTCACGCTCATTGACCTGAAGCAGATGATAACAAGAACACAGACATCTGACCAGTGAAACCAGTCTGGTCAATCAAGAGTGACTGGTGTTTCAGAGCACACAAACTCCTCCGAGAACACACAATGATAGAGGCCCTGTTCACACCTGGTATCAAGGTGTGTTTTGGTCGATCAAATCACAAGTGGGCGACGTTAAATACAGGTGTAAACGGGGCCTAAAATGTTTTGAGCTTGTCCACTTCCAGAGGTAGTTGAAAACACATTCGACCGGATTGCTTGTGTAGTGTAAACGCAACAGTGCAAAAGACACCGACTAAAGACTGCTCTTCGTCTACTGACCTAACGTGTAAATAATAACGTGTAAAGTCAGACGGGATTTAAACTGTCTCCTGAGGACCCAAGTTTGGCTTGAAGACGAAGAACTCAAGCACAATGTTCTCTCACCATTCCTGGTTTCTAACACACACTCAGCGTTCGGCTGGTCTTGCTTCTGAGAGTAGCCGCGTTTCCATTACCCTTCAAACTGCGTAAATTTAAATTGCGAATTGAAAATACGGCCAATGGAAACACGTCAATTTCGCAAAAACTCCCATTTATCGCAAAAAAAAGTTTACACACTCGCATGGGTGGTTTTTCAAGCCATTTGAAATGTAAATATTTCGCAAAACTGCTATGGAAACAGTTTTTGCGCATTTACAGGTCATATAGATGTTTGGACGGAAGACGAGACAGAGTTCTTTATTAATTCATAAAAGACAAAAGAATTACAAGAATACTGGATTCTAAACTAAACTTCTAAACCTTAACCCTCTGAGGTCGGCTGTCACGGGGGCGTGATGAGCTCACTTTTTTCCTTATCAGTGCAAAAGAGACTCAAATTACTCTGTTGATTCTTATCTTACATTTAAGTGTTGTACATCATTAGATCCTGTTTAGTTTCTATTTTTTTTAGGGTACTCACAATAAAAACAAAGTGTTGTGCTTTTCGTCAAATAAAGAATAATAAACATGATGCGCGTTTTACCTTCTCTCCGTCAGTGAAGTCCATTCTGAAACGCGTCCGAAAAAATAACTGTAACTCTGTTAATACTTGTCACAGAGATACGAGAGATGTCTCTTTATGAAGCTGAGATTCTCTTCTTTTAAATGAAGTAAGCTACTAAAAAAAATTATCTTTCCAGTTTATGTAATCCGTTTGAAACCAAGGAGAGTTACAGTTGTTTCGTTCTCCCCTCATTATCATTAATCAGCTGAGATCGCCACGCCCCCAGCGCTTTTCACATGGTAAAATAGGTGATCTATGCATCGCACACGCGGCACGCCCCGCGATCAAGCCACAAAAACATGAAGCTTCTTCATCAGATCATTCACTGTTAGTTCATCGCGTTTGGAGGATGGCAGCAGCACGCTACTCCGACAGAGAGGCCCTTCAGATGATTCTGGACAGTGATGACGAATTCACATTTTCTTCAGAGGAAGATTGCAATTCGGACGACGAAAAGGCTGCATTTTCAAGAACGAATTGATCCAACCGAGGATAGAAGTTCGGAGTAAGTTTTTTAGTGTTATAATTCGTTTTCTTATCATATAGAGCTCAAATGAATTTTATATTTTGCCTAGTTTTGGCTAGCTTTTGACATAGGAAATACCTCACAATATCCCTAACATTGTATGCTCGTGTAAACTTTTTAAATGTGATATTCTCTGAACATATTTGTATATAGCATACATATTTTTCACTCAGTTTTGATTAGTTTATGACACTGATTATCATGCTAAATAGCCTACTGCCTTATGTGTAGTGCATTTTGTTCGAGAATAACTTCTAGGTTATGTGATTGAGATAAATATATTTCAGACTCCGGTAAAATACGTGATACTGTCTAAATACAATATATTTTATATATAAATGTTCAGTTTTGGTTAGCCCATGACTTATCATGCTAAAATAGCCTACTGCCTTAGCCTATGTGTAATGCATTTTTTGGGGAATAACTGCTAGGTTATATGTGATATTTCAGACTCTGGTAAAAACGTGATAGATTCTGTCTAAATACAATATGTTATATATAAATGTTCAGTTTTGTTTAACCTATGACACTTCATCATGCGTAAATACTTGTTTGTGAATACAGGTGTAATGTTTGAAATGTAAGTTAGTGATGTGTCGTTCGTTCGCGAACAATCCGTTCATTGTGTAGCCTATCCCTAAATGCGTGCTGTCTATATGGGCCATAGATACTCGCAAATGTTCAGTTTTAGTTAGCCTATGACACTAATTATCATGCTTACTGCCTTATGCACTGTGAATACAGGTGTAAATGTTTGAAATGTAGCGATGTGTCGATCGCGAACGATCCGTTCATTGAGTGTACATAATAAATGCGTGCGTTCTATATGGGCCATCAACAGATACTCTGTTGTATACATAATGTATGCTAACAGTTATTTTGTTTTGTTTTTAGGAATGTGGCATCATGCTCTCCTTCTCCAGCACCTCGCAGAGGGACACGCAGGTCTCGTTCAGTTCTCAGTGCGATCGAGAATAATACTGAGTAAGTGCATAGACGTAATATCGTTTACATCGTCATAATGTAAAAGTTCCTATTATTGTGTGAAATTAATCCATGGTAATTAGTGATTGATAAGCGTAATAATAATACAGTTTCTTTGATTGTGTTATCAGCATGCATTCTATATGGGCCATCAACAGATGTTGTTGTTGTTGTTGATACTTTATTGATCCTTTGCAGGAAATTATATTGTCACGGCAGCTTTAACACTCAATAACAAAACATAATACAAAAAAAAACAATAATACCTATATAGAATATTCAGTAACAGATGCATATTCAGTACAGAATATTCAATAACTCTGTTGTATACATAATGTATGCTAACAGTTATTTTGTTTTGTTTTTTAGGAAATTGGCTGCATCACGTTCTCCTTCTCCAGCACCTCGCAAGGGACACACAGGTGTCGTTCAGTTCTCAGTGCGATCGAGAATAATACTGAGTAAGTGCATAGACGTAATATTTTACAGATGAAATGTAGCCTAATTGTGTTTACATCGTCATAATGTAAAAGTTCCCATTCTTGTGTGAAATTACAAATATGTCTTTTTTAAATCCATGGTAATTAGTGATTGATAATGATAATAATACAGTTTCTTTGATTGTCTTATCAGCATGCTCACACTTTTTCTTTCTTCTTTTTTTATAACAGATGTGACAATGTCCAAGCACCAGTTCCGAAGAGAGCCAAGGCAAACAAGCAGACGAGCAACATGCAGTCCACGCTGTCATGGAAAACAGAGACCGATGTTGACATGGTTCCACAGACACTGCGATTTCTTCCTGCACGGGAAACTGGACCGCAACTGAGCTCTGTAGACTCGCATTCGCCCATGAGTCTATTCAAACAGTTTTTTAAACCTGCGGTAGTTTTTTTTTAGTATTCTTTGAATAAAAATATTTTTTTTATAAAAAAAACAAGTTTGGTATTTTTATGTTTGTTTTTTTGAAAGGATGTGTTAAGTGATAGTAATGACTTTAAGTCTTTACATTCTTAGGAAAGAACGTAAATTCTATTTTGAATAAATGCTGTTCTTTTTAACTTTTTGTTCACCAGTGAATCATTCTTTGTTCAGGCTGCCTCAAAGCACCTTGATGGCCCATTAGCCATTGGGGGAGTGTCTTTAGTCTTCCCAGGTGTAAATCACATTAATATTCATGGGCATTAACACTCCCACGCATACAGCACTGCTGACCCAAAAACTGATGTAAGAAATTCAAATCGTTATATTGATGTTTCTGAAAGAGTGGTCAGAATGATTTTCACTTCATTTTGAAGTAAAAATTCTAGCCTACAAGAATAGTAACTCAAAAGTATTGTGGACAACTATTCATTATGTGTTAAATGGCCTTATTGCAGTGACATTTTTTTTTCCAAAACGTACTAACCACGCATATTATTTTTTTTCTATAAAATGCAAACAAGTACATCAATTTTGCTCACATAGTATTGTAGCAGAGTTTGTGCTGAATACAGCAAATTTATATGTTGGCAAATGGTATGTTTTAAGTAGCTGAAATAAGCACAAATGTCAGGGCATACCAAAACACCGAAAGAGCCCCAAAACAGCTCAGACCTCAGAGGGTTAAAG
This sequence comes from Chrosomus eos, assembly GCA_036326025.1. Taxonomy (NCBI): domain Eukaryota; kingdom Metazoa; phylum Chordata; class Actinopteri; order Cypriniformes; family Leuciscidae; genus Chrosomus; species Chrosomus eos. The sequence continues at coordinate 37,863,314 of CM070825.1, read as the reverse complement.
CAGATATGAGGGAGAAACACAGAGAAACACCAGCCGTTCCAAGTATAAGGGTCTTTAAATTAATGACTTATCGCGAGAGGAAAAAAATTACGTTTTAGTCGTCGGTTAATGGAAACGCCGTCATTTATCAATGTTTTTTTGTCAACATTTAGGGAAAAACGCAAAAGTTTTGCGCAAATCTGTAATGGAAACACACGTAGAGTTTTTCCATCGTCTCCAGTCGCATTTATCTGTAAATCGCGTGAGCTTATTACATCCATTAGATCTAAAGATCTGAAAAGGCCCATTCATTTATACTCATAGACCCTCCCGTCGAAGAAATCAGGACAGAAGTGGTTTCAAAGTGGACAAAAGTGACGGATTAAAACACCAGGTGTAAACGTGAATGTGTTTCTCTCGTCTATTTGTAATCCGGTTGGCCAAAACACATCTTAATACCAGCTGTAAACAGGGCCTAAGAGTCATTGATCCACATTAATGCTATTACTAACACAACATTTCCCACGAGACAGTTGGTATACATGGTCACATGTTCCCTCAAACATACGAATAGTCATTTCACACCATTAGAAGAAAAAAAACCCAGAAACCACAACCACCACAACTTCCCCCTGCCACCCAGAGCATGACAGGGACACAACCAATGAGCCCTGAGTGCATCTGGGACTCTCGTACATCAGGTACACTCCAGTCGTTTTGAAAGTGTATGTAAGAAGTTCTTCTCTCTTGTTTTGCAACTGTTGGCTTTAAGATCTCAAAGGAGGAAAAAAATGCACATCTGCAGCAAAAACCCAGGCCATTTACGTGGGTTTCACATCAGTTCTGGTCCAGCATTGAGGAACAAGGGAAACTTTTCAGGTTCAAGTGTTTAACTCGCATGACAACATCCAGCCTCAAACCAATCCATATGCCACGTTGCAAGGGTCAAAGGTGAGGGTTTTATAGACTTCCTGAGCTAAACGACCATATTTGTTTAAAACAGATGACAGAGTACTTTTCTGTGCCTTAGAATAACTACTGCATGATTTTCTTTCACATGCTAGTGAAAACATCACATTTGGCCTTTATACATTCATCAATATACATCCATTTTTTCAGTATTTTTTTTTTAAAAAGGGAATCCGTTCAAAATAAATCCAATTGAACTGAATTTTCTAAATCCATAATGAACTTAAACATCGACATTAATTTGACAAAATTAATTCTGGTTGACCGTTTAAGGCGTCATGACATGGGAAATCAAATATGCCTTAATCTTTTGACATATAAGTGGTCTTTGTACCATTAAAACATCATGAAAGTTTTAGAGCTTAAAACGTCCTCCTCATTATAAACATTGTTTTGATTTTTTGCATCATTTGCATATGACTGCCTCCAGAGCAAGATACTGACGAATAGTTACACATCATCACACCATAGGCCACGCCCACTGCTATTCCGTCACTTAACAGCTGTCATTTGCTGACACTTAATGCGTTTCACGTCAAAAGCAAATAGAACCCATTATAATCACTGAGGCTGTCTACACGAGTCTTTAAACATCTCATTTGCGACTTCAGAAAGATACCAGCATCAGGAACAAGTGGATGGTTTGTTTCTAATGCCATCATGGATTGCGTTTGTTCAGAGCATTTGACTGCATTTCGTTTTGTAACCGAGGCACAGTGCTTTACGTCAACTTTTGTCAACTCTTGGATCTGACACAGCTGCATTACAAACCATTATTAAATGATTTCATAATGCTTTGTCTGTAAATGACGGTTGTGTACGGCTAATGTTTTTAAAACACAAAAGCTGTCTCCTATTGAATGATGTTAGCCAATCAGAACAGTGGCCATTTACTGACAAGCCTTAAAGCTACACTGTGTGATTTTTACCCCCATCTAGCGGTGAAAATGTATATGACCATCCAGTGAAGATTAGTTTCTGTTCTTCTCAATTCCGATTTCGTTTTAACTCCTACGGTGGCCAATGTAGTCCAAGATTAACATGGCTTCCAGTTCGACCTCGTCCACATTCGACACGATGCCATCGAGTGTTAAAACGCGAAAGGCGAAGCTTGAATTAACGGCCTATGTCCCTTTTTGGCTAATGTACTTTCAAGATGGAGGGGCAACATGGCGACCGACATTAGAACCCCTTACCCGTATGTATTTTCAACGGCATATTATACACTCACGAGAATACTTTATTACTTGAAGTAAATATAGATTAATGAGCACATATATTTTTGAAAGAACTAAGTGTTTTTAGCTAAGAATAAACTAAAAAAGTTACACAGTGTAACTTTAAAGAAGCCATCCCTTAAAAATGCATAATTTCTTCAAAATCGATTTTCCACATTTGTTTTGGGTTTTTTTTTTGTGCAAAAACCTTTATTAACATTATAAGTGGACCTCAATGAACATATTCAATTAATCTTTCAGGTCTCTTCCAGTTAGAGTGGACAAGCCTTAACCAGAATAATCATCAAAGTGGACCAGAAATCAAAAGTCTGGTTTTCCACTACCAGCGAGACACAATCACAATAGATTATGACGCCCTGAGGGCATCAGCTCACCCATTAAACAGCCCCGCTGACAGGGTTTATGGGTGGTGGTGTCTTTTATGATGGGTAGCATTACTATAAATGCACCCCGCACCCAACAGTGTTTAAAAGACCCGATTAAGATTTTACCGCAAGTGCTAAACACCCCCCAGGATCCACCCGACCAAACAAAGGGTGCGGAATTAAAGGATCAAAACATCTGTGCTACAAACACGTATAGTTCAGATGGTAAAGTAGGTGAAGCCGGGCTGTAATCCTCTTAGAGGTCAGTCTTTTGTCTGAGCCGCCGCACTTAAGAGCTTTTAGTGCTGAGGACCACATTATACAGACAGTGAAAGTGTCCGGCCCATCTTGTCGTGGAGTGCCAACAACAACAACTGTACAAGAACATACAGTAAATAAGATGATCGGACGGGACAAGGAGCAGGTGGGGGGGGGGGGGGGGGGGGGGGGCAGCGAATTCCTACAAAAAAAGATGACAATTTTATATACACATAAAACAAAGAACGAAGAAAGAGAATCTCATGAAAACAGGTTCAGGTTGCAAAGTAAATTGTGATTATTACCATTATTAACTTCATATGGGTATTTATTTGTGAGATGTCACGCCATGCACTTTTACTGATCGAATAGTTAAGTTACTCACATATAAATACATCATTTTTTGCTTTACAGTAAAGAGGGTTTGGGAAGGAAACAGTCATGAAACAAAACCGCAATGTCCTAAAGTATTGGTTTCACTTCCTTAAAAAAACGATTTGATCTTTTTGACAGAAGGTATATTTGAAACAAACAAACTAGGGCTGTAAAAGTATCCGGTCTGGTATTACAGGTTTTACTAATATTTTGAATTAGATATCACTATAATTTTAGTGTTTTTGACACTTATTGTTCTTTGGTTTTTATTCATTTTTATTTCAGTTTGAGTTATGTTAGTACTTCAAGTAAAACTAAAAAAGAAAATCTGGAAGGATGCCTTGGCAACTAGCTTAGTTAATTTTTTTTAATTTGAGTCACTATTTGAGTCAGTAACTAAATGTTTTTTTTAATGGTTTTAATTTTAATGTTAGATACCAATAATATCCATGGGTCACAGATGTGTGTATCTGAGATTATCACACGACTCCCCACGAGTGTGTGATTCAGCAGATTGGTGAACGGCCACAGTGAGTGACAGGGCAGGAGTGTCTCTTGATTTCCGATAAATGAGCGCTGGACGATGTGTGTTGGATCAGTTCCTGATGTTTCCACTTTCACAGATCCTCGAGGGACAGCGAGTCTAACCACAGCTACTGTACATCACGCACGAGTGACGCTGCCACAGCCTTCATGAGTCCACCGGCAAACACATTACAATTCATTTACATATAACCATCACTAAGATAACCAGGATGTAAAACAGGAAGTAGATTGAACTTTATTAGCTGTCATGCATGTGAGCTAAAGCAGTGTTCCCACGCTATTTGACAAATTAATTCTCATGACTTTATTTGTGATTTCTGATACATTTTACAACCCTAGTTAAAAAAAAAATAAGACAGTAATCGTCTACAAATATCACCAATGCGACAAGAGTAGTCCTGCAATCTGAGTCTCAGTGTTTTGTAAGGAATCGAGCTCCCTGAGGACGAAGACGACGATGTTTCCTTGTTATCTAACAACTTTTCACTCTCTATACAAGCATTACACAATCTATAGAAATTTCCATGACTTTTCCATACCTGGAAACCAATGTTTTTTTTTTTACAACTAGAATTTCAGCTCACTTATAATAAAAGGAATTCAAAATGAAGTGTTGCAATTCTGATAATACAACACCTGTGAAAATGGTTTCTGAGAGAAGAGCAATTCCTTGAAAAAAACATGATTAATATCTCAAAATGAAAGCAGAAAAAAATAGTGCCTGTATTTGGTGTACAGGGAAACTATTCAGTTTACATTAAATGAGGCATCTGTGGTAGTCATTCAACACATCTGATCTGATTCTAGCATCTTTAAGACGTCTTATGATCTAGAAAGATATGTTGAAGAGCAAATACTCTAATAACTGAAAGGATTTCTCCAGCTGGGCGTGACTGAAGTGGATCAGGTGACGCAACACCTTATGTGACCTCATATTATAATGCCTCTTAGCGTAACTGCCCTTATCTCAGTCCACTCCCACTCACTGTGTTCACTGGGACACACCTGAACCTGGTCCAAACACACACACACACACTACAACATTACTGCACACACTGTAACCCCAGCGCTTCAGTTCACGCCTCAATTATCCCAGAATGCTCTGATTCATGGTCAAGCTCTTCATTCAGAGATTTAGTGGTCAGAGCTCCCTACTGGGAAAAGACACATTCATTATCGTAAACTACCTAGTGTATTATTGTAGTGGATTTGTTTATGAATACATGCATCAGTCTGTCGTCCAGTAGTTCTGACATCAAGTCCAGACAAGTTCACTATATGAGGACATGAACACATGGGTTGCTCTGAGAGTCATTTCATGAGCATTATCATAACTCAGAAACCCAAAGGACTTCACGATAACATGTCAAAATAAAAGTTTGGCTTAACTTGAAGAAATTGTGACGGAAATAATTGTACCTCTCAAAGCAATATAATAATATAATTATTACAATTATTTTAAAATAGTAAATTGTTAATGCTTTATGCCTTTAACACATTCTTGACAAATACATTAGTATTAAATCATAAATCCAGAGAAATTACAACACAGAATTTCTGTAAAAAATAAAGAATAAGGCCCTATCATTGTAAAAATAAATAAAGCAATAAATAATAATAACTAAGTTGTTAAACTTTAATGAATTCGATTCATTAGACATGGTTTTTGATTATTAAAATTTAATTACACCATTAAAATTAATCTCAAACTGAAAATATTAAATTATTTGGTTAACCCTTAATTAAATTACTGTTAAAATGTATAAGTTAAATGATTACAATTAATTAGACATGCTTCTTGATTACTAACATTTAAATTAGATAGAACAGAAAGAAAAGAAAGAAAAAACGGGGAAAAAAGGAATTTGGTAAAAAAAAAAAAAAGTAAGGATTTCATAACGCCCTACCATGTATCTCAGTGTATCTGTGTCGTAATGTCACCCAATTCTGCTTTATTTTTCACCAATATCTGCGTTTTCTGGTTTAATGATTATCAAAAAGCATGTCTAATCAATTAAATTCATAAAACTTTACATTTCATAATGTATAACATTTGTAACAATATTAGTGCCACATAGTGCCTAATATGTTAGATTTTTTTTATTAGAAATGTATTACTATTATACAGTAGAATGTACTTCTCAAAGTAGAAGTAATAATAAATATAGCTGCAAGCAGCCATTACCGGGGCCAAGCGCAAGAAGCGGCAACAGATGCCATCATGGGTGGGAGTGGCAGACCAACTGCAGCAAGGAGCAATTAAAGACATTTTAAGAGAACTTGGATAAATGGCTAAAAAATCACATATACAGTAACTTTTAAGATGATTTAATGGTTTATCACTTTTGACAAATAGGTGGCGCAGTTACCAAATTGATGTGATGTGGTCAGAGTGAGGTGACAATGACACATACAAAGTTTGGTGTCAAAATGTCAAGGCATTGCAGAGATAAAGACTTAATAGTCATTTTGGCAGCATACCTCAACTTTGCTGCTGCGCTATACGAAAACGGTTTCGTCAATCGACACGAAATCCATAACTTTTAGTCGGCACGGTCTGGAGATGATACGATTCGATTTTGGTAAAAATCGGACAAACGGTCTAGGAGGAGTTCAAAAAAGTAGGTTTTGACTGAAAATCAAGATGGCGGACAGGAAGTTCGGCCAAATAAGGAAAACCTGGTATCTATGTTCTCAGCTTGACCCAAGGAATCTATTAAGACCAGTGGCATTTCAACAGGCAGATTTTTTCAAAAGTTATTAGCCTTTTTGGAAATTTCTTTATAACTTTTGACCACTAGGTGGTGCTGTTTCGAAACTTCTCAAGCTCCTTCAGGGCATCGTACTGATGACCCATACCGAGTTTCGTAACAATTCGTTCATGCGTTCAGAAAATACAGCATTTTAGCACATAATTCAAAATGGCCGACAGACAAAATGGTTGATCTGGGAAAATTGGATATCAGTCGACTCGGTATGACGCCCTGAATCTAACGAGGCCACTTTTATGATTTTTGGACAAACCGTTCAGGAGTTATGAGCAAAAATAACAATTTTTCATATCTCCGGACCAGTAGGTGGCGCTGCGCCGAAACGCTGCATGGTGCCTCAGGTCATGCTTGTGATGACATGTACCAAGTTTGGTCTGAATACGATAAAGCGTTGCGGAGATACAGCCTTAAGTTTGTTTTCGCAAGCTCTACGTAAAATTATTTTGCACGTCATTCAAAAACTTTTAAGCGAATCAAATTGAATTCCATAACTTTTTGTCCCCACTGTCTGAAGATGATCTGGTGCAATTTTGGTGAAAATCGGAGCATCGCCCTAGGAGGAGTTCGAAAAAGTAGGTTTTTCTGAAAATTCAAAATGGCGGAAAAATTTGCATGACGGAAAATGACGTCATATGGTGCAATCGAATCGTCATGAGCTCAGGAATCAGAGGAAAAAAGAATTTTGTTGATAGGCCTTACGGTTCAAAAGTTATTAGCATAATAAAAGTGAAACTTTGGACAGGTGGTGGCGCTAGAGGGAATGAGTTAGAGACACCAAAATTGGTGCATTTAATGTTGGGACTGTCCTCTATCAGAATGTCAAATCAAAACAACTTTCCCGCAAACGGTTCTATGGGCTGCCATAGACGCCCAGTCGGAAGAAGAATAAAAAAGAACCGGAACAGAAACAATTGGTAATATAGCTGCAAGCAGCCATTACCGGGGCCAAGCGCAAGAAGCGGCAACAGATGCCATCATGGGTGGGAGTGGCAGACCAATTGCAGCAATGAGCAATTAAAGACATTTTAAGACAACTTTGGATAAATGGCTAAAAAATCATATATACAGTAACTTAAGATATTTTAATGGTTTATCACTTTCGACAAATAGGTGGCGCACTTACGAAATTGATGTGATGTGGTCAGAGTGAGGTGACAATGACACATATAAAGTTTGGTGTCAATATGTCAAGGCATTGCAGAGATAAAGCCTGAATAGTGCTTTTAGCATCATGCCTCAACTTTGCTGCTGCGCTATACGAAAACGGTTTCGTCAATCGACACGAAATCCATAACTTTTAGTCGGCACGGTCTGGAGATGATACGATTCGATTTTGGTGAAAATCGGACAAACGGTCTAGGAGGAGTTCGAAAAAGTAGCTTTTGAATGAAAATCAAGATGGTGGACAGGAAGTTCGGTCAAAAAAGAAAAACTTGGTATCTATGTTTTCGGCTTGACCCAAGGAATCTATGAAGACCAGTGGCATTTTAATAGGCAGATTTATTCAAAAGTTATTAGCCTTTTTGGAATTTTTTATATAACTTTTGACCACTAGGTGGTGCTGTTTCAAAACTTCTCAGGCTCCTTCAGGGCATCGTACTGATGACCCATACCGAGTTTCGTAACAATTCGTTCATGCGTTCAAAATATACAGCATTTTAGCACATAATTCAAAATGGCCGACAGCCAAAATGGCCGATCTGGGAAATTGGATATCAGTCGACTCATCATGATGCCCTGAATCTAACGAGACCACATTTATGATTTTTGGACAAACCGTTCAGGAGTTATGAGCAAAAATAGCCATTTTTTATATCTCCGGACCATTAGGTGGCGCTGTGCCGAAACGCTGCATGTTGCCTCAGGTCATGCTTGTGATGACATGTACCAAGTTTGGTCTGAATACGATAAAGCGTTGCAGAGATACAGCCTTACGTTTGTTTTCGCAAGCACTCCGTAAAATTATTTTGCACGTTATTCAAAAACTGTTAAGCGAATCAACTTGAATTCCATAACTTTTTGTCCCCACTGCCTGAAGATGATCTGGTGCAATTTTGGTGAAAATCGGAGCATCGGCCTAGGAGGAGTTCGAAAAAGTAGCTTTTTTGGAAAATTCAAGATGGCGGCCAAATTTGCATGACGGAAAATGACGTCATAGGGTGCAATCGAATCGGCATAAGCTCAGAAACATGGGGAAAAAAGAATTTTGATGATAGGCCTTACGGTTCAAAAGTTATTAGCGAAACAAAAGTGAAACTTTGGACAGGTGGTGGCGCTAGAGGGAATGAGTTAGAGACACCAAAATTGGTGCATTTAATGTTGGGACTGTCCTCTATCAGAATGTCAAATCAAAACAACTTTCCCACAAACGGTTCTATGGGCTGCCATAGACGCCCTGTCGGAAGAAGAATAAAAAAGAACCGGAACAGAAACAATTGGTAATATAGCTGCAAGCAGCCATTATCGGGGCCAAGCGCAAGAAGCGGCAACAGATGCCATAATGTGTGGGAGTGGCAGACCAACTGCAGCAATGAGCAATTAAAGACATTTTAAGAGAACTTTGGATAAATGGCAAAAAAATCATATATACAGTAACTTTTAAGATAATTTAATGGTTTATCACTTTCGACAAATAGGTGGCGCACTTGCGAAATTGATGTGATGTGGTCAGAGTGAGGTGACAATGACACATACAAAGTTTGGTGTCAAAATGTCATGGCATTCCAGAGATAAAGACTTAATAGTCATTTTGGCAGCATGCCTCAACTTTGCTGCTGCGCTACACGAAAACAGTTTCATCAATCGACACGAAATCCATAACTTTTAGTCGGCACGGTCTGGAGATGATACGATTCGATTTTGGTGAAAATCGGACAAACGGTCTAGGAGGAGTTCGAAAAAGTAGGTTTTGACTGAAAATCAAGATGGCGGACAGGAAGTTCGGCCAAATAAGGAAAACCTGGTATCTATGTTCTCAGCTTGACCCAAGGAATCTATTAAGACAAGTGGCATTTCAACAGGCAGATTTATTCAAAAGTTATTAGCCTTTTTGGAAATTTTGTTATAACTTTTGACCACTAGGTGGCGCTGATTCGAAACTTCTCAGGCTCCTTCAAGGCATCGTACTGATGACCCATACCGAGTTTCGTAACAATTCGTTCATGCGTTCAGAAAATACAGCATTTTAACACATAATTCAAAATGGCCGACAGACAAAATGGCTGATCTGGTAAAATTTTATATCAGTCGACTCAACATGATGCCCTGAATCTAACGAGACCACTTTTATGATTTTTAAACAAACTGTTCAGAAGTTATAAGCAAAAATTGCCATTTTTCATATCTCCGGACCAGTAGGTGGCACTGTGCCGAAACGCTGCATGTAGCCTCAGGTCATGCTTGTGATGACATGTACCAAGATTGGTCTGAATACGATAAAGCGTTGCGGAGATACAGCCTTACATTTGTTTTCGCAAGCGCTACGTAAAATTAGTTTGCAATTTTATCAAAAACGATTTGACGAATCAACTTGAATTCCATAACTTTTTGTCCCCACTGCCTGAAGATGATCTGGTGCAATTTTGGTGAAAATTGGAGCATCGGCCTAGGAGGAGTTCGAAAAAGTAGGTTTTTCTGAAAATTCAAAATGGCGGAAAAATTTGCATGACGGAAAATGACGTCATAGGGTGCAATCGAATCGTCATGAGCTCAGGAATCAGAGGAAAAAAGAATTTTGTTGATAGGCCTTATGGTTCAAAAGTTATTAGCATAAATATGAGTGAACTTTTGGACAGGTGGTGGCGCTAGAGGGAATGAGTTAGAGACACCAAAATTGGTGTACTTAATGTTGGGACTGTCCTCTATCAGAATGTCAAACCAAAACAACTTTCCCGGACACGGTTCTATGGGCTGCCATAGACCCCCAGTCGGAAGAAGAAGAATAATAATAATAATAATAATAATAAGAACCGGAACAGATACAATAGGTGCCTCCGCACCTTCGGTGCTTGGCCCCTAAATATAGCTGCAAGCAGCCATTACCGGGGCCAAGCGCAAGAAGCGGCAACAGATGCCATCATGGGTGGGAGTGGCAGACCAACTGCAGCAATGAGCAATTAAAGACATTTTAAGAGAACTTTGGATAAATGGCATTAGTAACTTAAGATAATTTAATGGTTTATCACTTTCGACAAATAGGTGGAGCACTTACGAAATTGATGTGATCTGGTCAGAGTGAGGTGAAAATGACACATACAAAGTTTGGTGTCAAAATGTCAAGGCATTGCAGAGATAAAGACTGAATAGTCCTTTTGGCATCCTACCCCAACTTTGCTGCTGTGCTACACGAAAACGGTTTTGTCTATCGACACGAAATCCATAACTTTTAGTCGGCACAGTCTGGAGATGATACGATTCGATTTTGGTGAAAATCGGACAAACGGTCTAGGAGGAGTTCGAAAAAGTAGGTTTTGACTGAAAATCAAGATGGCGGACAGGAAGTTCGGCCAAATTAGGAAAATCTGGTATCTATGTTCTCAGCTTGACCCAAGGAATCTATTAAGACCAGTGGCATTTCAACAGGGACATGTATTCAAAAGTTATTAGCCTTTTTGGAAATTTTGTTATAACTTTTGACCACAAGGTGGTGCTCTTTCGAAATATTTTTAGTACCTTCAGGGGATGGTGTTGTTGGCACATTCTGAGTTTCTTAATATTACATCAATGCATTTGTTTAGTATAGCATTTTATTTCACAAAACTCTATTGAAGTCAATGGGAATTTCATGTTTTGTTCTATTATAGCGCCACCAAGAGGCTCAGTCCCACAATTTTTTTTAAGTGTCCTCAGAGTGAGCCCATACGTATGTGTGTCAATTTTGGTGAAAATATCTCAATTCACTTCAGAGTTATAGACATTTATATGAAAAAACACGTAAAAAATGACTGACACATGACTTTGTTTGAATTTTACTACCCCTTACTATCAATATTTTCGCATTTGGGCATTAGCGTATAGCCTATCGACCTATGTTTCCAAACTTCTGGCGGTGGTTTCGTCTCGATCGGACAAGCGGTTTCGAAGATATAGCCAAATGTTTTTTTCGCGCTAAATCGCAACGCTACACAAACCGTAAGACGAAACCCAGCATGTTTGGTATCGTTGGACTCGGCAACGATTCAGGAGCTCAAAAAGATGACTCTCATTAAAAAAAGTCGACCACACCCAAAGTTATAAGCATTTGAAAAAAAAAGTTCACCACTAGGTGGCGCTGTTTCGAAACTTCTCAGGCTCTTTCAGGGCATCGTACTGATGACCCATACCGAGTTTCGTAACAATTCGTTCATGCGTTCAGAAAATACAGCATTTTAGCACATAATTCAAAATGGCCGACAGACAAACTGCATCATTGTCAGGTTTATAATGAAGTACTTACAACAAAAGGTGATGTAAGAAATTAAACAAACTCTTTGCAGCAGAAAGAGAAAAAAGAAAGGAAAGACAATGAACTTTGAGATATATTAGACTATCTTTGCTGCTTCATTGTCATCATATTCCAACACTTCAAGTATTGATAAACAGGTAAGACTATTTTTATCTTTTAAATTAGTTATAACTGTTATTACATTGACATAATATGCCTAGAATACTCTGTAATATTTGTTTCTGTTATAAGGATATTCTGTTAAATAAATAGTTGCTTTAAACACAATGTTTTAGAAGTACATAATTCACTTGTAAAGTGTAACTAAAATAAAAAATCCTAATCAAATCCTCATTGTCTTTAGGTACATCAAATGTCTTACGCTGCTCTGATGACAAGATCATTTTCATTATAGGACAATATTCAACTCCAGAACCAGCTGAAGATTCTATTCAATGCAAATCAAGGAATCAGTTAGACTGCAGAAAAACAATGTCCAGATCATCACACCACCATCACCATTGTGGACTACATCTGTGTGACTCAGTTCAGCATTCAGATCATCGCACCACCATCACCATTGTGGACTACATCTGTGTGGCTCAGTTCAGCATTCAGATTATCACCATCACCATTGTGGACTACATCTGTGTGACTCAGTTCAGCATTCAGATCATCACATCACCATCACCATTGTGGACTACATCTGTGTGACTCAGTTCAGCATTCAGATCATCACATCACCATCACCATTGTGGACTACATCTGTGTGACTCAGTTCAGCATTCAGATCATCACATCACCATCACCATTGTGGACTACATCTGTGTGACTCAGTTCAGCATTCAGATCATCACATCACCATCACCATTGTGGACTACATCTGTGTGGCTCAGTTCAGCATTCAGATCATCACACCACCATCACCATTGTGGACTACATCTGTGTTGCTCAGTTCAGCATTCAGATCATCACACCACCATCACCATTGTGGACTACATCTGTGTGACTCAGTTCAGCACATACTGAAATGCTGACCATTCTGAAATGCTTATCACAGTTGTATCTGACATTGTTGGATATATATTTGAAATAAATGATTTTTAACTTCCTTTTTAATTTCTACAGAAGCACCTATTGCCTAATGGCCATGAAATTTTGCATGCTTGTTTAGAGTCATGTCATTTGCTTATTTTTAAGAAAATCTGATCTTTCCTTGAGGACTGTAAAACACCCTTATGCCATTTCTGAAATGTTCTGTTGAAATGTGCCTGGAAAAGAATATGCTAAAACACAGAGAAATGAGAAGCTTAAACAATAATACTTGATACAAACAATTGTGTGCATGCTTACACACACACACACACACACACACACACACACACACACACACACACACACACACACACACACACACACACACACACACACACACACACACACGGAATGTTAGTGTCAAAATACCTTTTAATGTATATAAGCATTTCACATATTTTTTTGTGATGTAATTATTATACATCCATTATAATAATAAAAAATAGCTTTAAGCATTTGTTTGTTAGCCAATACTGAAAGCTGACAAAAATGATTAAAAATGACTAATGCTGTTGCTCCATCTATTGGACAACATTGGTATTACATCATATTCAGTTGAAATGAATTAATAGAATGAATTGTTTTTTCACTTATCTCGGGAATGAGAAAATGAAAAAATGTGAAACTCAGAACTTAGATAGTGTTTGAGGAGTCCTGTTGAACAAGACCATTTCTGTGTTGCTGGGTGATTGAGTTTTTACTCTTATTTACCGGGAGTAATGTCTGTTGAAATGCATATCTTTGTGGGCTTATATCTCGGGAATGCCCGGCCCAAATCGCACCATACTTGAATCGAAGCTAGATGAGGAGGGGCTCTTTCCAACAAGCTCTCCCACAAGGATCTAGCTGGTCTATTCAGGGAGTTACAGCTGTTCCAAGACCGGGGTCTCACGGAATAGCGATCCGCGGAGGGGTAGATTTAGCGACGATAGATTTAGATAAAGATCTTACCAAGGACCTTACCATCAAAATTTGAGCGTGCAGCGACTTTCCGTTCTCGAGTTATGAATGAATTTGTACTGAGGGGGCGTGGCCTAAATGGCGGACAAACGTTACTTTCACTTTAGGATTCTCATTTTTAAAATGTGACACAATATTTATTAGTGCAATAGTCAATAGTCTTACAAAATGTGAGTGTAAATGTTCAAATAGTTATATTATAAAGTCTAAATAAGAATCATAGAATAATATTAGTTATATTGCATGACAAAATGACTATTTTAAACAGCAGGGGGCAGTAGAATACCACTTATTGACTTAATATTCAATTGTGTTTTTAGAATTTTCACCTGTTTAACTGTTATAGAGGCATTAATTATTATTATCTCATTTAGAGTCACATGTTCTGACATGTTTTTAAGAAGATCTGAGCATTCATTGAAGAGATATAGGCTTTCGGGGACACATAAGGCTATATATTGAAGTGACCCTATTATAGCCATCCAAATGAATAAGTTATAGCCTCAGTTTCTGATAATCATTAATCTAGAGAGTCCAGAGAATTGTACTGCAATGATTTTGAGCATTGTGATATGAAAAATTATACGATCATACATGGAAAAGACCATTTACACCCAATACAGGCAATTTACCATAGGAAATACATGGTTTTTAAGCTTTTTAACAGTTACTTCGCCATCTATGGTCCGATCTCCATGAAACTTTGCATGCTTCTTCACCATGTTATAACACATATGCTCATCAATTATTGTGAAGTTCTGAGTTTTTATTTATGATTTATAGGCTTTTGAGTGTATTTTGACAAGCCCATTTTCTAAACGACCCTGTTATAGTAAACCAAAGGGCAAATTTAAACTTTTTTTCGATAATTATTGATCTAGAGAGTCTAGAGAATTGTCCTAGACTGGTTTGGTTCCGATCGGGCAAAAAAACCAGGGACTAGTTTGCAAAAGTAGGTTTTTAACATATTTGTGAATATTTAATGAACAATTTGATTGACAGCAATGGTTCTAGAGGCAAAGTTGTTCAGCCTGAGGAGATCTATCGACTGATATGCATTTTATGGGGATTTGTGCAACACCACGTGATTACAGAGCCGTAAAACGACCAACTGGAGCAAGAAGCAATTAAAGACATTTTAAGAGAACTTTGGATAAATGGCTAAAAAAATCATACAGTAACTTTTAAGATAATTTAATGGTTTATAACTTTCGACAAATAGGTGGCGCAGTTACCAAATTGATGTGATGTGGTCAGAGTGAGGTGACAATGACACATACAAAGTTTGGTGTCGAAATGTCAAGGCATTGCAGAGATAAAGACTTAATAGTCATTTTGGCAGCATGCCTCAACTTTGCTGCTGCGCTATACGAAAACGGTTTCGTCAATCGACACGAAATCCATAACTTTTAGTCGGCACGGTCTGGAGATGATACGATTCGATTTTGGTGAAAATCGGACAAACGGTCTAGGAGGAGTTCGAAAAAGTAGGTTTTGACTGAAAATCAAGATGGCGGACAGGAAGTTCGGCCAAATTAGGAAAATCTGGTATCTATGTTCTCAGCTTGACCCAAGGAATCTATTAAGACAAGTGGCATTTCAACAGGCAGATTTATTCAAAAGTTATTAGCCTTTTTGGAAATTTTGTTATAACTTTTGACCACTAGGTGGTGCTGTTTCTAAACTTCTCAAGCTCCTTCAGGGCATCGTACTGATGACCCATACCGAGTTTCGTAACAATCTGTTCATATGTTCAGAAAATACAGCATTTTAGCACATAATTCAAAATGGCCGACAGACACAATGGCCGATCTGGGAAAATTGGATATCAGTCGACTCGGTATGACGCCCTGAATCTAACGAGGCCACTTTTATGATTTTTGGACAAACCGTTCAGGAGTTATGAGCAAAAATAACCATTTTTCATATCTCCGGACCAGTAGGTGGCGCTGCGCCGAAACGCTGCATGTTGCCTCAGGTCATGCTTGTGATGACTTGTACCAAGTTTGGTCTGAATACGATAAAGCGTTGCGGAGATACAGCCTTAAGTTTGTTTTCGCAAGCTCTTCGTAAAATTATTTTGCACGTCATTCAAAAACTTTTAAGCGAATCAACTTGAATTCCATAACTTTTTGTCCCCACTGTCTGAAGATGATCTGGTGCAATTTTGGTGAAAATCGGAGCATCGCCCTAGGAGGAGTTCGAAAAAGTAGGTTTTTCTGAAAATTCAAAATGGCGGAAAAATTTGCATGACGGAAAATGACGTCATAGGGTGCAATCGAATCGTCATGAGCTCAGGAATCAGAGGAAAAAAGAATTTTGTTGATAGGCCTTACGGTTCAAAAGTTATTAGCATAAATGTGAGTGAAACTTTGGACAGTTGGTGGCGCTAGAGGGAATGAGTTAGATACACCAAAATTGGTGTACTTAATGTTGGGACTGTCCTCTATCAGAATGTCAAACCAAAACAACTTTCCCGGACACGGTTCTATGGGCTGCCATAGACCCCCAGTCGGAAGAAGAATAATAATAATAATAATAATAATAATAAGAACCGGAACAGATACAATAGGTGCCTCCGCACCTTCGGTGCTTGGCCCCTAATAATGTCATACATTTAAACCAAACCTGTATATTTGGCGGGTTGCAAAAGCAAACTCTTCAATGCAACTCCTCGTATGTAACGGTTATAGTGCATGGAAAAACACTTCAGGAAAACAACACCTGGGCAAGTGGGATTTGATCACGCACTTTTTTGTTATCAACATGCATATGCAAGTACAAACAATGCAAGTACAAAGCATTATAACAAATAATTAGAGCAGACATTTACTCAGGCCTAATTTTAACAGGAACTCACACGTATAGCACATCACATGATGCTCAAACACACTTCTAGTTAGCTGACAGCACGGTGTGAAACCCTTATAGAGACACGAATAAGTGAACTGCCTGTACAGCGATGCTCTGAGACCAAACCACAACCGAGAAACAGACACGCGGAATATGCATGTGAAATATCGAGTGTTAAACGACAAATACAGTTACTAAAGTACAACATCTAAAGCAAAAGTCACAGAGAGAGACATGTTCTGCATTTCCTTCATGAAGTCTACAGGATTCTCCAATAAATAACTTCTGCAGTTTAGTGGCAGCTTCACTACATTTGCATATGCAGTTATAACAAAAAGTTTTTTTTCCTCAAAAAAACCTGTGAACACAGACCTGCTGTAATCTACAATCCTGCTTCACTTTACATCCGTTTCAAAGTCTAGTGAGCTGCCTTGCTGGATAAACTGTAAAAGTTACTTTTCTTTTGTCAAAACTTCTATTTATTCACCCAAACTCTATTGTATTATTAAGTCACATTTTTGATTTCAATGAACTCAAAATTAAGGCAACCAGGTAACTTACTTTTAAGTTAAACCAGCAATCATTTGTAGGCAACTTTCTTTTAAGGCATCTTAACTGAAACTGAACTGAATACAGCAAAGTAAAAGTTTGAAATGCTCTACACAGGCAGCGAATCAAAAGTGCACTTCAAGACGATACAAACAGTTTAGTATTAAGCTTACTCACTGCTAAGCTAACAATGCAACAGTGTAATAAGCTTAAAGTATACCGATGCACACATTGAGCCCTGCAGGAATCATGTATTTTTGTAGTACAAAACCCATAAACAAGCATTTTAGCATGTCTTGAAATCAATGGGTTTTCGGTGAAATGCCTGAAATAAGGTCTGTGGTTAACAGAAGCTCAAGATATTTTCACTTTTTTTTGATGGCATAAATACATCAGTAATGCCCTCTTGTGATTAGCTTTTATTCGTCTGGAAATAAGGGTCTAAATGGGACTACAGCGGTTGTCTGGGACATTAAACATCAGGTAAACTCATTAGACACTTTCACAGCCGTGTGTTTATAATCCAGCTCAAACTACTCTAACTCGGGGAAAATGTTTTTAAAATAAATCCGGGAAGAGTTGTCATTTGAAGATATAAGCTTAAATGACGGTGCTGTTGAAGTCATGTGACCATGATGGCTACGTTTAGCTTGTATTTAAGCTTCAAAATTAATAAACGTTGTGTTCACTTGGGAAGATCATCACAGTAAAAATCAATCTTTTGTTCACCAAAGAGCATATTTTGTGCAATAATTCAATTATCAAAAAATCTGAATGGAAAAGTCCTATTGGGTTTTAATCAATGAAACCAGGGTGATGTGGACTCGCATCAAAAATACATCACTGCATTACTCAGTGTTGGGTAAAATAGTTCATTTCTAACCAAATAGACGCTTTTTCTGTTTTTGATGTAATTACAATTGACATTTCTCAACTCAAACTCTATACTGGATTATTTTAGTTTGTTACACAATGCATATTGTGATAGAGATAAAAACCCCACACAATCAATGAGTTGAGTCAAACTCGGACAGGACAGCGGCCCTGAGGCAAGGCTATCGTGACGCCGTCTGGCACACTAAATATAGCAATATGAAGAGGTGAACCGAACATTAATAAATCTCTTCCATCTCTTCTTTGGACCCTGTGGGTAGTCGCATAGCTATCTAATGCAGGGGTTTTCAAACTGGGGTCCGGGGATCCCCAACGGGCCTCAAGGAGTGACAGGGGGTCTGTGGAAAAGCTTAGAGAAAAACTGTAAAAAAAAATAATAATAATAATAATAGGAATAAGATTTAAATAAGTAAATATTAAAAGTTATGAAAATAAATATTATTAGTTAATATTAATCAATTAAATAGATTTAATTATATTAAAATACATAAAAATATTATTAATATAAAATAAATAGATTAATTTAATACATTTAATTTTAAATAAATTTAATTCAACAGTACATTTCTATAGCGAGTAGAAAAAAATATATAATTTAACTTTACTTAGAAACTAATTTTACATTTATCATTTTTTACTGTATATATTGAGTGTTTATAAAAGATTGAGCCTTTGTAAATTTTAGGGGTCGTAACACAAGGATGATTGTATTGAGAGTCTGTGACATCTAACAGATTGGAAACCCCTGTACTAACGCATTCACAATTAAACATTTGAAACCTATTTAATCTGAAATGCATGACAAATGTGTGTGCAATTTAATTGCAACTTCTGTTCACACATTAACTCAAACTCTCCCACCGTCTACGTTACAAATGAATCATGCGGGCTGGCCACACAGGATCACATGACCATAAACTGTAAAATTACTTCCTTGAAGTGACCAGCAGCATTCGGGTCTCCCATACAGTATTGCAATGAGTAAAGTGAAAAACATCAATAGAAGATGCTGATAAATGTTATTTAAATATTTCATGCAATACCAAAATGTAGCAACAAAAATGTGTACTTTGACCACAAATTGACTATTTTACCCAGAATGCGTGTTTTTGTACTTTTATTGGACTTAACTTAGTTACATGACAATGCCAAACACCAAATGAATTTTAGTCTAAGTCTGTTGTCAGAGAAAAAAGTCCTTGTAAAATATACTCCAATAATCAAACTTTAAAAAGTAATTTAGTGTATTTGTATGAGACTTATTTGAATGAGTCGCAACCTTTGAAGAACGCTCCAAAATGAGTCACTTATGAAGGTTACCGTTTTGTAGAGTGAAAGGTAACCTCATAAGTGACTGTTTTTGGAGCAGTTAACAAGCCGTCTGAGAAGTCAACCCTCTTTAGATAGTAGACAACACGGCAACTCACTAAGGCTTGGACCGGGGCCAAAGTCTTGAACTTCTCAGAACGAATCCCACTGTTTTATAGAGGAGCGAGGCCCCTGAACAGTAGCGTAGAGTCCATGTGCAGAGAAGAAACACGATTACACTTGCTGTGGTGAACATTTCAGTTCTGTAACACTTTTAAACAGACATAGACGGATAGATAGAGAGAGACCTTTATACAAAGCTACCAAATCCCTCAAACAACAATCTTCCATTCAAGTCCTCATGACTCCAGGGGTTTTATTTGGCGCAAGTCATTGGTCCTCTGAAATCCTCCTTATTTTACTCTATCGGTGCTATAAAGCAATAAGCCACTCGAGGCTGTGCCGTACAGTGAAGTTATTACATGTAAGAGATCTAAATCCTATACTATGGTAAAAATCCCTAAAACAAACAGTCTCCAGTGGTTTATTATTTTGATGCCAACATCTATGTGATAAAAGACAACAATGTTGAAACGGAGTTACATCTATTTATAATAATCTGAAAGAAGTCTGTTTAGTGTTGGTAAGCAACATGACAATTTTGTGGCAGTTTAAAATGCGGTTCATTCAATCAGAGTAAAAATCATCTGTTTATAATATACAACAGACATCTATGCTCATCATAAACATCTGGAAGTGTTTGATGGGGGTATGCGCGTAGAGAAGGCTACTGGAGATTGTTTTTAAACTATACAAAAGTTATAATAAATTGAAGGAAAGATCCCTGCGATATACGCTCCCATGAAACGACTACTGACAACAACTTCTTTAAAAAGCCCGGCTGATATCGTACATTTGAAGATATAGTGATCTTTAACTCAAGCTAACATTTAGGGATGCACCGATATGAACATTTTGGCCGATACGATAACTCTTGGCCGCTAACCGATATATTGGCCGATACATCTAAATTCAAATTTTATTTTTGAGAGCCTGATTACAAAAGCCTCAAGCACACAATTATATTAAGTAGCCGAAATGAAAGACTTGTGCTGAACATGTTGCACGTAACTTTATTTTCCTTTTTGAAGTTATTCTAATAATATTTCAAGCAATTCAAATCCCTCATGTTGAACAGTGAGCATCTGAAGGAAATAATACATTATCTATCGGCCAAATTTTCCTATCAGGCCGACAACGATAACATAATAAATTAGCATATATCAGCCAATATCGATATGTTGGCCTATATATCGTGCATCCCTATATTCAATTATATTTCAAGCAAGTAAGATTTGCAATTTCACACTAGTAGTAAGTCCTGTAGGGCTCACATTGAGCTGCTGCTGGTTTACGGGCGTCTCTCTTATCAACTCTACTGGATTTATATGTGCTTATCTACATGACAAAAACAAAGCCAGTTCAATCACTGCATCTTATTTGAATTCATATCTGCCCAAACAGGCCGTTGAGAGGAGACTGAAACTCTTCAATGGCCTTTCAGACATTTTGGGTGGAGCGGAGAGGCAAGTCTTAGCCGGTCACAGGGTGTTTGGCATTTGTTGGGGAATAATTTCACGTCTGTCACGGATAAGAGGATGACTTCGGTATAATTCCACACGCCTTGTTTCGGTAGGCAGAATAGGCAGTGGTGCCGTAATGAAACTCAGTGTGGGCTTTTATAAAAGATGCGTTGGTTTGGTAATCACAAGAGAACTTCGGTCTGTGTGTGATGATATCACATAAACATGCAATAGAAATTCCAGGACCAAGATGTCATTTTATGACCAATGGGGAATCCAGATTGAAGTGACGTTCACTAAACTTCCAGTGCAGAAATATGCAGACTTGTGAAAATTGAAGTGTGCACCAAAAGGAAATGCAAATGTGACTTAGTTATCTGACCAAACAATAACAGAAAGCCTAATCAGAGTGTGAAACTTGTTTGATAACAGTGATTATTTTCACAATTCTGTTTAGTGCCACTAGTGGTATAGAGAAACTACACACTTATTATAATTAAGCAATTACGATAATAACATATTTTGGCATTTAAGATTTTTAAATAATATGACATTTTAGACACTGGAAATGGATGGTCATGTCAAATGCAATCTTTTGTCTCTTCACAATTTGGCAAAAGTAGGAAGTTAACAGGGTGTTTATGCATACTGTGCATTAAATGCACACTATATAGGCTACTACAATTTAAAGCAGCATGGTTGTGTGTGCATATGCAATAACAAAAATAATCAATTAGATCAAACCAATCCCCCAACCACAAACCCACTCTATAAAACTCCGCCTTGCAAAAATAAGTCAGTCAACCAGATTTCTCCAAGGCGGAGTGTGTAAAAAAGTACTGTCAAAGAGACAGATGTGACACCTATTTCACTGATATTGACAGGGGTTTTATGCATGATATATAGCAAGAGACATTGCCATTTCTGTGGTGTTTAAATTCATCTTATTTGCAATAGTAAAATTGTACTACTCCGTTTTCTAGATATCAGCCATTTGAAACAGTTTACAGAAATTTGGCCTCAAAAGTGTAACAAACCAAGTACAAAAAGGGGGAGGGCGCTGAAGAATTCAGTCAATCTCCTCCTCCACTCGAGTTTCTCAAATAAATGCCCCAGTTATGAGTCCAGTTATACCTCTGAGGTCTGAAGGGCAGCGACTGTGTCTATATGTGATATATTTGTGTGTGCGTTTGCTGAAGTTACTCCGGTGGGTTAATAATTGATTATTTGTCCAATCAAACTTTGACCTTCCTTTCTCAAACTCTCTCTAAAAACCCAATCTGAAATCCTGTCTGTCACACACACAAAACGGCAAATCCGTCAAGCCTGCCTTTCCCCCAAAAAACACACACCCAAAAACGTCATTCAAATTCCTCACTATAATTCATGAGCATAAAACACTAGAACACACACTATCAATCTGATTTTACATAGGGAGTGAACTAAATATATAAACGCGCATGTTAGGTTAATGTTTTTCTTCTTCTTCTTCTTTAAAGCTTATCGCTCCAGAACAGCAGATAAAGTCCAGAAACAGCATTTCGGCCGCTATTTTAAGCTCCTGTATGGTGATATCTACCGCTACTGCCATTTTAAATCCGGATGTCTGGCTGTAACTAGGAGTCTAAATGTCGCTTTGAGAAAGAACAGAGTGGGGAGAAAAAAGCAGCACTAGCGGATGAAACTCGCACTAGTAAAACAGGTTCAGCCGTTACAATGTATCACTCACGCACACACACGCGCGCGCACGACTGAAACATTGTAACACCGTAACATTCGAAACCCGCGAAACATTCTAACATTCGAAGCGAGTTCTAAGCGCATAGGAAAGCCGTCTAATGTTAATAAATCACATTATGCGTGACTAAAAACGTGTTATTCACACAAATATGCTCCTAACACAGGCCCCTGCGGCGGCCCCCGAGCTTTTCCCGTCAGAACCTCTTACCTTCCTCTGCTGTTTCTCCCAGGCCGGGTCCAGTAGTAGGTCCCGATCCCAATCGTTCTCCTGCTCCATGTTTCTCTGCTGTTGACCGCTGTGCGAATAAGGTGTTTGATTATTAGCAGCGTGATAATCTACCATGACACAAACCCTAAGGGCACTGTTAAGACTCTTCTTAGCCGACCAACGAGAAGGACTCGAGACTGCACTACTCGCTCTCGAAGTCTTTGTTGCTCGGTGTGAAGTATCCGCTGCGTGGACTGACAGGATCCCCGCCGAAAGTGTGTTCCTCCACCCTTCCTTCTGACGAAAAATGGAGTAGGAGAGACGCGCCGCTCCCACTGAGGAGGAGGTAGTAGGCCCTAGAAACTCATGAATATTTAAATCACGCGTTTACTTATTCAGAAGATATCCGACCTAGCTCTACCCACGGACTGGGTGGGCTTCTGCGATTGGATGATATCGCAGAGGGAAGTTTTTTTAAGAAAAGAAAATGTGAATTTGTGCATGTTATATGAAAATATTCACTGAGGAGTTCAAAACACGAAATCTAATCTAAGGTTTTCTGAAAGGACGTGTGAACTGCACTGTTTATTTTAAAATGAATAAATGACGTGTTCTATTTTATTTATATTATATAATTATATTTAAATATTTTGGATTATCATATTATATTTAGGATTTTCATATACATGTTCATAAATTTGTGTGTGTGTGTATATATATATATAATATATATATATATTATATATATATATATATATATATATATATATATATATATACAGTATATACATATATACTTGTATATAAATATGTATATTATATATAATTTATTTAACTTATTATTATAATAACTTATAATTTAACTTAACTTTATTTAACTTATAATTTATTTATAATTTATTTTTATTTTAATGGAAATTCAAATATTACTTTATATAAATAGATTTTTTAATTGTTTTGATATATAATTAGCTTATTTACTTATTTTATATACATATATCAAATGTGTGTGTATAAATATCAATTTAATACATGTATATAAATATGTATGTTATATTATTTATTTAAGTATTTAATGTGAATTAAAATATTAGTTACATTGTATAAATATATTTTATATAATATAGGTATATAATTATATTGAAATATTTTGGATATTAATTATATTTAAAATGTATTGATATAATTTAGGCTACATATTATATATATATATATATATATATATATATATATATATATATATATAATATTATATATATATATATATATAAACGTGTGTGTGTGTGTGTGTGTGTATATATATATATATATATATATATACATTTTATACATGTATATAAATATGTATATTATATTATATAGGCTATTAAAATGTATTGATGTATAATTTACATATTTGCATACACACACACATTTTAAACATGTATATGTGTATATATGTGTAAGTATTTTAATGAAAATTCGAATATTTCTTACATTATATAAATATATTTAATTTAAAAAGTGTATAGAATTATAATACAAAAGCTTATAAAATGTCACTTCAAAGATACTTATTTTTGGCTTGTACATCAGTGTATCCTGTATCTTCTAACTTTACACAAACAGAAAGAGTGAATCTATTATTAATACACTTTCCACGAAACACTCACCAGCCGGCTGTGTTGTTTTTCTAAGCTTCGTTTGAATTCCACAGTATGCCGTTCTAATAACACATATTGTTTGGGGGAAAAAAACACATGAATGTGTAGACTTGAATTTATTGTAGTTAAACTGGTCTGGTTCTCTGACAGCTTTAAGCTGCTTAAACCCAACATTAAAATTTCATGGTGTCTGTCAAAGGAGACGTGAAGTGGGTCAACATCAGACAGATGAGTGCATCCACCATACGCTGTTGTTTACAATTCCCAAATCCTGAGGAGTAAACGGCCTCAAACTCATCCACACCCCCAATGATTGATATTGATCTTTATTTAAAGGTAATCTCTTCTATTATCTGTAATATCCAAATCCAAATCAGTTGCTTATTTGAATCATTTACTGTTTTGCAATTCAAAGCAGCAGCATGTCAAAAATCATAGCTGGGACGTTTTACAGACCCAAAGCTTACGCAAGATTCCTGAACTGATCCCATCCACACATATTTCATTATCTGCCATATTCCCCAGTCACGTGTGCTCTCAAAAGTTCTCACTGTAATAAATATTAACAGAACATGTCTTCAGAGAAAGAGGAACAACGCATTATAAGATCACAATTAGAGTTTTGTTTAAAGTCACCATGAAATCAAAATTGACAATTCCTATTTTTTATGGAATTTATTATAAATGATTTATCTGTGAATAGCATTATTTTTATTATTCATGTGTTTCGTAATCTTTAATTAGATTACTAACTTCCCCTCCCTCTCACAGCAACATCTCTTCTCTGATGATGTGTTTACTGGCGTGAGGGCGGGGCAACCTGTCACTCACATGAGATCGACCAATAGCAAACCACAACCATCCAATCAAGCCCCGCCCCACATTTGTTCTTGTTCGAGAAGCCGCTTCACTCGGATATACGTCACTATAGAGAGGAAAAAAACTATCGCAACTTCTGTTTTATGTCGACTTTAAAGCAACGAGATCTGATTAATATGTCAGAATATATATTATTTATAGAATTATTTTATAACATATTTATACATTTAAGAAATTTAAATTTTTAATGTATTATTGTCCCAATTTATTTCTAAAGCACATGATACAACAATGTTGATCATAAACATTAAAATATAACAGACACTAATTATTAAACTTTAGATTATTATATTATTAAATGCAATAACTTATTAAATAATACTACATAATAACGTTACAAAATATATATATTTTTATTATAGCTTATTACTACTAAAAAACTATAACGCCAATTTCTGTATAATTTTTTTTATTAAGCAAATTCATAGTGGCATCTGTTTATTAAAAGCAGTAAAATCTGGTAAATATTTGCTCTCTACAGGTTCTGTGCAGTGATATATACAGTAGTTTTGCGTGAT
The DNA here is from genome assembly GCA_036326025.1 of Chrosomus eos. NCBI lineage: Eukaryota > Metazoa > Chordata > Actinopteri > Cypriniformes > Leuciscidae > Chrosomus > Chrosomus eos. Next base: position 37,837,161 of record CM070825.1, on the reverse strand, counting down.
ATCCGCTGTATTGTCCAGTCCAAGAACAGTTGAAGCAGACGTGTGTTGTTTTCCTGAAGCTGGTCTGGAATCAGTTGTACATGGTCATGTGCAGAAACTACAAATCAAGAGGAAGAGCGAAAGAAACAAACACATAAATATTCATTTGTCGCACAGTAAATGAATCCGATTTTTCACAAGATAATAAATTCACGTCTGACTCCCGTAATAACTGTCAGTCGTGTTGCAGAAAGACGGTTAAGAAGAATTAGGAAGCTTGGATCTGACAGGTCGCAGTTCAAAGAGGTTCAGAGGATGAAATATTGAATGTGTGTGTGAGATGCTCAACGCTCTCGTGTGTTTCATGTTTTTACCTGTCTGCAGTTCACAGAAATCATTCCCATTCCGTCATATCAAAGGACTGAAACTTGCCTGAAGACACACACCACACACACACACACACACACACACACACACACACACACACACACACACACACACGTGACATTTTTAAATGTGTGACTTAAAAGTGAAGTCCAAATACTTTTTAGGGCCTTCTAAACAGTATATTTACTATGCAAACTTCTTTTTCTGAAATGTTATGCATGAAAAATATACTATTTTTATTTTATATAAATGATTTTAATGTTGTTTCTGTGTGTTCAACCACTTTGCAATAACCGTTACAGTCATTTGACTTTGATTTGTGTGTTCTTACGCATCATGCTGTCCAGTTTCATGAGCAGGAAGAGGAATCCCGGGAAGCTGACGGTCATATCTGGCTCTGTGTAGCGCAGGCCGATGAGCTGCAGGATGAACTCATCCACCTGTATGCCTAGACCAGAGCAGACGAGCACAGATCAGCCTGATGATCAGCCCACACACTCCTCCTTCAACATTCCTCTCACAGATGAATGAACAGGTTTCTGAAAGCTGGGTGTGTTAAAGCCTGACGTGTGTGGGAAACCATTTCTCTAATAGTGTCTGAGTAACAGAATGTGTGTGTTCATTCTCTATAAACGAACTGTTGCATCAGTGAGTGCATTTGCATGTATAGGGTGTGTGTGTGTGTGTGTGTGTGTGTGTGTGTGTGTGTGTGTGTGTGTGTGTGTGTGCATGCTCATACTTGTATTTATGTGCGTGTGAGGTGTGTCATAGGTTTCACCTGCTGCTGACAGTGCGGGGGAGATTTCTTGATAATCCAGCGATTGGTTCTTGTTTTTGTCAAATGTCATAAAAATACCCTACAAAAACACATACAGAACACATAATCCAGTCTTTATTTGATCTAAAATGTAATAATGAATATTAATCAATTCAATGAAACAATAGAGCGCAACATTTGGGTTCCGGAAGTAAAAACTCCATTCATTTTCTCCATAAGGAAATTGATTTTAAATGATAACTTATAAAGCTTTAAAAAGTTTTTTAATAATCGTGGACTTTGTGGTGAAAAACTACATTACCCATGATGATGTGCAGACAATTCCACCAATCAGAGAGTCGAAAGATCACGTTAGCTCCGCCCACTCCACCCAAGATTTTATATTTCTCCATCACTTTTAATTTGAATATCCTGTTTGCAATGCTTGGGAATTTAGTTCTTTGCCTAACTAAAGCTGTTGTATAAAGCTAAAGTTTATGTTCTTTGTACCTAAGTGTCTGATTTTCAAATACTTGTTTGCTTCAAATCAAAGCTTGTAGTGTTGTGATTCACCTCATAGCTGATTGACTTGGTTCATGCTTTATTTTGCTTTAATGGCGTTTTTTTTTTAATCCCTATGGGAGAAATGAATGGAAAAAAAATATTCCGGAACCAACGCACTAAAATAGCGAGCAGGCACTTATGGACTGAATTCACTTCTGATTGTCTTGGGGAAAATAACAGAATTCACTTCTGATTGTCTTGGGAAAAAACTGAATTCACTTCTGAATCTCTTGGGGAAAAAACTGAATTCACTTCTGAATCTCTTGGGGAAAAGAACAGAATTCACTTCTGATTGTCTTGGGGGAAAACTGAATTCACTTCTGAATCTCTTGGGGAAAAGAACAGAATTCACTTCTGATTGTCTTGGGGAAAAAACTGAATTCACTAATGAATCTCTTGGGGAAAAACTGAATTCACTTCTGATTCTCTTGGGGAAAAAACATGAATTCACTTCTGATTTCTCTTGGGGAAAAACTGAATTCACTTCTGAATCTCTTGGGGAAAAAACAGAATTCACTTCTGATTGTCTTGGGGGAAAACTGAATTCACTTCTGATTCTTGGGGAAAAGAACAGAATTCACTTCTGATTGTCTTGGGGAAAAAACTGAATTCACTTCTGATTCTCTTGGGGAAAAAACTGAATTCACTTCTGATTCTCTTGGGGAAAAAACTGAATTCACTTCTGATTCTCTTGGGGAAAAACTGAATTCACTTCTGAATCTCTTGGGGAAAAGAACAGAATTCACTTCTGATTGTCTTGGGGGAAAAACTGAATTCACTTCTGAATCTCTTGGGGAAAAGAACAGAATTCACTTCTGATTGTCTTGGGGAAAAAACTGAATTCACTTTGAATCTCTTGGGGAAAAGAACAGAATTCACTTCTGATTCTCTTGGGGAAAAGAACAGAATTCACTTCTGATTTTCTTGGGGAAAAAACTGAATTCACTTCTGAATCTCTTGGGGAAAAGAACAGAATTCACTTCTGATTGTCTTGGGGAAAAACTGAATTCACTTCTGAATCTCTTAGGAAAAGAACAGATATTCACTTCTGAATTTCTCTTGGGGAAAAGAACAGAATTCACTTCTGATTGTCTTGGGAAAAACGAATTCACTACTGATCTTCTTGGGAAAAAACGAATTCACTTCTGAATTTCTTGGGGAAAAGAACAGAATTCACTTCTGATTGTCTTGGGGAAAAACTGAATTCACTTACTGAATTCTCTTGAGGAAAAACTGAATTCACTTCTAAATTTCTCTTGGGGAAAAGAACTGAATTCACTTCTGATTTTCTTGGGGAAAAGAACAGAATTCACTTCTGATTGTCTTGGGGAAAAGAACAGAATTCACTTCTGATTTTCTTGGGGAAAATAACTGAATTCACTTCTGATTCTCTTGGGGAAAATAACTGAATTCACTTCTGATTCTTTTGGGGAAAAGAACATGAATTCACTTCTGATTTCTTGGGGAAAATAACTAGAATTCACTTCTGATTGTCTTGGGGAAAAGAACTGAATCCACTTCTGATTGTCTTGGGGAAAGAACAGAATTCACTTCTGATTTTCTTGGGGAAAATAACTGAATTCACTTCTGATTCTCTTGGGGAAAATAACTGAATTCACTTCTGATTCTCTTGGGGAAAAGAACAGAATTCACTTCTGATTCTCTTGGGGAAAATAAACTGAATTCACTTCTGATTCTCTTGGGGAAAAGAACAGAATTCACTTCTGAATCTACTGTGGAAAAACTGAATTCACTTCTGATTCTCTTGGGGAAAAACTGAATTCACTTCTGATTCTCTTGGGTAAAAGAACAGAATTCACTTTGACTCTCTTGGGGAAAAGAACAGAATTCACTTCTGATTCTCTTGGGGAAAAAACTGAATTCACTTCTGATTCTCTTGGGAAAAACTGAATTCACTTCTGATTCTCTTGGGGAAAAGAACAGAATTCACTTTGACTCTCTTGTGGAAAAGAACAGAATTCATTTTCTGATTCTCTTGGGGAAAAACTGAATTCACTTCTGAATCTCTTGGGGAAAAACTGAATTCACTTCTGATTCTCTTGGGGAAAAAACTGAATTCACTTCTGATTCTCTTGGGGAAAAGAACAGAATTCACTTCTGAATGTCTTGGGGAAAAACTGAATTCACTTCTGATTCTCTTGGGAAAAGTAATACTATAATTCATCCAAAATGAGGGTAAATTATAAAAGAATTGTCCGGTTTAGGTTGAAATATATATATTTTAAATGTTCTTACAATGATGTCATTTGTCATGTGACATGAAAACACACCGCCTTCACCTCACCGTAATCAAACACTCCCTACACATTCATTAAAACAGGTTAAATGTCCTCACCGTCCACTTCTGGAGTTTTGCCCACAATGCCTGGAACTCTGCAAAATCGAGTCGACCCATTCCTTGGCTCTGATTGGTCCAGTTAAGGTGACATTCCGATCTCCACCCAATCGTATACATTCTTTTGAATTGCACCATAAAATACCTCACACACCCAGATGTGCCCGAGGCGAGTGAGATAAGACCCGGGCTATGCTGAGAATGGAGTACTAGCATATATATAGATATATATATATACTGCAAACTATTCTTAGCTGTTGCATGACACACTATCGGTCAAAAGTTTGGAATAATTCAGATTTTTAATCTTTTCTGCTCACCGAGACTGTATGTATTTGATCAAAATATAGTAAAGCAGTGAAATATTACTCTTTAAGGCCTGTTCACACCAAGCACGATAACTATAAAGATAACGATAAAGATATAATTCTAAAAATCGTTCTCCATATTAAAGAATAACAGAGTTCACACCACAACTATAACAAGAAAGATATGAGGTACGATATCGTTGGGATCACTTTCAGAGCGATTTTTTTCCACCTGTCGAACGATAAAACACTGACAATTAATCAAAATCCATTCTAATTTAAATGTCTCGCGCATTTAAAAAGGCAGATGACATTGCAGAGAAGTTAATCGTCGAGGTACAAAACAATATGAATAAAATTTGTCTTCAAAAGACGACAACTCTGTAATCAGAGTGACGGATTCTCCCAACTCTCGTCTTTTAAGGATATCGTGTACCCAAAAGCGCCTGTTTTTCTTTTGATATTTTTAACGTAAAGCAGCAGCAGGTCATCCATTTTCGCTACTTTGAAACTGCAGCGCGGGCGCGCATGTGCTTAGAATAAAGAGACTGTTATCGGAAGTTGGTGTGGACACAAATATAGTTATCTTTATCGTTATCTTTATAGTTATCGTGCTTGGTGTGAACGGGCCTTTAGCCGGAACTAAACTCGTGTACGGCTGTTAACCGAAACCAGTGGTTATAATTTATAAAGTTATGGATATTTTTCTTACAAAAATGCACCGCTTCGCTTTTAAAAGGCCTTTATTAACCCTCTGGAGCAGTATGGATTACTTTTATGATGGATGGATACACTTTTTTGGGCTTCAAAATCCAAGGTACCATTCACTCTCATTATAAAGCTTAGAAGAGCCAGGATATTTATTAATATAACTCTGATTGTGTTTGGCTGAAAGAAAAAAAGTCATGTACACCTAGGATGGCTTGAGGGTGCGTGAATTATGGGGTAATTAAAATTTTTGGGTGAACTATCCCTTTAAGTTAAAGCACTAAAATGATTAAATGGAAATAAATAACTAAAACTGAAATTAAAAGACCAAAATAGCAATATAAAAAAATGGGGAAAAAATGACAAAAGAACATGATAAAATGATCTTGATAACAAAACATTTTAAAATAAAAGTTAATTAAAAATAATAATAATGAAGTAAAACAAGTGCACTAGATATACAGGATACATCCATGAGCACCACAAAACTCTTGCATTGCTCCAAACTCAGTTTCTTCTCACTACCTGCGAAAACTGAAACAGAAAACAAGAAACAACATCAACAAACTCACTTCCTCACTGGTTAACACATCACTTCCCGTATGGTTTTCAGCTCCGCTTGCAGAACGAATGAAAAGAATTGCATTATAATCGGCACTGGAGAGGAACAGTAAGCATGACTTACTTCTGCTAAGAGTGTTTTGCATTGAAATGCAAATGTAGCAAAAAAGAAGTAAATAGATGAAAAGCACCGTTTGAATAAACACTTTCTCACCTCCTTTTGCGATGGCTTCAGTCAGCAGGTTATACAGATCCAGCGGCCTACAGTACGAGCCCTACAGACAACGCTTATGAACACACTCTACAACATGATGCATATGACAATACATGCACAAACTCAGCATGCAGCTGACAGCTTTTACCTTGACACCGTGTTTCCCGAAGAGAGCTTTGGCTTCGTTTATAGACGGCAGACCTGCGAGACGTGGAGACAGCGGCTGCACACACACAGACACGAATGTAAATCATTAAAAATGAGCAATGAAATGAACCCAGTGATCATAAATGGTCAAAGCAGTGAAACTGGACAGTAAATGTCTCTGTTTTACCGGTGTAGGTGAGGTTGCATCTATTCCAGGTCTCACAGCAGCTCTGCAAACACACACACACACACACACACACACACACACACACACACACACACACACACACACACACACACACACACACACACACACACACACACACACACACACACACCACACACACACACCACACACACACACACACACACACACACACACACACACACACACACCACACTAAATTAATACACTGTATAGAATTAATTTTTTTGAAGTTGTAAATAAAACCAAGATTAGTGGACTATGTTGAACAAGAAAGTTTTTATCAGTGTACGTTAAAACAAAGACTTTAGATTCATATTACATCAAAAAACAAGCGTTTCTCCCATGGGGAAAAAAACAGACTGTTGAGAGTATTGAGTATAACATATAAAAGAGTATAAAGCGATAGCATTAATCATTTTTTTGTACTCTTACAAAAAATAGGTATACTTCTAGTTATTTTTTTAAGTATACTAAGTAAAGTTGAAGTATATTATAAGTGTACTTTACGTAGTAAGTAATATCAATGTACTTGTAAGTATACTTACACTGTTTCAATACTTAGGACTAAATTGGCCCACTTTTCAATGTAGAAAAGTTTGAAAGTTTTTTATTTGTACTGCAACGATACTACAAGTAAAATTATAGGTAGGTATACTAGTATACTTGACTAGGTTACTAGTCAAATAGCATTTTTTAGTTAATGAAAGTACACTTTGAAGTATACTCTCAGTAAACTACTAGTTTAGTTGTTTTACTGCAAGTATCCTTGTAAGTTTTTTTTAAGTGAAAAAGATCATACTTGTAGTTTACTATTTATATATTATTTTTGCAATTTAAGTATACCACTATGTTCCTATTTAGGTATTAATTTTTTATACTTGAAATATACCTTAAACTGTACTTTAACTCTTTCCATTTTAAAAACATTGTATTCTAGCTTCATGCATCCTTTTTATCAACACTTGAAAGTTTTTACTTCAGTGCAATACGTATATTTATGAGAAGTACATAAAAAAGTAGACTGAAAGTATACTTATTTTTTAGTTTGAGTAAACTTGAATAAACTTCTTTTTCGTAAGGGTAACTAAAACTTTTAACCTATTAAAAAAATGTGTTAATGGAAATAAGGCTGAAATAATAAAATGTCAATATTAGACAAAAAACGTACACTGAACTCAAACAAAAATGATAAATGTTGACTTGGCAAATAACTAAAGTATAATAATCGGAAGTACTAAAATTACTCAAACCAAAACTGAAATAAGAATACATTCGAGATAAACAAAAACTAATAAACCGTAAAAAGCACATTACAAAATCACTAAAACTTAAGCTAAAATTAAAATAAAGGGAAAATATAAAATAAAAGCTACTTTAAAAAAATATAAAAAAAATAATTTAATAGTATATAAATATTATTAAAATGTACTGCTTCTCTTGATACATATTTGAGTTCACATAGAGATCTCTGACTTTTAATCGCAGCAAATCTAAGGCAGTATTTGTTGTGTGTATCATCATCATTATCATCATTATCATCAAAGGTTTATTAGTATATGAGAGACGGTCTGTTTCTCAGTATAAACACCGTATGAAGTGAGATATTTAAGAGATCAGGTTTGTGGTGTTCTCACTCACTTGATGGCGTTTCCTTTCTCGGTCAGGACTCTCAGGAGGAACTCTCCCGTCTGATTGGTCTCCGCAGCGCTGGGAATGATGATGTAATGACCGGGTGCCAGGCGACCGCGCAGCACAAGCTCCCGCCGCGGGACGAAGCCAAGATCTTTAACGGTGCTGAGCACAGGACTGAGCTGAGACACGTCCTGGGAGGAGAGGAAGTCCCGCTCGGATCGGGCCTGATCACACAAACACCAGACTCAGACGTGCACACACACACTGATACACTCACAGTCTGTTACATGTGTGTCCTGTGTTTCCCCTGCATTGTGTATTTGGTTCAGTCCTGTTCTCAGTTTTCCCGCTCCTCGTTTGTGTTTAGTTCCTTCACCTGTGTCTAGTTAATTTGCACCAGCTGTGTCTTGTTTCCCTCTTCAGTACTCTGTGTATTTAAGTTCCTCTCTTGTCAGTGTTCGGTGTCGGTTATTGTCTATGTTACCAGTGTGTATACTTTGCTCTTCTGCCTAGTGATGGGCAGATCGAGGCTTCGTGAAGCAATGAAACAGTTGAACCAAATGGTCCATATTGTTTCGAGGCTTCGAATCAATCCGACACCCGTCTCCACGGTGACACCTAGTGGTCACTTGCATGTGTTGATCTGAAAAAACCTTGACGAGCCATGAAAATTTGTTGTTTTTTTATTATTGTACTTTTCTAATATGTGAATCTTGTAACCTATATAGGCTCCTCACTGTGCATAATGTTATTTTGGTCCTGCAAGATGAATATTAATAAAATAAATCAAGCCACAATGTCTCACTTTTTTACATATTTTTATTTAAAAATATAAATTTCTCTGCTGTGGACTGTGTTTGAGAAGGACTTCTCAAATGGCGCATCATGGATGATGTATTGTTGCAGTAGGCGAGCTGCCGATCACAATACACACATCTCACTTTATCTGTTGTTTCTAAATGGAAATGCTCCTACACCACAGATGTATGGCATCTCTTCTGGGGAGCCTCCATTTTATCTATCTATCCAAATCTATCTAGATATGTATCTCTAATCTCTCTATGTATTTAGATATGTATATAATATGTATCTATAATCTATCTGTGTATTTAGATATGTATATATAATCTATGTCTCTATAATATTTATATATGTAGCCTATCTTTAATCTATCTATATATGAATCTATCTTTCTATTAATCTAGCTGTCTATATATATATATCTACACTACCGTTCAAAAGTTTGGGGTCGGTAAGATTTTTAATGTTTGTAAAAGAAGTCTCTTCTGCTCACCAAAGCTGCATTTATTTGATTAAAAATACAAAACAAACCCAGTAATATTGTGAAATATTATTACAATGTAAAACAGCTGTTTTTATGTGAATATATTGTAAAGTGTAATTTATTCATGTGATCAAAGCTGAATTTTTAGCATCATTACTCCAGTGTCACATGATCCTTCAGAAATCATTCTAATATGATTATTTGATGCTCAAGAAACATTTATGATTATTATCAGTTGAAAACAATTGTGCTGCTTCATATTTTTGTGCAAACCGTGATTCATTATTTTTCAGGATTCTATGAAAGTTCAAGAGAAAAGCATTTAATTAAAAAAGTAATATTTTGCATTATTATAAATGTCTTTACTGTCACTTTTGATCAATTTAATGCTTCCTTTCTGAAGAAAAGTATTAATTTCTTTAAAAAAAATAATAATTCGTATTGACCCCAAACTTTTGAACGGTAGTGTATGTATCTATTAATGTGTCACTATATGTAGGCTATACTCTGTGTCTCTAGCCTATCAGTCAATGTGTTGTGTAAATTTAAATGTAAGCCTAAATATAACTAAACAAATCGCACTATAAATGTCACTATATCACCAAAAATCCACTATCTCAAAATCAAACTCCTCTCACAAAAACCCACGATGTCAATATGCGTTAATTTCACTTTTATACAGATGTGCGATTAGTGGTTTGTTTCCGACCGTGTCAATCAAACGCTGATTCGGCGGATCACACCTGATGAAACACTTCGTGAAACACTTCGAGGCTTCGTTTGGCCATAGTCACGTGACATGGGTGTTTTGAATCACGCTTCGAATCAGTGATTCGAAACATATGCGCTTCGGGATCTCGCAAAGCTTCGGAACGACTGTTTCGCGTCAGCCATCCCTACTTCTGCCTGCTAGTATCTGTTTGTTGTTTTGATTTATGAGTAAAAGTGTTTGTCTTTGGAAATCCTAGTCTCCTCGTGCTTCCATGCCTACACCAACCGTAACAGAGTCAAACTCCACAATATTACACAAACATATTCACTACTGAATATTCACTATTTTCACTACTGAACTCAAGAGTTTTCTGTTAAAACGGTGTCGTGTTAGCGTGTTAACGAAGTTAATAACTATCGTTGCAATCTGTCAAAACTAACTTTAGCTGGACAGTAACTTTATTCTAGATCTGCTGTAAAGCCAAAACAATCTCTGTTACTTTAATTTCCGATTATCACTAGAAAACTGCTTTGAAACAATCTATACTGTATTGTTAAAAACTAGGGCTGGGAAAAAATTAATTGCGATTAATCGCATGCAAAATAAAAGTTTTGTTTACATAAAATATGTGTGTGTAGTGTGTATAATTATTTTGTATATATAAATACACACACATGCATGTATATATTTAAGAAATATTTGCATGTATATACTGTATATATATTTATATTATATATAAATATACATATTTTTTATATTAACACATTTTTCTTAAATATCTACATGCATGTATGTGTATTTATATATACAAAATAATTATACACACTACACACACATATTTTATGTAAAAAAAACTTTTATTTTGGATGCGGTTAATCGCGATTAATTTTTTCCCAGCCCTGTTAAAAACGCTATATAAATGAAGATGACTTGACTACTGAAAAAAAGTTTGGAATAACGATGATTGTTTTTGAAGTCTCTTTTACACAGCAAAGCTTCATTTATTTGATAAAAAAAAAACAATAATATTCTGAAATATTTTTACAATTTCAAATAACTGTTTTCTATTTGAATATATTGTAAAATGTAATTTATTCCTATGATTAAAGCTGAATTTTCAGCATCATTACTCCAGTCTTCAGTGTCACATGATCCTTCAGAAATCAGTCTAATATGATGATTTGCTGCTCAACTGTTATTGGTGCTCAATTATTAATTAATTATTAATAATTTAAAATAATTTAATTATTAATCATATTAAATCATATTTTTGGGGGAATCATGAAAATAAATGATAGTTTGGTGTAGTTCCTTTATTGTCCACAAGTGGAAATTTGTCTTTGGCTTCACTATACACCACACACAAGGACACCAACACAAACATAAACATATACATAAAAAAATGTTTTTGTACCTATTCATGGCCATATCCACCCCTAATCATATTCATATCTTCTCAGCATTTAAAATTCGAATGATACATGATGATCTTTGATGAATACCACATTTATACCGCACATAAATCTATCATAACATCATAAATTACTTTACTGTCACTTTATCTTACTGACCGCAAACATTAGAAGGATAGTGTATCACTGTTTCCACAAAAATCAGTTTTCAACATTAATAATCATAAATGTTTCTTGAGCATCAAATCATCATATTATAGTGATTTCTGAAGGATCATGTGACACTGAAGACTTGAGTAATGATGCTGAAAATTCAGCTTTGATCACACGAATAAATTACATTTGAACATACAGTATATTCACATAGAAAACAGTTAATTTAAATAGTAATAAATAATATTTCACAGTTTTACTGTATTTTTTATCAAATAAATGCAGCCGTGGTGAGCAGAAGAAACTTCTGTCAAAAACATAAAACAAATCTTAATTATTCCATAACTTTGATTTGTAGTATAATATGTTATATACAATATAATATAATAAAGAGAAAAGTTCTTTCTCTAAAATGTTTATTGCAGTCTGGGAACCCGTAAACATGGGTTTCGCGGTGGATGATATAGAGATGAGCTTGAGCTTGCTTGTGGGACAGGGAAACTTGACGGGTTACCTTGTATATGTGCATCCCGATGGGGAAAAGCGTTCCTCTCTGACGAGTGTGTTTCTGCATGAGTGCCAACAGGAATGAGCACGTTAGTTCAGGGTCAGTGGGGTCGTCGTCCTCCTCCAGCAGGGTCAGATTAAACTGAGGCGGCCCTACACACACACACACACACACACACACACACACACACACACACACACACACACACACACACACACACACACACACACACACACACACACACACATATACACACATTCATACACACACACACACACACCATACACACACATATCACACACACACATTCACACACACATTCACACACACACACACACACAACACACACACACACACACACACACACACACACACACACACACACACACACAATTTCACTATATTAGTGAGGACGTTGCATAAACCTCCATTGGTTTTATATCAGGTTAGTCATATTTTCCAAGCTCTACTCATCACAGAAACATGTTTAAAATTTGGATTGGTCATAGTATGTCATGTCACAATATTTCATAATATTTCCTGGTTGGGTGTCATTATATGTGCGTGTATGCTTGATTGTGTGTGTGTGTGTGCGTGCGTGCATGTGTGTGGGTGTGTGCTTGCGGTGCGTGCGTGTGTGGGGTGTGCGTGCGTGCGTGCGTGCGTGTGCGTGCGTGTGCGTGCGTGCGTGCGTGCGTGCGTGTGTGTGGTGGTGCGTGCGTGCTGTGTGTGGTGGTGCGTGGTGTGTGTGTGTGGGGTGGTGGTGGTGTGGTGTGTGTGTGTGGTGTGTGTGTTGTGGGTATTGACTTGCTGTGGCGTCATGTCCATGATGTGGTGTACATTTCCGGTTATTGATGCCTTGCCAGGACTCACTCATGATGGAAGAACCTCCATATGACTCGAATTACTCGGAATCTCCAGGACATCCATGCATCGGGAAGAGAGACGAGCTGATGAGAAACCTCACAAAAGGCATCGGAGAAGAGCCTGAATATAAATCGCCCAATCAGCAAAGAGAGGAAGCTCACCAGAATTCCCCGTCGTCCTGCTGGATTCTCTTCACACGCCTCTGCTCTTCAGCGCTCACCATATTCCACTGAATGCTGAACACAACACACACACATCAAACACACACACACACTGAGATGTGCAGACCCCCCATAAATAAATAGATACACAGACTGACAGACACACAGTTACTTGCCTAGAAAAATCAAAGACTTCTATTGTTTTACATAAAGCAAATTAGAACCACTAAAGACTAACTTTTTCATATTTTCTTATGAGGACAGATTTGTACCCAAACTTTAGCTAGGGAAATCATTTTACATACAATCAAAATACATACCAAGTCTCTTATTTTCACCCAGGCTGCATTTATTTAATCAAATACAGTAACAATAGTAATATTGTGAATATTATACTGTCTATCTTCAGTGTCACATGATCCTTCAGACACCAGTATAATATGATTTGCTGCTCATGAAACATTTATGATTATTATCAATGTTGAAAACAGTGGTGCTGCTTCAGATTATTGTGGAAACCATGAGACTTGTTTTTCAGGATTATTTGATGAAATAAAAGTTTAAAAGAACAGCATTTATTTTAAATAGATTTTTTTTTTGTAACACTGGAGGAGACGTCTTCACTGCAACTTTTGCTGAATAATAAAAATCTTACTGAACGATAGTGTTTATATATCCTCCTGAGACCCAGATAAAAAAATTGTTTTTGAATTTAGTTTTTTCCATGTCATCACACTGCTTAGAGCACAATAAAAAAATGGTAAAAAAAACATTTTTGAAAATTAATATTGTATTCATACGTTATGCTATGTCCTCTGTAGTGGACGCCAGGACTAAGTTGTTTAAAAAATAAAATGACATGAAATTATATGTATAGGCAAAAACAATGGGATTTTTTTTTCAATCACCAATAAATTTTGGGGTTTCAGGATTTTTTCAACCAAAATTTGTATAAAGATTACTCTCAACTGTGTTATGAAAGAAATAACGGAATGAATTGATACACCATTTTACTTTATGCAATAAGTGGGTAAAATGGCCATAAATTAATATTCCTATTCAATGCAATGTTTCTATACACTGTATCTAATTTGCACATTAATGTGTTCTTGGAGCAACATTTAATGAAAAAAGAAGTGTAATAATTGGAGTAATAATTGGCAACATTTTAATAATGATATCTAATATTTAATTGGAATAATGATGTATCATTTATTTCCATATTCACTTGTTGTGTCTCCCAGAGTGCCTGATAAACATGATTTAAGTCCTGATGTCCTCTACAGTGGACACGTGTGAAATCAACGCCCTGTTCTGTAACAGAAAGTTTTTTTTTTTTGAAACCCCTTAACATTTTCCTGAGATACTGTTTTATGAAATACAATTTGAAAAGTAGTCCAATTTAAATTATTATTACAATATATTATCATATTTCCATAGAATGCTACATTTGATCACTAAATTAATGTCGGACATTTTTAAAGACCAAGGAAAAGTTGTTTTCATGGTGAAACCTCCAAACATTTGGTATCTCTGAAAAGTCCTGAATGTGCTCTTTACAGGACACCCAAGTTGTGTCATGTGATCATGTATGATGTCAGAGAAATTCACTAAAATATAATGTCCACTACAGTGGACAACAAGTCTATTCTTGGGTCCCAGGAGGATATATATATATATATAATAATACACAACACAACAATACTACAACACACACACACACACACACACACACACACACACACACACACACACACACACACACACACACATACCCTTTTTTGTCACTCCAGGGCCCCTCCCACTCAGTCTTGCCCCACGGGTTCCTGATCCGCACCAGCTCAACTGGACCGATTGTACTCTTGATCTGAAAACACACACACACCAAACTCAGACTGAACAGCTGTGATGTGCTCAGCTCACATGTGTTTCCCTTCCAGCTGTTTGAGGTGTATTCTGACCTCACAGCCTTTAGAGGACAACACACACACACACACACACACACACACACACACACACACACACACCCACTCACAAATGTCACATCGAAACACCTAACACAGCACCTAACACACACACACACACACACACACACACACACACAACACACACACACACACACACACACACACCACACTCCAACAATCTAAACAACACACACAACACACAACACACACCACACACACACACACACACACACACACACACACACACATCTCCACAACTGAAGCACAACACTACACAGCACCAACACACACCACACACACACACACACACACACCACACACACACACACACACACACACACACAGACACCCACACACATCAACACACACACACAACACACTATACAATCACACGTGATCACACACAGCACACACACTATCTTCATAGAGTAATTTCTTGGATGGATGCATAAACACAGTACTATGCCCTCACCTAACCAAACCTACCACACACACACACACACACACACACACACACACACACACACACACACACACACACACACACACACACACTATTTAACACAAATAAGACACATGCAAAATACACACTTCACATCTATTCCGGTTTATATTTTAGGAGTATAAGACATCAGAACTATCCTAACACTGCCCTGCACAAAGGTAAGATTTAAACATCCACTTCAATAAAAACAAACATCTCTCAACACAGCAGCGTGTACAGACGCAATTACACAAAAAGCACAAATCCACATATCTCACATTATCACACATCATCTACTCAAGCAAATTTTGGAGTGAAGTAACATCAACACGTTTAAAAGACGACTAACAGCACTAACACATCAATAGCACAAACTGAACGAATCAACTGGATGAGGACACAACTGTAACATGACACAACAACTAACAACATGACAATGAATGCATACACAAGAATTCTAAATTAACACTGTTTATCCTATGCAAAGTCTTTGATTGAAATAATGCATTATAATATGACATACATCCTAACATGCACAAAGTCTCAGACAGCACAAATGTCCTACATTTAAAAATACACATGTCGAATACAAAACATATCACAACACGGAATGAACTAACACAACAAACCAATCACATATACCTCTTTGAGAGAAATTTTTGAGCATAATCATCAGAAATCCTTAACATTAGATAGATCAGCGAACACGACACAAGTCATAAGACAAACACAACACACTCAACATTCAAAATATCAGACACAATCCTCAATCAGCATAACCTATTGAAGCAAAGTTCTTAATAATAAAAAATCTGAAACACTAACAAGCTTAAAAAACACCAGAACACACACACACACACACACACACACACACACACACACACACACACACACACACACACACACACCACACACATGATTTCACTTTAAACATTTAAACAGAAACAACATTATAAATCAACGTTTTGATTGGTCATAGTATGTCATGTCATAATATTTCATAATATTTTCCTGGTTGGATGTCATAATATTTCACAGTACTAGTGGCCCTCACCAGTATAGCCAAACCTGTGTGTGCGCGCACACACACACACACACACACACACACACACACACACACACACACACACACACACACACACACACACACACACACAAACACACACACACACACACACACACACACACACACACACACACACACACACACACACACACACTATTTATAACATTTCAATTATTTAGACACTATGAGAGAAATATTAGCATACTTACACACTAATTTTGGTTTATTATTATGAGTATAATACATTAGCTTATGTTAAATGCCTGACAAAGGTTGTAAGATTTAAACATTCCTCTTTCAATAAATATAAAACATCTCTGCAAGCTACAGCAGCGTGTACAGACGCTTTATATTTACTTAAAAAAGCACGTGAAATCCAATAGTCTTCACATTTATTCACTATGTTGCATGCTAAACTCAAGCAACTTTTGTGAGCTTGATGTACTTCAACTTACGGGTTTAAAAGACGATTAATGTTCAGTAACACTATCAGATGAGCACAAACTTTGAACTGAATCAAGCTGGATGAGGACACTAACTTTGTAACATTGACACTGAACTGAACTGAATCAACATTGAAATTGAATTTGTTTCATAAATGATGAATTTTGCTAAATTAACACTGTTTATTATTGTAAAGCTGATTTGAAATAATGCATTATTAATATTTGACATACATTCTTAATGTTGAGCAAATGTTCTCAGAAGTCAAAATGTCCTTAGATTTAATAAATATTTGCTTAATGGTTTTGTAATGTTAGCAGAAACATTATGACAATGTTCATGGAATGTATGATGTTATATGTTCTTAGAACAAATCTCTGATATCACATAATACCTTTTGGGAGAAAACATTTTTGACCATTATTCTCAGAAAGTCCTTTAATCATTAGAAGGATCAGCGAACAGGGAATAATGTTCATAAGTAATAACAATAGAACATTCTCATAATGTTTTCAATATTATAGAATGGGAATGTTCCTCTAATGTTCAGATAACCTAGAAGAAACGTTCTTAATACATTAAAAAAACTGGACATTTAATGTTAAAAAACATCCAGAAATAATCTTTTTCATAACTTAATGGGGATGTTATCAAAACGCTTTTAGAACATTTTTCAGACTGATAAGAGTATCTGAACTGTGAGACAACAATACTGTGCATACTGCATACTATCACCAGTCCAGACATGTTGTTCTTTAAGATGATGGCGCCCTCTAGTGGAACTCTGAGTATTAAGATGAAACATAAATCAAAGACAGAGAAAGAAAGAGAGACAGAGAAAAACAACCAAGGTACCCAGCTGTACGTTCTGTCAAGGTACTCTCAAAGTTATGAACAAACATTATTCCAGTAACGTTAATAGAATTGAAAACGTTACCTGGTCTTGTTATAATGTTCTCAAACCGCCAGCACAAAATCATCATTTATCCATCGTTCATTTTTAAATGTAACTACTTGTTTCAGAATGTTCGGAGAACATTTAAAAGCAACGTTCCAATTATGTTTGCAAAATGGAATGTTCGCTAAAAGGAAGAGTAGGCCATTTATTCCAGATTTTTTTTGTTATGCTGGTTGAAAGTCTCTTTACATCCTGATAGCAATCACGAAGTTAAGTGGTCTAAATGTAATATGTATATATTTTGTCTGTGTAAAGCCTAGACCATAAAATGTTCGTTGAATCATTGAATTCGGTCCGAGAGCAACGAGTCACAGTGTGTTTCATGCTGAGTTAGACAGACGTCAGTCACAGAGCACCACAAACAAAACAGCAACCGCCTTTCACAGTTCCTCCTGAACCAAAACAAGCTTACGCTGCGTTCACGCCTTAACTACTGTCGTTTGGAAGAGATGGAAACCCATGACGTTATACTCGGGGCAGTTCATGACTCAAATTTATGCCTTTCAATTGAATCAGGTGATACAGGTTAGTACTCTTTAAGTTATGTTCATTATTATTGTAATGTTATGTGCTTTAGGACATGAGGTAGTTTAACGCCATCTCTCGTGATGATCTTGTGTGCTCCTGCTGTGTGTGTTCATGTGTTTTGAGGAGGAGTGGCTTTGGAGAAGCTCTAAAGAAAGAGTGGGATCTTATGCTTTCAAAGCTAGCTTGCTATTGCTATCCGGTTCGGAAATTACCTACCCTACCTTTAATGTTCACATAACCGAGAAAAACGTTTTTTAAAACTTAACTTTTTGAAAGTTCAGAAATAAAGTTTTCATAACTTAATGAAAAGTTAAAAACATTCTTAGAACATATTTTTGTTAGCAGGGTATAAATTACCTGTATTTTTTAAAGTTATTATTACTTATTTAAAACAACCCAGCTGCAGTGTGATTGATATTACTTGGAATGCACAATGAAAAAAAAAAACAAATGCAAATGGATTCTTCTGTTGTAAATATTCTAATTGGGAGAGGGTGTGCAATAATAAAAAGTTCATGTTAAATATTTTTATTGCATTTGTGAGTTAATAAAAATGTAACTGGTTGTGTAAACTTGGCACATAATATCTAAATATCGAAAAATCAATCGATATAGCCCTGAATCGAATCAAATAGTATTTTTATACATTTTAATAAATAAAGTTTTTTGAGGTAATATCGTACAGCTGACTGAGAGAATCAATATCACATCGTATCGTGACGAACCTTCACCGATGTGCAAATCCAGACATACGCTAGTTCTTTAAGCTGATGGCTCCCTCTGCTGGAACTCTGAGCGTTAAAAAATCAATCGCAGACAGTTTGAAAGACAGAGAAAAACAGAGAGAGAGAGAGAGAGAGAGAGAGAGAGAAGAAGAGAGAGAGAGAGAGAGGAGAGAAGAGAGAGAGAGAGAGAGAGAGAGAGAGAGAGAGAGAGAGAGAGAGAGAGAGAGAGAGAGAGAGAGAGAGAGAGAGAGAGAGAGAGAGAAGAGAGAGGAGAGAGAGAGAGAGAGAGAGAGAGAGAGAGAGAGAGGAAGAGGAGAGAGAGAGAGTCAAGGTAAGCATTTGCCCCTCACCGTCTCCAGGCCTGTCACAGAATAGGCATGTCTGAACAAAATCCCAAACTCATTGCTCTTCTCAAGGGGTCCCTGCACAAAGACAAAGAGACAAGACAATAGATTACCTTCACAAAACAACAGCTGTCAGAAAAAACACTTTCCTGGAACTCAAGGAAGATCCTTTTACCTAGAACACACAACAAAGAGAAAAGACGACACGTCACGCACACACGGCAAACAGATATTTGCTCACTCTACCTTGAGCATTATTGTTGTGAATTTGTAACATTATGCAATGTTGTGTCCTGGTGGTTAAAAATCTGGGCTGCTGATTGAAAGGTTGCAGGTTCGAACCTGCCAGTTTTAATTAGTGAGCTGTAAATAATAAGCCCTTAAACAGGCTACCCGAGGTTACTTCAGGAGTATGGCCAAGTCGCCTACATAAATTCCAGCAGAGATTATAATGAGGATCTGTTCTGTTCTTTTGGGTATTTATTTTTTTTTGTACTCAAAAGTTTGAGATAAGATTTTGTTTTTTGCATTACATAAATCAAAAGTGACATTAAAGACATTTACATTGTTAAAGAAGATTTCTGTTCCAAATACATGCGGTTCTTATGAAACATCTCTTTAAATAAGACACATGAAGAGTGTAAACCTGTGAGTTAGCACAGTTGATCAGAGCTCCTTTCTCCAGCAGGGAACGCAGAAACAAACCCAGCGCCCGAGGGAGAGACGCCACCATGAAGACCTCCGTAATCCCCCCTGTCATGTCCACCATCGCCTCGTGAGGGAAACCCATATTCAGAGCGTTATAACCACCCTTCATCCTGAGAAAGAGATGGAAAACACGTTGTGAGCAACAGACAAAAACAGTTTATGTGTATGCGGAATACAAAAGATTTATTTTTTTTAAATAAATGCTGTTCTATTCATCAAAGAATCCTGAAAATGTAAAACAAGCAATGCATTCTCAAACGTCTTTCTAGTCATGGCCTGTATATACTCTATATATTTGGTGCTATTTATATTGTTATAATTGGTGCTGTCACGACACATTAAAGAGAGTCAAAACTGTATTTTATTATGTATTTATATATTTATTTTGAGGTATGTTAGTGTTTTTAAAGAAAATGAAAAGTAACAAAGCAGAAGGCTTATTGCCATAATTACATGGGAGGTGCACTACAAATAATGTTTGGTTAAGTTTTGTTCACATCAACTGAAAACAACATAGACTAAAAGTTTGATATAGGGATTTAAAGGATTAGTTCACTTTTTAAAAAACTTTTGCTGATAATTTACTCACCCCCATGTCATCCAAGATGTCCATGTCTTTCTTTCTTCAGTCGAAAAGAAATTAAGGATTTTGATGAAAACATTCCAGGATTTTTCTGCATATGATGAACTTCAATGGTAGCCAAAACGGTTCAAGGTCCAAATGACAGTTTCAGTGCAGCTTAAAAGGACTTTAAAACATACCAGACGATAAATAAGGGTATTATCGAGCGAAACGATGCGCCATTTCTAAAATGAATAAAACCGTTTAAGTATTATTAGCACAAATGCTTGCCTTGCTCTGTTCTCCTGTTCGAACTCGTTCATCAAAATGAACAAATCTTTTTTCGAGTCATTTCGTTCGTTGATTGAATAAAATGACTCGAAAAAAGATTTGTTCATTTTGATGAACGAGTTCGAACAGGAGAATCACGAACGTGCATCTCAGAACAGAGCAAGGCGAGCATTTGTGCTAATAAAACTTTAACTGTTTTATTTATTTTAGAAATGGCGCATCGTTTCGCTAGATAAGACCCTTATTCATCGTCTGGTATGTTTAAAGTCCTTTTAACCCCTTACCTGTCACTTGCCCGTATACGGGCAAACTAAATTTACTTCACTATATTACTATTAAATCCTAATCTAGTCATGACAAACTATATATCGTTGGAAAGGTCTAAGTCTCCTGAATAGATATTTTAGCGTCATTTTTTTCTTACAAATTACGAATCAACAGTAAAATATGAATTTATGACAAGAGTGCGGCTCAAAAAAATCGAAGTCATTACAGGAGTTTCTGACCTTTGTCACAAAAAGTCGACGCACACACTTTTAATAATTGAAACTTTGGTTTTTAGTGCTAAAAGTTCATAATAAAACATAATCTAGTATTTGTCAATAAAAAAAGATAAAATTATATTTTAAAAAGTAAAGTAAGAGTCC
Source organism: Chrosomus eos (assembly GCA_036326025.1). Lineage (NCBI taxonomy): Eukaryota > Metazoa > Chordata > Actinopteri > Cypriniformes > Leuciscidae > Chrosomus > Chrosomus eos. The sequence goes on along the minus strand of CM070825.1, from coordinate 37,815,518 downwards.
TCTAAAAAGTATAATATATATTATATATATAAATATAATTTTTTTATTATTATTATATCACATATTTTAGTAGTTATCATAAATTAGGTATCATTTGAAAGCTTACGAACTCAGAATTCATCCTGTGAAAACCGTTTTGAAATTGGACGTTGCGTTACCATAGAAACGGTATTTTTTATTAGGCCCCTCCCCTTTTGGGCATCATCTTTCATAATTTATTATCAAAAACTTTTCTAATCTTGACAAAACACATATTGTCAGAAAGGTCTGAGTCTCAAGGTTCCATATTTAGTGAGAGAAGTGATATTTGGATAGAAATTTATTATTTTTTTATGGCAGAATGCATACAATTAAATTCAATGGATTTCAATGGCACCCGGTGGCTATTTTTGGTATAACGCCTAAACAAAATCTCATGGGAACTTCAATTTTTGTGATATCAACTTTAAATTTGGAACACAACTTGGTTAGATATATAGCTTTCATTTTATAGTAATTTTATAGTAAAACATATTTTGTAAAATATTTATTTTATATTAAAAAAATATATTAATAAAGTATATTTGATTTACTGTAAATTATAACTTCCATAACGTTTTCATACTTTAATTTTTTGAAGTGCTTTCACTTCAGTAATAATCTGCTGATTGTTTTCTTTAAAACAAGACCAAACTTAGGTCTATATTCCAAAGCATTCTTGAATTACAACCATTTAAGTTTGTATAGTGCATTTTAATGTCAATTATCAAAAGGGGGGGTGACAGGTAAAGGGTTTAGCTGCACTGAAACTGTCATTTGGACCTTGAACCGTTTTGGCCACTATTGAAGTCCATTATATGCAGAAAAATCCTGGAATGTTTTCATCGAAATCATTAATTTCTTTTCGACTGAAGAAAGAAAGACATGGACATCTTGGATGACATGGGGGTGAGTAAATTATCAGCAAAAGTTTTTTAAAAAGTGAACTAATCCTTTAAGAATCAACCATCTTGACAGAAATATTTTTTATTTAATTTTTTTGCTGTTTCCGCCGAATATTTCAGGTTGATGAAATTTTGGTCCATCACTATTTTTACTGTATTATAGTGATGGGAGAAATGAAGCTTTTCCGAACTTTTAATTATTTTAACCAATCGCGTTGCGAAATTAATCACAGTTTCAAAGTGCTCGAAACAGCACGCGCTTGGCGACCCCTGCTGGTCAGAATGATGTTAATGCAGCGAAAACTCATCCCAAACATGCATAACATCTTGGAAACACCAGTCTCGAGTAGTCGAACCACGAACACCGAGCCACCTTATCACAACTTCTGACTCGTTCACATCTCACCAGCGCACTCGGCTCGGCGTTCGTGGTTCGACTACTCGAGACTGTTTTCCAAAGATGACTCCTGTCTGTTTTCGTGAAGTCGACTGTCTTTATAAAATATCTTCTTATTAAACTGTCTGTACACTTACAACGTTCTCAATGCTTCGGTTTGTATGTAGGGACCCTGATTATGCTACCGTGTTAGTGTTGGGCTATTTTTGAGCCTTGTTAGTGGTATTACCTAGCGATTTTTTTTTTCATTACTCTATGCCCCATATACTAGCGTTATAAGCTAAACAGTTTTTACATTTGATAATCATGAAAACAAATCTCAGAGAACGGTTGACTATGTACCAATGTGTAATTAGACCAAAGGTTCATTTTGCGCAGGAGTTGTCCTTTAAGGCACTTTTATGTGTTACTGACTTGGCATAAGCCTTTTCCAGCAGGGCGCTCCAGAATTCATCTTTGCTTGAGGAGTGTAGATAGATCAGCTGACCGTCACGTGTGGGCAAGCGGTCATCGACTCGCACCTGACTCCACTCACCATACTGCCAAAACTACAGACAAACAGAGACACACCATTAGAGCCATCACAACTGATTTATTCAGTGCAGTAACACGCGCCACTAACCTGAAAATAGAAGCAGCCATTGTAGCCCTTCTGAAAACCTTGGCCTGGGGGAACGACGCGATCCAGAAGAGAAGGGTAGAGAGAGAGAGACGCCACGGCAGACAAGAACCAGCAATCACCTGAGAGAGAGTTAAAGCATCTTTAACCACGTTAATACATGTTTTAGCTCTAATTTGCATATAAATGATCATTTTTATAGTATGTGGTTTAGCTCTAGGACACGTGGAAGTGTGGTGACTGACAACACAGAACCACAATTGTTAATCATGCTAAAGTGAACAAAAATAATCATAAAAATCAAACATTTAAATTGATTATTAACAAAAACACTATAACAATAACACTCTCGGCAGCCAATAATTCCCACATGTTTTTAGATTTTAACCAAACTGATATATTTGATACCCAAATTTAGATCAAAATGATCAAAACTTTGTACACAATCTGATTTTTAGAAGTAAAAGCCCTTTTACTGTAATTATAAAATGTCCATCATCAGCTTATGAAGGCGGTTCAGGTCGTTTTTGCTGTGAAATCTTTACTGATTTTTATAAAGTAAACGTATGAGCTTTTATACTGTTAGTAATATTTCAAAATGGACACTTACTGGGCTGAAGCAACTTTTGAAAACTAAGCATTTAAATATAATACTACTAAGACATATTGTTGGCAGATTTGTCCATATAAATATCAGCATCTGCAGGAAACTGCATATTTTGCTCAGTTTGGGCCTCTGAATAAAATGTAACTGTTTTTTCCTCCCATCTCCATATTCTCACTATATCATATGAGCCATAAAATCCTGTTGGATCAAATATGATACACTCACCAAAACACATGCATATTTTTTTATATTTTATTTTCTCAAAAGGTTCAATAAACTGTTTCATTTCGAACGCAGAAACTCACACAGGTTTGGGACAACTTGGTGAGTAAATGATGACATAATTTCATTTTTGGGTGAAATTTATATCCCCCTGTGGTAAAAATCAAGTTGTTAATGTTGTTTATATTTCTATGTGGTGTTTTTAATTTGCTTTAAAACAAACCATGTGTAAATTCATAAGTCAACAGCATTACTGAGTATTTTCTCCTTAAAACTGCAGTGAACCAAACACAGTCTCAAAAACACGCTTTGAAATCGCTGGTGCTTCTAACGTCACAAACTACCTTGTAACCAATCAGATCAACGTGTGATCGTCAACGAGTGGATCTCTGAGCTGAGTGAGTGAGTGAGTGGAGGCGGGGCTCATTTGCATATTCATAGAACCACGTACTAAACGCCTAAATGGCAAGGGTGTAGAGTTACGTTCAAGCTATTTTTTTTCCAAGGAAAAAACATTTAGGTGATCAAAGATGAGTTTTAATGGATAAAATGATTGACTACAGGGGGACTTTAACAACAAAAGTGTTGCACTGTATTATTTAGCTTTCTATGATCCTCAGAAAAGACCTGCGACACATCGGATGAGAAGATCACAGCTATTTGCTAAACACTAAAGCTTTTTGATGCCACAATATGCTGCTTTTATGAAGAACTAACAGTGTGTTACACGAGAACCTGCAAAAACCTGCAGCACCTGTATTATTCTCAATGCCGATTCTTATCGTTTAAATAGTTGAGGATTAAGATCTCACTCAGAACTCCCTGGCAGACGTCCATGCGTGTGGCTCCATCCACAATAAACTGGGGAAAAGGACACATCTCCTGGAAAAGAGAGGAGAAAACACAAAGGATCATTTTAGGATCAAAGGACATTTAAGAAAAAGAATGACTGCACAGAGTTTATATATATATATATATAATATATAAGCAAAATGACAGAATTATGTAATTTTACTCATGTCACTCCAAAATATATATATATGTATACAGGGACGGATTATGGGGATGATGTGCCCTGGGCATGGATGTCTCAAAGGCCCCCTTCCCCAATTTTTTGGACAACAGTGTTGCACCTGTATGCACAGGCGCCACAATAGGGCAGGCAAGCCAGGCATTTTAAGGGGACCCCCGAGGGCTGATCATTTAAACAATCAGAAATGTTAATATACAGATGCAGCAGCAACATCTCTGCATCCCCCTTAGTGGGGCCCCTCTCTCGTTACGCTCGTTATGCTTTTACCTTTTTCAAACTGGTGCAGCGCTTACTCGCGGTAGGTAGAAAATGCATGATTTGATTTGTTAAACATGAAAAGGACTTAACCGTCTGGCATGGCAGCTCGCTCTAACTTTAACCTAGATAAATGCATATCCAAAGTGTTTGTGCGAGTGTGCAGCGCGCACTGCATGGCAGGCGTCGGCGTGAACACTTGCATTTTCCTATCAACAGTGGAAACAACTTGAAATACTCAATCTTTTCTGGTCATAGGTCTATACAGAAAAGAATAATGCATCAGTCGCAAGTAGCTACTTTTATTTTTTGTAAACTCACAATAACAAGAAAACGTTGTGCTTTTACAACAAATAAAATAAAACAAACTGGGCGCGCTTTCATCGTCTCCGTGTGGTGAACTGGAGCGCGTTTAAAAAAATTAACTGAAACACAGTGTATAGCCTCAGATACATGATGAATATTTCTATATAAAGCTTGATATGTCCACTTTTAAACGAAAAAAAAACCCGAATCGAAAGCAAATACCGGCTGATTAGGCTGATAGGCTATAATATGAAAGGTGCATTTCTCTCTAAAGGCGCATCCACTGCTATACAGCATTTGCTTGTTCCACCACAAAAGACACTTTTTAAGGTGACAATCCGTTACACATTTAAAGATTTACTGTATCGTGAAGATTGTTGTATTGTATTTTATCTTCTGTTATAAAGATGAAGATTGACATTTCGTTAAAAAATAAGCCCATAGGCTACTATTGTAAAACATAAACAACTTAGCCTATGCTCTGTTAGATGTTCTGCGTTTTGACTACTTTTTGAATTTTGTTGTTAGCATCAACAGACAGTGTTTGCATTTTTAAAAAAAGCTGAAGATTGTTGGTAGCTTTTGTAGTAATTGAGCTTCTCTTGCTTCTTTGTCCTTTTTGTGCTTTCTTTTCATTGATCCACTTGCTTGTGGTTTTAAACTCATTTTTGTTTTTGAGTAACCGTCTTATACGCGTGACTTTTATATAGGGGAGAGTGGGGACAGTTGCAACGTGTGGCAGTTGCAACATTGCTGATTTCTCCAATCAGGAATGAGCTGGAGTCATGACACTCCTACTGCACATGCTCAGTATGCCCCTCCTTCTTTCTAGAAGTTAGCAGCCACATGTTAAACTTCCTTATGGGAGAACTGAAATTCAAGGTAAAAAAGTAAAAAATTTTACAACTAGATTTTTTGTCATACTGTCTAAACGGTTTAAGTATTGATCTTTATAGTTTTATAATTTGAATGTGCAGTTTCTTAGCTCTTAACAGACGTAGGTACATTGTCTTCAAGCTAATTTGTTAGGCTAGCATCACTAGTTTTAAGATGGCTGCCAGGGGTGGGACAGTTGCAACGCATTTTTGCAACTGTCCCCACATGGTGTTGCAACTGTCCCTCATGACAATAAAAATAACAATTAGATAAAATTGATATAAAAGGCAATTCAGTGGTTTGATAAAGAACATATTTCAATAGCCAGGTGTCTCCTCTTTGTATTTCAGCAAATTGCTTTTTTAAAATTCAAACTAGACTAGGCATCCATTAAGAAAAAACATACAGAGAAGAACAGTGAATCGGAGAAAGAAGAAGATTTTTGCATTGTATTTTTGAAGAGCTACTCCAGACTGAAAGGGGTGTGGCTTCAATGTTGGCAGTGCAAGACATGGGCTCTAGCCTGGTTAAAACCAGATCATTATCAGTAGTAACTGAGTTATGGTCTGGCAAAGCTTCATAGACAAATCATTTCCAAAGGGTTGTCACCAACGGACGTCGCTCAAATGCCTCTGGGCGCAATTGAATACCTAAAAACAATCAGAGCGATGAAGGAGATGAAGGGTTTTAACTAAAAGGAAACTTTCAAATCGCTTAAAACAGACGCGATAGCTGATTCGAACCATTCGAACGAGTGATGTTCCATGGTGGCATCCATCTTTATAATGTACAACATCTTCTTCACTGTCGCTGCGCTGTCATCATTGTGTAAAGCCCGGCCCAACGTTTCTGATTGGTGCCTCGATTTCGACGGATGAGAAATGGGATTGAATGAGCTCTTTGCCAGACTTACTTGCAGAGCAAATCTAAATTTGCCGGAAGCTGTCTGGGTTTTCCCAATGGGCTCATGAAGCCTGCACTGATGGTGGTTCCATTTACATTTGCCACAATTGTGAGTCAGATGCGGAATTGTGAATACTTGAGGCTATGAAATAATCAGTTTGTTGATGAAATAATCAGTTTGGTGGTGTCAAATTGTTACTGCATGTTACTACAGTTGTAAACTTTAATATTTTGTGTAGCCTACTTGTTTTTTACTTTAATAAGTTAACTCAATGAACTCTGGTCTCAAATAAACTAAAAAAATATTAAACAAATTATGCAGAAGTTTGAATTTTATTACATCTAAATGATTGTTGCAACTGCCCCTCGGTACTGTTGCAACTTTCCCCATATATGGGGACAGTCGCAACATTTTTCAGGGTCCATTTAAGTACAAATTACATTCATATTATCATATGTACACATGTTGCAACAGTATGGGCAGGTAGGTGACATATATGGGTTTAATATTATTATTGTTTTGTCTTTCTAATACAAACAGTCACTGAGAATCTTAAGGAAATGTAAAAAGTGTTGCAACCGCCCCCACTCTCCCCTAACGCAATGCTTTTCACTCGCCTCTAGATGTCCTTCTCAGCAGCGCAGAAATACATTAAAATTATTTATTTGATTTATTTACTAGTTAATACTTTGCAACTACAAAAAAAAATCACATTATTCCTCAATATTTAACACAATTTCACTGAAAATAAAAATAAAATAAAAATAATTATTTGAAAAGAATAGAAACAGTAAATTTTACAGGGCCCCCTGCTGGCCCAGTGCCCAGTAGGCCCGTGCGTTAATCCGTGCCTGTATGTATACACTCTAAATAAATATGGTTCTTCACTTTACACGTAGTAACAGTTCTATTTAGTACCTTATATTCCTGAAGAACCCTTTATATGCTGAAATTTATTCCCGCCTTTTTGTTTTTCAAATCTGTAACTGTCAAAGCCTCCTAAATACTGATTTTCTGGAGTTCAGCTATAGTTACTAAACAGACTGTCAACATACTCTCAACAGGTAAATCATTTCTTTGTTAAAATGTTTATAAATCATATCTTTAAAAATTGTAACAATCATTTCCTAACAATCATGTCTTTTTCTCTTTTAGTTTAGTGTGAGCAGCTCTGTTCAGTTTAGGATACTCATCTTCTCTTCTCCATAAGTAATGGAATTTATGATCCATATTGTTTGATTTTTTTAAATTATGACTTTATGCCTATAAACATACCAAGTCACAAAACCATTAAAGCTAGGCTATACCATGACTTTATATCACTTTTCAATTTAACATGGTAAAGGGCTCATTCTGTCCATTTTAGCTAATTTTGGCCTTCATGAACATAATTGTTTTTACATAATCAAATGGAAGAGACACAATGTAAATCAAAACTCAATTGTTCATTTCAGATGCTGTCACGTATCATAACCTCATCATCTGCAGAGAGAAACTGCCACGCAGAATACACACTTAATGAAGGACGTAAAGACATTATAGGGGATTGTGAAGATCTTGAACTTGGTCTTCATTACTATCGTGTTCACTCAAATGTTATTTATTAACCTTATAAAAGGGTTCTATTCAGCACCAAAAAGGGTTCTCTTCTATTGTTGCAAGCATTTTTCTTAAGAGTGCATTTAAACTGTGCAGCTGTGAACAATTACAAAACATTAGAACCAAAGAGCACTAAAGTTAAAATCAACTTATATGAGTCTGATCCTCATATGAAGCTATGTATCATATGACTTCAGAATACTTAGAATATAATGCATGAGTCAAACTAATTACTTTTATGATATTTTATGGTGCTCTTGGTGGTGGTGGTGGGTAAGCTTACATTGAACTTACAATGAACTGTATTTTTATTAACGAACGTCAACAAATGTGTTGCACATTGTAACTTAATGTTAGTATATTCATTAACTAATGGGACTTTATTGTGAAGTGTAAAGGACCCAGAAGCCAACACACTGATCTGAGGAACCTACACAAGAGAAAGGATATTTATGAGAAGTTCTTTGCTGAACCGAAGGTCAAATAAAGAGCAGCAATAGAAATATTTGAGGAACATCATTTTAAACATTCAATTTCTAAACTGTTTCTTCCTTTGGGCAGATTGTGTGTGTGTGTGTGTGTGTGTGTGTGTGTGTGTGTGTGTGTGTGTGTGTGTGTGTGTGTGTGTGTGTGTGTGTGTGTGTGTGTGTGTGTGTGTGTGTGTGTGTGTGTGTGTGTGTGTGTGTGTGTGTGGCAGCTGCTCACCAGACACAAGCCTGGACAGATCTTCACTAAAAACACTCAAGCCCCTGACATTTCAATGAATTGCTGAAATGCATTAGATCTGTCTGCTGTCTTTAAAATAATGAAACTTGCTTATATAGTTTGTTTTTAATGCAATCACATTCAGATATAGTAAGTCAGTGTGAATTAAGTGACCAAATATTTGTTTATTTCTTTGTGCATACTGAAAAAAGTTTCAATGGGGTTCTATATATATCCCAAGGGTTCTTAACTTAAAGAAACCTTTATGCCAAAAAGGTTCTTTATAAAGAGATTTTATAGAGAGTTCTTTATAGAGAGATGTATTTATTGCATCATGTTTAAAAGGTTATTTCAATCTTTTATTGAGGTACACTCAGAAGAAAAGGTACAAAAGCTGTCACTGTGCAGCGGTGCCTTTTCAAAAGGTACTTTTTTTGCCTAAAGGGTACATATTGCTAGGAACAAAAGTGTACCTTTTAAAAAAGATACTGCACCAGTGACAGCTTTTGTACCTTTTTTTCTGAGAGTATGAGCTGCTTAATTAAACAAATATATATTTTTAATTACTTCATTAAAAGTAAGTCATGACAGGAATCCCTAAAATGTTCTATTATATATATAAAGCGCCTGACAGAACCCCTTTTAATTTTCTGCTGAAAGTAACTTTACAACAAAGCAGTGCGTCTAAATATGTAGCCTAAAATAACATTGCTTACAGACAGCAGTTATCATCAGAGAAGAGTATTTTGACTATTATGTAGATTATATGTCACCACTCATCTTTACAGTGGCTCGCAGGAGGTGTGTGTGTGCTGGAACTACGCCTCACCTTTGGTCGTTTCCAAACCACATCGGTCTGAATCGGCATGTTCTGCACCGGGAACCTCGCGTCCATGTACAGGCCGTCCTGCAGAGGAATCACGGAGCTGGGAGACCACAGAGAAGTCGGGCTGCCCAACGTCTCCCAGGGGTTCGAGTCGGACGAGTCTGTGCTCGACTCTTTCTTTGTTATGGACATACTGGACTGCGTCGAAAACTCCTGCCTCGGGGCTCGGCTCATCGCGCGCGCTTTTAAAACCTCCTCAGTCTGATGCTAATGTGTTTGGAAGCGAGTGTGTGTGAATGCAGAAATGCACAATTCGAGTTATCCCAAATGTCAACAATGCCAGCGAGTCGTCGGTGTGTGGTAAAGTGCGCTTATAAAGCAGGTCTTCCTCACTTCACCTTTAACCAGCTCCTCCCTCACCTGAAGCGCTGTTCGCGCGCACTCATAACAAACACACGAACTGTCAGAGAGAAAACATCTATCATGATCAACGACAACCTGTAGGCTACCACACTGGAAAGTGTGCCATACATTTATCTAGCAAAAAACAATTATGAAGCACAAACCCAGCTAACATGGAACATTCTCATGCAGAACTTTGGCTAATGTTCTGTCAAGGTTCTTTAAAAGTTATGAATAAACATCGAAGTTCGAATTCATGGCCTTTAATAATGTTCTCAAAACTCTAGCAATAATACATTCTTTCATATTCTTTTTCATAGTCTAATTCTTTTTAAATGTTACTATTTCAATTCAGAGAACATTCAAAATGTTCCCATACTTAAAGAATAATCAAATGGAATGTTCTCAACGTAAACATAAAACGTTTTAAAACATTTGAAGAACTGGACGATTGAACGTTCAGGGAACATTCCATTCAGAAATAACGTTTTAATTAGAACATAATTTTTGTTGGCTGGGAAAGCACTGATATACTAACACACACATTTTAGTTACTGATGCAGAAAACAGAAAGGGGAAAACAACTCAATGAGCTAAACAATTGTCTTCGGAAGAAAATATAGTATTTTGAATAACAGTAATAAAATCACACTTTCATGGCTGGTTAGAATTTATGGACAGTAAATTTTCTCATTTCAGCCACCATAGGCATGCAGGTGTGGCCAAAAAATGATTTTTGGACCCTTAATCCATACAGCCCTTCCTTCAACAAACACTGCTGCATAAAGGACTGAAATGTAAAAGGTCAGATCTGTATTGTAGACTGATGTAAAGAACTTGATGAGCCAGTAGACAAGAGGATAGAGATGAAGGATGAATCTCACAAAGCCTGTCGACAAACAAGAAGACACGTCCAGATCATATTTCACCCCAAATTATAATACACAGATCAAACATTTGGTGGCAGTAAGATTTTGAGAATGTTTTTAAAAAATCTCTACTGCTCACCAAGGCTGCATTTATTTGATCAGAAATACAGTAGGCCTAAAAACAGTGAAATATTATTAGAATTTTATAAAACGTTTTATATTTGAATATATCCTAAAATGTAATTTTTTCCTGTGATGTAAAGCTGAATTTTCAGCATCATTACTCCAGTCTTCAGAGTCACATGATCCTTCGGAAATCACTATAATATGATGATTTGCTGCTCGAGAAACATTTCTGGTTATTATCAATGTTGAAAACAGTTATGCTGCTTCAGATTGTTGTGGAAACAGGGATTAGTTTTTTTCAGAATTCTGAATAGAATGTTTAAAAGAACAGCATTTATGTGAAATAGAAATCTTTTGTAACATTATATATGTCTTTACTGTAGACAAATTAATTCCGAATTTTAATAGTACAAAATTGGTGCAAAAATATAATTTCTTCCTAAACCTGATTATGTTGTGACCAGAGCATTTAAATAATAAAAAAATGTTGACAGGTGATTTTAGATTTCATTTTTTTAATGCAAAAAATATCAAAAACGGACTAAATGCTGTGGTTTAATAAAAAATTAAAAAATCATCTGTTGTCATGGGAAACATTTACAGTGCCTTTATTAATTTCATAGGCGTGTTTATCCAAAATGTCTTGCAAATAAGGAACAAAAAGTTATTCACCCTGAAGCAACAGTAACATGAGAAGCATTTCCTTATTGTTTCAAAATGAAGACATGTAATGGTGAAACTGTACAGGGTTTAGTGTTTAGTTAAACTGCAAAGGAGGAAGTTTTGGTAACGCTTCCTTTTACAGTCCAGTTACCCATGTAAATAATGTACTTATTTTAGTAACTACAATTACTGGGCCCTAAACCTACCCCTGTTCCATGTACTTACCTCATATTAGCCAGTACTTTCTAGTAAGTTCACTGTAGCCTACTGTACTGTAAAAGGAAGCGTTACCGAAGCTTTTTGTTTTTGCCTTTGTTTGTAAGTCTTATGTGATGTATTGCCATTGTTTGATGGTGGTGACTGTAACATTTCTGAGAGAAAAGTATTATTATGATCATGATAGTGTGATGAATGTGCTTGTGGAAGAGTTGATGCTTCTTGAAGATTAAAGAGAGAGAGCTGGAAATGTGTAAAATGTGAAATCTGTAGTTGAAATGCATGAACATAACCCAGAGGTACCACAGTTAACTGACAAATTATGAACGAAAATAGCTGTAAACATCTTTTAGATCTATGAAAACTAAGTTATAGTGGCAAACAGTTTAGAAATCCTGGAAGATTAGAAGAAGAGTGATCATTCCTGCTTCTCAGATGTCAAATGTAAACAGAACCTCATCAGCTGACTTGCAAATAAACCAATGAGTGAAATGAACATCCCTGACTGATCTTCAGATGATATTACCATATGTGTTTAATATGCAAATTACACTGTGAGGTCACAGGTTTATGAACAAATTTATGCAATGGATATCTTTTTAACCCTATAAAGCCTTCTGTATCATATTTCATACATAATTATCCACATGTTTTCTTATGTTTATGAAATAAACAGAGAAACTTTGATATTGTTAGTAATATTTCAAGATGAACTGAAGTAGGTTTACTTGACTATCCAGACATCATTTTCTATCACGAGTCTCAATCATGGCCTTTTGAGGAAGGTTGATTTGTTTATCTCTCAATCATCACTGTATTGCATTGCATTATATGTTTTCTTAAAACACAGAGCTTTGATCATAAAAAGAAGCATTTAAATATCATCTAAGACAGATATGACGACTGGTATTTATATGCATTTTATGAAACATCACAAAGTAACACTGTTGACCTCATCTAATGCTGTCTCTGACCTCTGAACAAGCTGACACTCTTATACACTTATAGGCCTACGTGGAACATCTTGCACAAACATGTTAGTCAGACTAGTCAAAACCTTTGTTCAATAGACGGACTGAATAGATTCAAGTTTTCAACCCATCCAACAATGATGGAACATAAAACACAATAAATAATAATCATTAAGTTCATGTGTGGTCCTTTAAATATTGCACAAAATAGAGCCTAAAACGTTTTAAAAACGATGTTTCTCTTCAAATATTTAGTGAAAGGAGGTGCTTAGCCATGCATTAGATGATGTGCTTCTTATGTTTTATTAAAAAATATATAGTTTAAAGTAACACTAAGTAGTTTTTCAACCTTCATAATATATTTCCAAGACCCTTGTGATGGTACATCGACTTAAAATAAGTTAAATGACACGTCTGCCATAGCCTGACGGGGTCTGTATCGCTTTTACTGGCACTATGTAACTTCGGGTTTCGGGTAGGAACCCGACCACAAAAAGAACAACAAAACTCGACTGCTTTACGTCAAGCGCTACAATAGTCATTATTTCGTTTTCTTCGTTTCTGATGTCGCAATAGGTACATCATCCTTTCATGATATCATGTAACATACTCTACCTTGTCTGTGGACATCGTTCATTCTATAGCCGGTGCTGGGTAAACAGCGAGCGTGCGTGCGACGGTAGGCTAAATTATTTACGACGGCAATGGACAATTTTGTTTCCAACCAGTAGGGCGTCCGAAGAGGAAAATTTACTTAGTGTTACTTTAAAGGGGAACTGAAACGAAATAGGAAGTAAAGGTGATATAACAGTGTTATCGTTGTTTTTTTGTGGTACTGTAGGACACTTAAAACTGCTGAAGTAGTTACAAGGGGGGAAAACAGTGATGTTACTTTGCTGTTTTGTACTAGGGCGCAGCCATCTTGAGTTTCAACGGTCCGTGACGTCACTGGCGTGGTAGGCTACCTTGACAGCTCCAGCAAAACGGCATATCAAGAGCATAACAGATCGAAAAAAATTGTGATCTATCCAAAAAGCGAATATAACACCTCCGATGCCATCAAGGACCGAATAACCTGTTTGCAAAATGACTTTGGCATAAAGGTGACCACGGCGGGTCCTGTAAACATATTCCACTCACCCCTTCGTTGTTATCATGATGTTCACCTTCACCGTAGATCACCTTGCTAAATTAATCCGACATCGAGGATGCTATCCGATATAAGCAATATCCATCGACGACACCCGCAATACACTGATTAGTTACTGTAATTTCTCAACATCAAGATTTAACAGACAGCAATTATAAAATGAATGAATGAATGAATAAATAAATAAATAAATGGAGATGGCTAATTTTATGTTAGATAATAGTTTATTTAAGATCTCACACACACACACACACACACACACACACACACACACACACACACACACACACACACACACACACACACACACACACACACACACACACACACACACACACACACACACACACACACACACATTTTTTTGTCCTTTAAATGTGTTTAAAAATACCAAAGTGTACCATGAAATTTATGAAAAGGACCTTACATTTTAACACATACATAATTTTACAAAATTACATTTTAATTAGAAATTATACAGAATAGAATATTTTGTTTACAAGAGATAACTACCTTGATATTTTCATCTCAAGCATGAGCTTCGCTGGAAGAAAAGAAAAACACTATGGAAGTCAATGGGACCCAGCAACAGTTTGCTTATCGATATTCTTCAAATGGTCTTCTTTTGTCTTTAGAAAAAGAATGAAATTCATATAGTGTTGTAACAACCCAAGGGTAGATAAATGATGACAGACTTTTCATTTTTGAGTGAACTATCCCTTTAAGTAGTAAACTAACTTGAAGAAACGCCATATTATGGTATTTACGGTAGTCTATCAGCCACAAACTGTTCATTCCGGAATATTTCGCGTAATTTCTCTTTAGAGGGACACGGCATAAATTTTATTTTTATGATCATATATCTTTAAAGCGAAAATAAAAGTTTTAATTTTTAAGAAACGTTTTGTGAAGCCAGTCGAGTCGCTTTTAGTTTGAAATATATGGAAGGATGGAGGTGTTGTGTTACTACGAGAAAGGCTTGAGTCTAAATATTCATATTACGAGCTTCACCATTGGAAGGCAAGAATGGAACGTCAGCCTTTAAAAATGAATATTCATAAAAAATGACTTCGCTATTGGAAGGTTAACGTGGACCTATTTAATATTCACGAGCTCCGCCTTAACCGTAGTGGGAAAGAGATAAAATAATCACATGATTATAAACACATGATCACATGACGGAGAATCAGTTCCACTTTAAATTTCAAAATGGCTTTAGGCTGTAATAGTTTAGAGAAATATCTAGCTGCTGTAGTGATTGTTTTGTCGTGTGTTTTCCTCGCGCCGTGCGCTGCTCGCTACAGAAGCTCGCGCAGATATGAAGCTCCAGTGCACGCGAAGTCTGGCGTGCACGAGCAGTGGTTCACTCAGAGACTGGATCACTTCAACGGCGCAGATACTCGAGTCTGGAAACAGGTAGGCTACTGCTGCTTCAGTGCATGAAACACATACAAATGATACATAAATGCATGCGTGCACCATGACATTTAAATGGTACTTTAAAGAATACCATGGTATTATCCTTCAGAAATAATTTCTGTCATAAACATTTCTGATTATATTGAAAACAGTTGTGCTGCTTCATATTTTTGTGGAAACCGTTATGCATTTTCTTTCAGGATTCTTTGATGTATTGAAAATTCAGAAGAACAGCGTTTATTTAAAATATAAATCTTTTGTAATGTTAAATGTCTTTATGCTTTTGATCAATTTAATGAATCCTTGCTGAATAAAAGTATTTATTTATTTATTATTTATTTATACTTACTTACCCCAAACTTTTGAATCACGGTTTCACAAAAATATAAAGCAGCACAACTGTTTTCAACTAATTACTGTTTCAATAATAATCAGAAATGTTTCTTGAGCATCAAATCATCATATTAGACTGATTTCTGAAGGATCATGTGACACTGAAGACTGGAGTAATGATGCTGAAAATTCAGCTTTGATCACAGGAATAAATTACATTTTAATCAAAGTTTTTACTTTATTTTTGTTCAAATATATGCAACCTTTGGAAGCAGAAGAGACAATTAGACCTTTTATATTTTGGGGACAAATTTGTACCCAGCAGTGACCAAAATCTCCAAAAACCTCCCATTACAAGGATGTCCTAATTTGTAGAACTGATATAAAAATAAAGTAATTAAAGGTTTATTAAAAATTAAAAAAGTAGGTTTAGGTGTAGAGTTAGTGTAAGGGGAGAGAATATACAGTTTACACAGCGTCTATGAAAAGTCCCCATTTAGATAGCTAAGCAAGTGTTGTGTGTGTGTGTGTGTGTGTGTGTGTGTGTGTGTGTGTGTGTGTGTGTGTGTGTGTGTGTAAAAGGACTGATTTTGATAGAGCATATGACAATAAAGGTTCAACTAAACCTTAAACTAAACCTTCTCCTCCTGCAGAGATACTTTGTGAATGAGAGTTTCTATAGAGCCGGTGGTCCGGTGTTCCTGATGATCGGGGGGGAAGGTCCGGCTAGCCCCGCCTGGATGCAGTACGGATCCTGGCTGCTCTACGCACAGAAACTGGGAGCCTTGAGTTTATTACTGGAGCACCGCTTCTACGGGAAGAGTCACCCGACCGAGTGAGTCAAACACTGGGTTATGAACACCAGATGGCACTACAAGTCACACTGCTGTTCTTTTTCACATAGAGGAAAATTATCTGTCTCTCTGTGTCTGTCTGTAATTATCCATCCATCAATCTTATTTTATATACATACATGCATGCATATATATTTAAATATCTCCTCAATAACTGATGATAGATGGTTGTGTTGTGTGTTGTCAGGGATCTGAGCACAGAGAATCTGCGTTTCCTCAGTAGTCGTCAGGCTCTGGCCGATCTCGCTCACTTCCGCTCGGTCATTGCAGAAGCGCGAGGCCTGACCAATAGCAAGTGGGTTGCGTTTGGCGGCTCCTACCCAGGATCCCTTGCTGCCTGGTTCCGTCTGAAGTACCCACACCTGGTCCACGCTTCTGTGGCGACCAGCGCACCCGTACACGCCACTGTCAACTTCCCAGGTGAGGATAAAGCAGTCGATTACAGTGATTTAACATGGTGGAAGACAACATGACATCATAATACGTGCTCCTGGTCTTATTGTGCATGTTTTATTAGTGCTAAAAAAGAACTTTCTTTTATATCTTGCTCCGCTTCCTGAAACAATTGTCCTTTTGGCTTTCCAACCATCAGTCTTTTTTTTTTTTTTTTTTTACCATTCAGTCAATTCTTGATGGACAAAATTGAGAAAAACATGTCTAAATTCCCACTAAACAGTGTTTCTTGTTCAATGTTCTGGTTTTACTCAGAAATATGTCAAGTTCTGCAATTGAAATGGGTACATTTTGTAATTTTCTCTGAAATATTAATTTAAAATAACTGTTTTCTATTTTTAATAATTTATTTCTGTGATTAAAGCTGAATTTTCAGCATCATTACTCCAGTCTTCAGTGTCACATGATCCTTCAGAAATCAGTCTAATATGATGATTTGATGCTCAAGAAACATATCTGATTATTATCAATGTTGAAAACAGTTATGCTGCTTCATATTTCTTGGGAAACCATGATACATTTTTCAGGGTTCTAAATAGAATGTTGAAAAGAACAGCATTTATTTGAAATATAATCCTTTGTAACATTATAAATGTCTCAACTGTCACTTTTGATCAATTTAATGCATCCTTGCTGAATAAAACTATAATTTTCTTTCCAAAAAGGCAAGGCAAGTTTATTTATATAACACATTTCATACACAATGGTAATTCAAAGTGCTTTACATAAAATAAATTAAAATAATCAAAAGAAATCAGAATAATTAAAAACAGTTTAGAATAAAAATAAAATACAGTACAGTACAAACAGTCGGACGAACAGTGGCACAGTGCTCATTAAAAAGGTCATTATTATAAATTTAGTTTGTAAATCATATATTTTTGTCTTGTTTTCAGTCTGCTTTTCTTGTCTTATAAGCTTTTTCCCTTCGCCCCCCGCCTCTTCCCTCCATCCCTGTGAACAGCTGTGTGTCACCACGACATCGGAAAACTTTGAACAGAGACCTTTCCCTGACACACACACACACACACACACACACACACACACACACACACACCACACTCACACTCACACTCACACTCACACTCACACTCACACTCACACACACTAATCACCAGTCGGTCTGAGAGAGTGTTTATTATGTCTGTTGGGTCATATTTAAAACAACGCCTCGGTTCAGACATTAACATTAAATATAAATCGAGGGTTAATTATGGCGATGAGCAACCGTCTCCAGTGCGGAGAGACCAGATGTGTGTGTGTTTTGCCTGTGAGGAGAATCCCGAACCTCTCCGTCTGTGGTTTGATGACGGCGGATGACTCCATGATCGTGGTCTGTCCTGCGCTGGAGCTTCGGCTCACTCCTCAGGATAGTGATGTTGCACTGCCCACTTTCACAGAGCTTTTCATTGTAAGCAGCTCTTAGATCATTCCAGCGCTAGAACAATAGCCTCTCATAGTGTGTCATCTCATCTCTCGTTGTTTAGTTGGAGAGCGTGTGCTTTTTTGTTGCCTCAAACAATGCAGGATCTTCTCAGTTTGCACATGCATGATGATGTCGACGGCCGTTTCATCGGGACTGCTCTCATTTATCACACTGAGAAACAGGAGAGAAGGGGATAATGGATTGAGATCTCATAAATATCTCAAACTAAATACCTCAAAGTAAATGCTAAACATCTTTCAAACATGCAATAACATCATATTGGAGATGCTGCTTTTATCCAGCCATTTGGTTTTTATTATTACTATTACTTTTAGACTAAAGGCCCGTTCACACCAAGAACAATCACTATAACGATTACTATATTAACGTCAAACCAGCGGACAATATCGTTCTGTTGATCTTCTTTAAAGTAGGATGGATTCTGATTGGCTGTCAATGTTTTTATCGTTCATCAGCTGAATATTTTTTTTTAAAGTGATTCCAACAATACTGTTTCTCGGTGCCGTAAAAACTGATAAAAAAACATTGACATCCAATCAGAATCCATCCTGCTTAAAAGAGCTTGTGCATAAACTGCTATTTTGATCGTTCTTGCTGTGAACTGGACTTTAGCCTTAAAGTAATATTTATATTACAAACCAAAAGGCTGTATAAAAGTAGCAGCTCTTATGATATAATCAAGATTCTCCCACGATTCTGAACAGACATCTCAAAAAAACATGTAATTTACTAGAGGTTCTCACAAAATGTTCATTGTTGCAGTCTATTTAAAATGTTTAAAAAATCGGTTTGAGTGAATGATTCAATGACTCACTCATAAATACTTCTCTTGTTTCAGCGTTTTTGAACGAATCTCTTGAATGAATGATTCAATGACAAATACGGTTTTTAACAGTCACTTGTCGCCACCTACTGGTGTAACGGTGTACTCGATATAATCGTTATTTGATGCGCCAAGTTAAACGTACAGTATGTAAGTTTTGGCCACCAGGGGTCACTCAATCAAAATAATAGCAAAAGACGTATTCTGATGACGTCATGAAAGAGCATGTGCTCATGGGAGTTGTTGTCGTTGTCGAGAGAGAGAGAGAGAGGGAGTGCGCGAGCGAACCAGCTATACGACGTTCATTGGGACACGCGCGATCTGTCATTCCCCAGCCATCTAGCATCTCCAGCAGATAACATGTTCACTGACGAGGTAATGTGTTGTTATTTATATTATATCTCTATTCTTGTTACGTTTAGTTACGGCTATTAACTTTATGTAATGCCATTGTAATGAACACGCGCGCTCTGTCGCTCCCCACATTCCTCACTCATTCTAACTTAGCTAGTGTTTTTAAAATCACGTCTCTTCGAACGGAGAGATATATGAATTATCAGGGCTATTAAATCAATATTCCATCTAGCTAGTATTAATAGATGTTAAAAAACACGGTCACATTTCGTTAATAATTATAATTACGTTTATACTATGATATTGAAAAAGATGGTGAACTGCATATGAAGCTACTTTCTGCAGCTATATCTACAACAAATGTGAATTTACATTAACTTATACTGTACATGAGAGCTAGTCCGTCTGCGTTTTGCACATGCCATCATCGTTTCACACCATATAAGTTACGGATAGATATAGTTAGCTGAATGGGGGCTTACTTGTTTATTAGAATGCAAGCGAGATCGGCATCTCTTTGTAGTTCCAGTTTGTCACGAAGCTCGTGGAAATGCAACTCCAATGTTAACGCGAGTCATGTCTCGTCTCCTGTCCCAAACCCTTCTCGAGTCATTTCTGTCACCCGTGCGTTTCCGCTTCACGGATCTTCCTCCAGCAGCAGAACGTGCAGGCAAAGCATAATCATGGTCCATTATTGATATCCAACTATTGATTCTTTATCGTCTTCTTTTATTTTAGTGACGTGCGTCCGGTGTTTACATTTGCGTTTGGCGGTTTTTCGCCGGGATCCACACGAAGTTAGAGAAACTAGAGTCAAAGGTTATATGACGTCATAGACGGGCGACGAAACGGAAATAAAGACACGGCCGTGTCTTCAAATTAAAATATAAATTTCTCCGGATTTGAAAGTTGGTGGGAACTTTTGGGATAATGTTAGTACACAACTAAAAGAAATATATAACATAGATACAGTTATTTTTGCTATTTTGAAAGCCGAAAAGTTCCATATTGTGCCTTTAATTTCAATAGCTGATTTACTCTGTTACTCTATGCGTCAGTGCTGCTTATATCCAACTATAAACTTTTATCTCAGTACTTCCATGATGATATGAGTATTTGTAACAGAGATAATGTTACTGTGTGGTTGAAAAGATTGTTTGTGAATACCTACATACCTACACAAGTCAAATCGAACATACAATTTTGTTGAGTAATGAATGTTGTGTAATTTTCTTCTATTTTTGCAGAATATTTAGAGGTGGTGTGGCGATCACTGGCGGCGGAGAACCCAGAATGCCCTCTGTTGGTGAAGAAAGCATCGGACACATTGGTTGATCGGCTAAACGACCCGAAAACATATGACGACATCACAAAGGACTTCAGGTAACTCACGCACACTATTAAAAATAAATCAATGCTTTAATTCAGCAAGAATGCTTTGATCAAAAGTGACAGTAAAGACATTTATAATGATAATCAAGATTTCTGTTACAAATAAATCCTGTTCTTTTAAACTTTCTATTTATAAATGGATCCTGAATAAAATGTATCACGGTTTTCCACAATAATATGAAGCAGCTAAAACATTTTCAGCATGTTTTTTTGAGCACCTAATAATCATATTATACTGATTTCTGAAGGATCATGTGACACTGAAGACTGGAGTAATGATGCAGAAAATTCAGCTTTGATCACAGGAATAAATTACACTTTACTATATATTCAAATGGAAATTTTAATGGTTATATTTATATTGCACTGATTTTACAGTATTTTGACCAAATAAATGCAGCCTTGGTGAGCAGAAGAGACTCCTTTCAAAAACATAAAAAAATATTTCTGCCCTCAAACCTTTGAATCGAAGTGTGTGATAAGTGTAATTTTAGTTGCTTTTTAATTTAGATTTAATTTAATAGATGACATTATTATATATAATATATATAATGACATTCATAATGCATTTATCTTAATAAAGCAACATTACTAAGTGAAACAGAATATTTAGCTGTAAATAATGCTTGATTTTTACTCATTAGGATCCGATGGAAAGTTGGCTATTTTATTATTGGGTAATATTTATCCCTGCCAACATGTCTTTAATTACGTCAGAAAGAGAAAAGGAGTTGAACTCCAACGATTTCTTAATGTCATCGCCTTCCAAGGCTGTCAGCACCTTTTTTGGTGGCATAGCGAATTAGCACAGCGTCACAGTATGTTTTTACTATTGTTTACCCTCCTTTAGAAGCGGGTTAATATATTGCGCCTTCGGTAAAATAATTAGAACTTTATAAGCTGAGGAATAAGACCATGAAAAGACTTTATAAGCTTTAAATCATCAAAGTGCGCGAATCGACATTCAAATCCAGCCAACCGGAAGTCGAGCACTTTTCAATTGAAAGAGCTTCCAAAGTTATATTTGAGCCGGTGGAGCAAGTTACATCATTCAGTATATTCATTATATTTATAGTTTATAAGGGCAATAAATAAGGTACTTAGTTCATTTCATCTTGACTTAAAAATAAAATTTGAAAGGATGCATCTATTTAAACCACTAGAGTTGGGGATTATATAGGTTTGTAATGGCATAGGAACATGAGACTATGTCTAATACATGTGTGTTTTGGAAGGACTGAAAAGGCCTTTCTGTTGCAGTTGCTGGACTGTGACTATCCTGGTTTCAGTGTCCTTCTTAGTTCCGTTCGACTTGTGATCTGTGTGTGTGTGTGTGTGTGTGTGTGTGTGTGTGTGTCAGGATTGTGAGATCCTGGAATGCCGCCTGTTCAGATATGGACCAGGGTCAGTCGTCTCGGCACGACCCACAGAAAGAAAACACTCAATCTAAAACATCCTTCATCTTTCTCTTCCTTCCTTCCTGAAGACTTTCTGCTGTCATGATTCTGGCTTTGTAAGAAATGTAATACAAGTGTACTGCACTAGAAGTGTGCAATGGTACAAGTAAGAAGGAAATCAGAATTTTTATATTAAATAAAAAACAACAACATTATTTTCATTTTAATTCAGCATCTTTTTCTACTTTTCATCTGGAAAATAGTGATAAAAAGGTCAAAATAACAGAATTTATTTGAAATATAATTTCTTGTAATATTCTAAATGTCTTTACTGTCACTTTTGGTGAATTTGCTGAATAAAAGTATTGATTTTGAATGATAGTGTATATACAAATATATTGATATTAAATAAAATAACTTGTAGAGTATTTGTATATCATGGTATAATTTGTTGGACTGCATTTAAATAAAATAATTATTTAAATCAAAAGATTTATTAAGATTTAAAAAAATCATTGCAGTACATCTGGATGCATTACGATAATGAGGATTTTGGAGAAAATGTCTTAATGTTAAAAAAATAAGCTTAATTTTCTTTATATTCGGGATGGTGTGCTACGTATTTTTTAATGATCTAACACTTTTCCCAACATATAAAACTGTTACCCTGTAGTGTTATATAGTGTTCTGTTTGGGATTGCAGGATGCCCGATTTGATGATGTCATCGAGTGTGTGGGCGGAGTCTTGTGGTTGTGTGTTTCAAGTGGAGAAGTGCGTTTCTCCGCAAATGATTTAGTGTGTATCGTCAGCATGAAATCATTTCTCTGTGTCTCAGGTTGTGCTCTAAGCTCCAGATCCAGTCCAAGATGGATTCTGCGTATCTTCTGGAGTCTTTGGCTGGGAATTTCATGGACGTAGTGCAATACAACGAGGACAACCGGGGCTTTGAGGTGTGTGAGTTAGAGATAATGGACCGGGTCCATATTGTCCGCCACACCACATTTTGACCACAAGCACACAAATAAAATGGTTAGAGCTCATGAAGGCTCTGTACTAAAGGCATTACTCGGGTCAAAGAGTCAGAAAAGCTCGAGTCAGAAACAAGATTAGTCATTTGTTGGAGAGTGTGTGTATGAGACAGATAAGAGGCTGGATATGGTCTGGTCAGATTACCAATAAACCACAGGAGCTTTTAGAGGTGCAGGATTGAGTTTCAGAGAGCTAGAGAGAGAGAGAGAGAGCAGCTGAATGAATGAGAGAGAGAAACAACAGCTGTGTTTATAATGGGAAACGTTTAGATTGTTCATGTCGTTTTATTCTTAGTTGTCACTTATGAAGTATAAAATTAGCTACATTTGGATTAGTATAAAAATATTGCATCCCTGTTTGCATACTTCTGCTCCTGATGACAGGGAAGTACATACTTCTACTGTTTGTGTGTAATAAGAAAGTAGGCCTTTATTAGCACATACCAACATATGCTACAAAAAATGATTTTCAATAGTTTTAATTAATTATTTGTTTTTTGACTTTTTACATTATGAAATCTAAAATTTAGTTGTAAAAAAAATAAAATCATGCTCTGGTTAATCATAATTATGAAAAAAAGGAAGTTATGAAATAAAAAGTCTGATGTGTATGAGTTTGAGCATGATTTCGACTGTTTGTCAATTTTGACTCATGTTATAACTTCCACTGTCATTATTATGACTTAAATTCAGAATTAAATTTTTCGACTTTTTAAAACGTTATTCATCATTTTAACTTAGTATAATTTCAGATTTATAAAACATGTTAATCATATTTACATTTTGTATTTCATAATTCTGACTTTTTTCATCATAATTTTTACTTTTAGATCTCATAAATTTGATTTAGTATGTCATAATTTCGAATTTGTAATGCATGTAAATCATAATTTTGATTTAGTAAGTCATAATACCAACTTTTAAATCATAATTTCGATTCACTTTCACTCACTCACTGACGCATTCTCTCACTGACTGACTCGCTCACTGACTCACTAGCTCACTGACTGGCTCGCTCGCTCGCTGACTGACTCGCTCGCTGACTGACTCGCTCGCTGACTGACTCGCTGACTGACTCGCTCGCTGACTGGCTCGCTGACTGACTCGCTCGCTTACTGACTGAATGACTGACTGACTGGCTCGCTGACTGACTGGCTCGCTCGCTGACTGACTCGCTCGCTGACTGACTGACTGACTGACTGACTGACTGACTGGCTCGCTGACTGACTGACTGACTCGCTCGCTGACTGACTGACTGACTGACTGACTGACTCACTGGCTCGCTCGCTGACTGACTGACTGACTGGCTCGCTGACTGACCCGCTCACTGACTGACTGGCTCGCTTGCTGACTTGCTCACTGACTGACTGACTGACTGACTGACTGACTGACTGCCTCGCTCACTGACTGACTGACTGGCTCGCTTGCTGACTGGCTCGCTGACTGACTCGCTCACTGACTGACTGACTGACTGACTGACTGACTGACTGACTGACTGACTGACTGACTGACTATGACTGACTGACTCACTCGCTCACTGACTAGCTCGCTCGCTCACTGACTAGCTCGCTCGCTCACTGACTAGCTCGCTCGCTCACTGACTAGCTCGCTCGCTCACAGACTAACTCGCTCGCTCACAGACTAACTCGCTCGCTCACAGACTAACTCGCTCGCTCACAGACTAACTCGCTCGCTCACTGACTAACTCCCTCGCTCACTGACTAACTCCCTTGCTCACTGACTAACTCACTCGCTCTCTGACTAACTCACTCGCTTACACACTAACTCACTCGCTTACACACTAACTCACTCGCTCACACACTGACTTGCTCACTGACTAACTCGCTCGCTCACACACTGACTCGCTCGCTCACTGACTAACTCGCTCACTCACTGACTAGCTCGCTCACTGACTGACTAACTCACTCGCTCACTGACTAACTCACTCGCTCACTGACTAACTCACTCGCTCACTGACTGACTCGCTCACTGACTGACTCGCTCACTGACTGACTGGCTGACTAACTCACTCGCTCACTGACTCGCTCACTGACTGACTGACTGACTGACTGACTCACTCGCTCACTGACTAACTCACTCGCTCACTGACTGACTCGCTCACTGACTGACTGGCTGACTAACTCACTCGCTCACTGACTCGCTCACTGACTGACTGGCTGACTAACTCACTCGCTCACTGACTCGCTCACTGACTGACTGACTGACTGACTCACTTACTCGCTCACTGACTAACTCACTCGCTCACTGACTGACTCGCTCGCTCACACACTGACTTGCTCACTGACTGACTCGCTCGCTCACACACTGACTTGCTCACTGACTGACTCGCTCGCTCACACACTGACTTGCTCACTGACTAACTCACTCGCTCACTGACTAGCTCGCTCGCTCACTGACTAGCCCGCTCGCTCACTGACTGACTAGCTCACTCGCTCACTGACTAACTCGCTCGCTCACAGACACTGACTCGCTCACTGACTAACTCACTCGCTCACTGACTAACTCACTCGCTCACTGACTGACTCGCTCACACACTAACTCGCTCACACACTAACTCGCTCACACACTAACTCGCTCACACACTCAGACAGTCTCTCGCTCTCTCTCCACACACACGCGCACACATTCCCTGGCATGATCCAAGCAGTGATGAAGTGTTTGAGTAATTTGGATTGAGAGGCGTGTCTGTGTAATCAGACTCCGATCTCTGAGTGTTCTTGGAATCTTGGTTCTGGTTCTGATA
Organism: Chrosomus eos; assembly: GCA_036326025.1. Taxonomy (NCBI): domain Eukaryota; kingdom Metazoa; phylum Chordata; class Actinopteri; order Cypriniformes; family Leuciscidae; genus Chrosomus; species Chrosomus eos. The sequence goes on along the minus strand of CM070825.1, from coordinate 37,789,584 downwards.
GATTACAGCTCACATCCTGATTACCAGCGGCTCCGAGACTTTTGTCCTCAAATGCCCTGAAGTTTTTTCTTTAGCTATAATGTTTGACAAAACAGTTTCTACAAGTGAGCAAAATCAGACAAAACCCTTCATTTGTAGTGGGGTAAAATTCCAAAAATGTGACAATTATGTTTAATTTAAAATGTAACAATAAGAAAACAAACGTCCACGGCAAAACAAAACAACATCGACAAAAACATTCCATAATAATAACATTTAACATACCAAAAAAAGATAGAAGAATCATAATTTATTAAGACTTTTTACCATACAAAATATTTTTTAATCTTCCAAATTTAAACCGATAAATACATTTAATAATTAAATAAAGATTATTCTTCAGAATTTATAGTAGAAGCACACATTGATTATGCATTTAGACTTACAAATGAGTTACAATTAATTTATTTCAGTGGGAAAAAAACGACTCACTTTTTTCTCACCCATTTCTTATTTTTCTCATGCAATAAGTTTTGTAATAGGATTGGTTTATTCATTAAAATGAGTTTTATATTAAAGCGATAGAATCTAAAAGTGTATAGTAGATTGTGGTGTGTGTGTGTGTGTGTGTGTGTGTGTGTGTTTCAGGGCGCTGTGGGCATTAACATCACGATAAAGGTGTTGTGCAGTGTGATGCTGGACTCTTCTCTAGGAGAGCCGTACGATCGATACGCTGCTGTGGCTCGTCTCATGCAGAAAACCTTTTCCCAGTCATGCATAAACGCCCAGTATAAAAGCTACATCCAGGACATGTGGAACACTAGCTGGAGCGGCCCTGAGGCCGGAGGAGGTGTGTGTGTGTGTGTGTGTGTGTGGACTGTGCTTATGTCACACACTATGTTTATATCTGTATATCTCAGGAAGTGGTCTGGGCCTCTCATTTTGACCTTTCTCATGTTTTTATGGGTTTTTGCTCTTATTTTCTAACCAGTATTTTTATGTGTGATTTCAACCACTGAATCTCATGAAAATATGCTCAAGAAATTACACTTAGCATAATGAAAATTAAATATGTATGTGCTTTTTACTTATAGGTGCTCTAAGCGAGGTCACACGTTTTTTAGGCCAAAACATTTTTTGTCACATACAGCAAACATCTCCTCACTATCCGCTAGCTGCCTGTCCCCTGAACACACCGTAAAAAGATGCAGACACCACAAACGGCAACAAAAACAAACTGGGCTAACCCGCACCACGAAACATAACAAACTGTTCCAGCCAATAACACACAAGAAGGATTTTGGTGTGGGGTTTGGGGGGTTAGTGCGCGGATGAGGAGGAGGGAGGGTCGAGCTAGCCGACGTTTTGTTTGACAATACTTTAAACGTCAACAACAAGTGACGTCACCAGACATCGCTTAGAGCAGCTTTAATTTTGTCTTATTTTGGTTATTTAGTACTATTGCAATGCAAAGAAGGGTTTTCATATTTTAGGGTTTTTACTTGGCACTTTTTTTTTATTAACAATCTTGAATTCATAATTTGGTTTTGTAAGTAAAATAGGTTTATGAAAGTATGAATGATGTCCCAAGACATATATTTAGCATAAACAAAATATAAGGCTAAAAATAATTTATTAAAAATAATTTAACTAAATTAATCAAATAAATACAAAAACTAATAAAGGCCTTATTTTTATGTTGTTTTAATATTTCAGTTTTATTTGTTTTTGTATTTATTTTGTTGTTTTAACGTTTATTTTTTTTATATTTAGATATTATTTATTTTTTGTATTTAATTTTTGGGGATAAAACATCACCTAGGCATTAGAGGCATCTAACGGTTGATCAGAAATGTTGTATTCTAACATAAAAATGAAGCTGAATTTAATTTGTGTGTTTAGGACGGCAGTGGGTGTATCAGACCTGCACTGAATTTGGATTTTATCAGAGCACCGATTCACCGAACCAGCCCTTCAATGGATTTCCCTTACCGTGAGTGTGTGTGTGTGTGTGTGTGTGTTTTTGGAGTGATTTTGTTGTCTTGGCATTTGTGTGTTTGCACTTTGCAATTGCATTAAGTGTTTAAACGTATCCGAGTGTCTTCTACTTTGCAGGTATTTCCTGCAGCAGTGCGCTGATATATATAAAATGAGCCCCTTTTTAGATGATGCTATTCAGCAGACCAATGAGGAATACGGAGGATATGACATCAAAAGCACTCGCATCGTCTTCCCCAATGGTTCGATTGACCCCTGGCACGCTCTCGGAGTGACCAAGGACATCGCAAGTGACCTTCCAGCTGTCTTCATCAAAGGTCTGTCCCGTCTTCATTTACAATCATCTCTTTTTCCGGCTGAATCTCACCGGTGCCATTCTCTCTCTCTCTCTCTCTTGTGCGCTCTCTCTCGTGCTCGCTCTCTCTCGCTCTCTCTCGTGCCTCTCTCTCTCTCTCTCTCGTGCTCCTCTCTCTCTCGTGCTCTCTCTCTCTTCGTGCTCTCTCTCTCTCTCTCGTGCGCTCTCTCTCTCTCGTCGCGCTCTCTCTCTCTCTCGTCTCTCTCTCTCGCCTCTCTCTCGTGCTCCTCTCTCTGCTCTCTCTCTTTCGCTGCTCTCTCTCCTCTCGTGCTCTCTCTCTCTCGTCTCTCTCGCTCCTCTCGCTCTCGCTCTCTCTCTCTCGTGCCTCTCTCTCTCTCGTGCGCTCTCCTCTCTCTCTCGTGCGCTCTCCTCTCTCTCTCTCTCGTCCCTCTCCTCTCTCTCTCTCTCTCCTCTCTCTCTCCCTCTCTCTCCTCTCTCCTCTCTCCTCGCGCGCGCTCTCTCTCTCTATTTGGAGGACAAGGACAAACAGACTGTTGGGGCGAAGGTCAATAAGCGTTGTGCCTATGTTTTTAGGTTTGGTAGTTTCTCGATTGAGGGCAGAGTGGAGTATGCATACTACAAGTTGGTGGAATCTCTAGAATTATGGGGAATAATGAAGTATTATGTAATAAATGAAGTATTATGTACACTGTATGACAATGAATTGGTTTTGAGGGTTGCTGGGGTTTTTTTAATAGAAAGAAAATAATCTATATATAGCTGCGTCCCAATGTGCATACTATCCATCCTAAATAGTATGTGACATTAGTCATTTTCAATACTATTTAGGGCATAGTATGCACATTGTGACGCAGAGATGTATTTTTTTTCGTGATTTTTATCTTTTTTTTTTAAATCAGCTGTAAATATTTTGTAATAATAGCAAGTCAATTGTAATAAGGTAATCTTGATTCTCTCTCTCTCTCTCTCTCTCTCAGGAACGGCTCATTGTGCAAACATGTACCCGCCCCGAGCAGAAGACCTTCCTCAGCTGGGTCTGGCACGGGACCACATCTTCATCCTGCTCCAAAACTGGCTGGCCGAGTGATTGACAGCAGCCAATCAGATGCTCAGACATGTGTGTAATGGCCAATCAGGTGGTTCTGCTTTCTAATGGTACTAAGAAAATTCTTGCTTTGGAAATCTGTTTTGGCACTGTTTTTATAACAATCAGTTTACAACAATCAGTTTAATGTGTAATAGGTTTATGAAAGTATGAATGAATGTCTTTTTTCTTGATGTAAATCACTTGTATATTTTGCTGCAGATGTTTCTCAATAAAGGAATGGCGAAAACATGACTTTGTGATTGATTTCATGTGGAGTTGCAGATTGTTTTGGTGTATTTTTGCTAGAAAATGACTTCCTTGATGTCTGCGACAACTGTCATGACAAAGAACCCAAAGTGCACATGCAAAGACTGTTTTCTTTCCTTAAGAGGAATGTAAGCTTGTTGCTGCCACAGAATAAAATGGTAGTTTCAACTTTTTATCTCACAATTATGGCAAGTTATAGCCTAAAGTCAGAATTATGAGAGATAAACTCGCAAATGTGGTGGGTGGGGAGGTCAGAATAGCCAGAAACAAGTTTTTTATTCAGTGGCGGAAACGAGCTTCCTAGGAATTGGCACTAAATAACACTTAGCCAATTTTTTCTCATAATTCTTACTTTTTTTCATTCTCAGAATTGATAGATGAGATATTAATCTCGAAATTGTGAGGGGAAATTTTTCAGAATTACGAGTTATAAAGTCAGAATTGCGAGATGTTGTTTTAAAGAGAGAGCAAGAGCATCAATGTTTTAGCAAAAACATTTTTCTAGGTAGGCTACCCCAATGCATTATCCTATAGTATTGTATGGCATTGCCATATACAACCCCCCTGGTAAAATAAACCATACTTATTTACCATAGTATTTAGATACTATCATGATACAGTGTGTATGAAAGAGAATGCGCGCGAGTAAAACAGTGTATCATAAAGCGTATATATGGCACCTTTCCGTCGTTAGTTACTTCCGTTTGGTAAACCAGTTGCACAACAGTTGTGTACTGAATGATGCTGATGTGTTATTGTTTTGCGAAAGCATGTCGCACTACTCATCCTATTCTTCCACGTTGATGCAATTTCCTGTTTACAGGAGAGTTAATCAAAGTTTCGCTTTTAAGTCTCTTCGAATTCTTCAACTGCTGCGACTGTTTGACTCATGAATATTAATTAGCCTACCGAACGTTCGACAGCCGTTGGTTGTGCGTGTTTACGTCAACCCAAGCGTCATAGTAACCTAATTAATATTCACAATGTCGTAGTGTTCGTATGTATGAGGAGGCGGAGTTCGACGCGGAGGACCGAAAGAAATAAACGGAGGCGCTTTAGCGAGCGCGAGGAGAAACACGGAACACGCTCGCGGAAGACACGCGCTCTCTACCTGCGTATCTAACGAATAGACGTGCTTGTCCAGGTTAGTGAAGCATACTATATATTGCATCTTATTTTTTCCTCCTCATACACATTATAGCCTACTTAAATCATGCATCAGTAACAGCTGCCTCAATTCCTGGATGTTTGCTATAGATGTTTTTATAGGTCTAAGGATACTACAAAAATACATAGTCTTGTTTTTTTGGAGTTGTTGACTTTGAGTTGCAGACCCCCGCCCCTATTTGTGCTCAGACTGAGTTTTAAAGCCTATAATTAAACACACTTGCCGAAGCCGCTATAAAAAGTGCCCTGCGGTCATCGGAAAATAACGCTTTACTCGTGCAATATACAGAAAACAGCGTTCAACTGTCGTCAGACTAATAGAAGACCGCTAAAACTGACAGTTAAAACATATAAAAAATGTAAGTTGGTCTAGTTTGATAACGAAAATAACTGATTACTACCCCTAACTAACCCAACTGCTCATCCAATTTGGCCCTTGATCAGATGAGTTAAACTGTTCAACAAGATCAAATCAGAAGAATGTTTAATTATTCTTCTAGGACTAATATTAGGACAAAGTACAGTTGCTTAGACTAGTCTTACAAGTTAGTCATCTGATTTTTTCCTTTAAAACTGGTGATTGATTGTTTTTTTTTAATCTAAAAAGTAAGACCGATTACCTCTTAACTGGCTATAGTTCTTAAGACTGTTTATGTATCTGGAGGATATATGAGGACATATGAGTTTTTGCCAGCGTAAGACTAATATTAGATGAGATGTTTAGGCTAACTGTTTTAACTAAATCAGTTATTTCTTGAAGCTCTATGAAGGATTGTGTTTTTAAAATGTTTTTAATGCACAGTAAAACAGTTATAACATTGAACAGGATTGATAGGCTAGTATTGTAGACTCATAGTTGTGAAATGCACTAATGTATGATTTATCACAACAGTATGTTGGCAAAAAATATGTCAGTAGAGTTATGATGTAACAATGTAATATGAAGTTAATTTTAAGCAGTCAGATTCACACACATACTCAGTACTCTCTCACACACACACACACACACACACACACACACACACACACACACACACACACACACACACACACACACACACACACACACACACACAACACACACACACACACACACACACACCACTATCCTTAATCAAATAAATTCCTGAGCCGCAGGCCTGTGTGACGGGAAATAGAATAGCTCAGGAGTGTGTGAGTGTGTGTGTGCAGCACAGATCCAAGAGACCGGTGGATTCTGGAAAAGTGTGTTGCTCGGAGACGTCCGTCCTTTATTCAAGAAACGCTTATGCAAATTAAAAAAAAATTGTCTGTCTCCCGGAAAATTGTTCTGCTCTGGAGAATACTGATTAGATCGAGTACAATCAGAGATCTCTGACAGAAGCAAGTCTTTCAGATGTGGTTTGTGTAAATGTTGTAAGTTTTTCAGATGTGGTTTGTGTAAATGTTGTAAGTTTTTCTGATGTGGTTTGTGTAAATGTTTTAAGTTTTTGAGTTGTGGTTTGTGTGTAAATGCTGTAAGTTTTTGAGTTGTGGTTTGTGTAAATGTCGTAAGCTATCTACGTCTGTCAACAAAAGTAAATATGCCATTAAATTCCATCTTTCAAGCAGACCTTTCGTTTGTAATCCATTAACAACGATGTGTATGAAAACAATGAAATGCATAATTGCAAAAAATGAATAAAAATCTAGTTTTACTTGATCCTCCCATCTGTGTCTCTCTTCTCCAGGTGAGCTGCCTGTGTGTCCTCACGATGTGTGTCTCCTTGCACCTGTGTGTGTTGCTGGCGGTGTGTTCTCTGAGTGTTTCTGCGTCGTCCTCTTACGGAGAGCGAGGCTCTGATGTGGGCCTGCAGCTGTTTCTGCGTGTGGTCCAGGACAAACCCCTGGAGAACGTGGTCATGTCCCCTCACGGCGTGGCCTCTGTCCTGGGCATGCTGCTCCCGGGGGCCCACGGGGACACTCGCCGACAGATAGTCACCGGCCTCAAATACAAGAAGTCGGGTGTGTGTGCTTGCTCTGCTTTCATTTGCATTCTTTCAGCATTCAAATATAGAGCCATATTTATTAAATGCTTGTGTCAGTGCAAACCCTCTTTTGGCATTATAAGAAACTGCTATCAGGATTTACTAAAGACACGCTATTAGAAATGAGGGATAAACATAACCTTATTTAATTTGCATATGGGTTTTTAAGGAGTTTACCTGTCAAACCACTACATTTATGGGAGGCGAGTATTTAAATTAATCATGCAACATGATTTGCTCCATTACTTGCGCCCTAAAAAAGCATGTCTTAACTTACATTTTTTTGCATTGTAGAGCTGCACGGTTAATCGTTAAAGTCTTTTTTGAGCGAGTCATTGAATCATTCGTTAGGAGTTTCCCTGTCAAACCACTAAATTTAAGGCAGGAGAATATTTAAATAAATCATGCAAGGTGATTTACTAAGGTCTGCGCTCGTCGATTTACTGGTATTTGCAGCATTATTTATTTACCGCCCTGAATAAAGCACGTCTTACCTGATTTTTGCACTGACATGACATTGTATAGTGCACGATTAATCGTTAAATGATTACGCTCTCGATTTCAAACACCCACGTGATATTATTTCTAAATTTACAATGATTTGAATTTGTCTATTAAACCTTTAACAAAAGATCTGCGTGATCCAGAGAGCAGTTGTCTGTGTAGGTGTGAACGCTTTCACAAACAGTCTTTTAAACCACACGTATCATTATTTCTGTCTTACCAATAATTCAGATTATTACAGAAGTACTGAGATATAAGTTTATCTAATGACTAATGATTAAGTCGAATATAAATCAATGATGTCTACGTAGCGATTCAAACAAAACTTGACGCTTCAAATAATGATTATATCGATTACATCATTACACCAGTAGGTGGCGACAAGTGACTGTTCAAAATGTATTTGTCATTGAATCATTCATTCAAGAGATTTGTTCAAAAACGCTGATTCAAGTCTTGAGTGAGTCATGAATCATTCATTCAAAAAATTTTTTTTAAAGCTACACTGTGTAACTTTTTAGTTGATTCTTAGCTAAAAACACTTAGTTTCAAAAATAAGTGTGCTCATTAATTATATTTACTTCGTTCAAGTAATAAAGTATTCTCGTGAGTGTATAATATGCCATTAAAAATACATACGGGTAAGGGGTTCTAATGTCAGTCGCCATGTTGCCCTCCATCTTGAAAGTACATTAGCCAAAGAGGGACATACAGCTTCGCCTTTCGCGTATCACTTGAAGAACTCTCATGGACGAGGTCGAACTTGAAGCCATGTTAATCTTGGACTACGTTGGCACCGTAGAGTTAAACCGAAATCGGAATTGAGAGGAACAGAAATAATATTCACTGGATGGTCATATACCTTTTCCCGCTAGATGGGGGTAAAAATCACACAGGTAGCTTTAAATATTTATTCTAATTAATTCAACATTAATTAAATCTAATTAATTCAACAATCAATTGTGATCATCTGCGATTGTAGCTTCATGCTAATTTGAACTGTTAGTAGTAGATCTGGCTCTTAGTGCGTAATTCAGTGCACAGAAGATGCCTTTTTGACGCCTCAAAAAAAGTAGCATGTGGAATATCATAAAATTCAATTGAATTTTGCCTGGCAGACTATAAAATGAGCAATTGAAAATAGCAATAACCCTGTATTTGCAATATAAATTGCTTTTGTGTGTTTGTTTTGCTCTTAGGTCCATATAAGATGTTGCGGAAGTTGCACAAGGCCCTAACGACCAAATCCAACGCTGATATTGTGACGATCGCCAACGGCCTGTTCCCCAACGAGGGCTTCAGCATGAAAGAAGACTTCCTGGCGGCCAACAGGGAGAACTTCCTGTGCGACAGTCAAACCATTAACTACAGCGACCCAGAGAAGGCTGCGGAAACCATTAATGAATGGGTGAAGAACAGCACTAAAGGTACACCTCACATTAACCTCTGACCCCTGGATCTGATACCCTGACCTCGACCCTGGATTACTTCAAAAGGATTTTACAATGCAACTTCTCTCGAAATGTGATATTTATCCCTAAATAAGCTCTAAGCCTTAAGATTAGAGCTTTTATTGTTCAATGTTATATATATATATTATATATTATTTTATTTATTACATGTATATATTGGTAGGTTAATGTGATATCCACTTGCAATTAATAGGCTACAAAATGAGTTTCCATGATTGTTTTCCAATATTTACAAACTTTATTTGTTTGTTTATTTATTTATTAATTAATTATTATTATTTTTTAATATTATTAATCTTAAGAAAATTGTCCAAGTCATACAACAAAAATATATGCAAGGAAAATATAAGCTAAATTATTGAAAATGAATTTACTTTAACCTTAAGTTTATCAATAATAACCATTTTATTTTATTTATTTATATCAATCACACAAATCAGTGTTTTAAAATGTATTTATATGTCCCACCCCATTAAAAAAATGCAATTCTTACACAAAATGGACATAAAATAGAAAACAGCTGATATAATATTTAGTTAGCTAGACCTCCTGAGGTTGTCCGTTCAGTGACCATTTGTTGAAAAATATTCCGGCCATATTTAGTACACTATTTGTGTGCCAATTAATTTGTATTATTATGTTATACTATAACCTGCTCTGTTTTTTTTCTTCAGGCCATATTCCCAGTCTTGTCCAGGCGGATATGTTCGATCCGGTTCTGACTCGTTTGGTGGCTGTAAACTCCATTTACTTCAAAGGTCTGTGGAAGTCCCGTTTCCAAGCCCAGAACACCAAACCCAGAAGCTTTACTGCAGGAGACGGAGAGTCATACAAAGTGCCCATGATGTCCCAGCTCTCCGTCTTCAGCTACGGTGAGATGGTGTGATTTTCTCACAGGTTGCATCAGCTATTAAACCCACACACACACACACACACACACACAACTGAAAGATTTTTCCTGCCACGTGATTCATGCCATTGTCTGACTACGTGTCAAACTCTTTTCCAGAGACTGTGATGCTATAAAAACGTGGCTACTTTTTAAATCTCTTAACTTTACAATTCCTCATAACCCAGGAGATGGGAATGAAATGGTGCAAAATGTGAATTAATTGAATTCTAATGTAAAAGCCAAGTGTGTCTGGCCATCAGCAGAAGGATTTAATCCATGAAAACACCAATAAACTTTAGCTCTTTTACCAGCTTTGATATGAGCACTTTACAAGCAGAATAAAGTGTTTTATAGACTGCACTTATAAAGTTCACCGGGGTGACTGGGATATGATCCATACACGCATGCATCAGATATTGTTTTTTTGGGGAACATTTTTTTATACTGAAATTTAGGTTCATAAAAAAAAAATATATATATATATATATATATATATTAAGAGGCCATATTATGCAAGTCTTGCATAACTGGAACAGGTTTTAATGCTTGAATGTTCAAAAAACGCATTACTTTCCCCATATTTTCCATTGTTGCAGCTCCTCTCTTCCCAGTCTGTCAGTAACGCTCTGTTTAGTTCCTGTCTCCCCTCCTTCTGAAAGCACACTGTGCTCTGATTGGTCGGCTGTATCTGTGGGTTGTGATTGGTCAAGCGCTTTGAGTGTGTTCGGGAAATGTCCCGCCCCTTACCATAACCTCGAGTTTCAACACACTACTAACTAACTCAATCAGGCCCCGCCACTTTATTTAGCATATTAATTATTTAAATGAGGAATATTGTGACGTGTTCGTTCCTGGAAGAAACTCAAGACTACAATGGAGGCGTTTCAGGGAGTTCAGAAACACTGACACTGATATAGAGAATAAGTCATGCTAGAGGGACTTTTCTGCTTTGTAACTTCGCAAAGCTTTTTCATGCTCAATCAGCAACATCACACACTAAAGAAAGATGAACATGGAAAAAAAGCATAATAGGTCATCTTCAATAGTTGAGAGACCAAGTGTGCAGCATAAAGCCTGATCCGCTTCTTTGTTCTTGTTTTCTCCTCAGGTCAAGCCAGCACTCCAGAAGGTTTGAAGTACACCGTGATCGAGCTGCCGTATCATGGTAATAGCATGAGCATGTTCATTGCGTTGCCGTCAGAAGAGGCCACGCCCCTGTCGGCCATCTTACCTCACATCTCTACAGCGACTGTTCAAAGCTGGACCAAACAGCTGATCCCGAGGAGGATGCGCTTCCTGATGCCGAAGTAAGACACCCGTCGTCAGCCCTATCCTTTAAAGGGGTGGTATAATGCCATTTTCACAAGATGCTAAATAAATCTCTAATGTCCCCAGAGTGTGTATGTGAAGTTTTAGCTCAAAATACCCCACAGATATTTTTATATAGCATGTTAAAATTTTCACTTTTTGAGGGTGAGCAAAAACACACCGTTTTTGTGTGTGTCCCTTTAAATGCAAATGAGCTGCTTCTCCCGGCACAGAGGGCGGAGCTTCAAGAGCTTGTGTCCTTAGCAGCTTCTCCTCTGGCCAACGAACGAACAGTGTATGATTCAGGCAGCATTAGAGGTCAAATTTGATTGGAACATTATATTATGCAGTTCATCTGGTTGAAGATCAGAGTCATCACGCGTGTATGGAGACGAGTTTTTTGAGGATCAATGCCGATGGCTGTCTGATAGAATCTAGAGCCCCTTTCACACTGCGCGTTGATCCCGGGAAATTGCCAGAACGGCGCCTGTGTGAACCATAGACAGTAAAAGAAATGGACACAGCGACCCCGTTGATTTCAACGGAGAGAGTTGAAGCCCAACATGGGCACTTACTTCCTGATAGCCAAGCGTACTGCGCATGCTCAAACTGAGCTTGACGACGTGAGCAACCTGACTGACAGTTGTACGTCTTCTAGTAGCGGTGCCAAGAGGAATCTGAATCATTCCCTTCCGAATCTTGCAGAGCCGGAGACCGTGAGTATTAGCTGTTCCATGAGCTTGCAGCAGGAGCAACTTTATGACTCTCTATGGGCTTCTCCCTTGACTTTATGCCTCCACGTCCCCCCGATTGCGCGCGAGCTTCTACTTCTGTCTTTACGGTAAATGTCTCTTCTGCGCGACAGAGAGTCGCGGGTTATGACGCAATCGTTAGCCTATTTTTACAGAAACGGCTTCTACGGGGCCATAACGTAAGATACAAAGTAATGGAGCCTTTTATACATTGTCATGTTTCTTTAGAAATAAATAATGGACAAATGGAGTCTTTGGACGCCTCAGATGTAAAGTTATTCGCTGTCAAAGTGACGCCAAAATGAATGGGAGTCAATGGGATGCTAACAGCAGGTGATAGCCAGCTACAATGGCGGCGCCCGGAGGCAGCTTCAACTTCCGGCTGATGGATTACCCCCTTGGTGTGAACGCAAACACGACCCGGGATCGATGCCGGGTTGGGGACCTAGTTACATTGCCGTGTTCAGTCATTTATGCCATAATTTTGACTGTCACAATTTTGACTTTTTAATCATCATTTTGACTTTTTTATCATCATTTTGACTTTTTATCATCATTTTGACTTGGTATTTTGACTGTCGTAATTTACATTTTGAATATCATAATTTTTGAGTTTTTGTATCATAATTTTGACTTAGTATGTCATCATTTTGATTTTATGCCACAATTTTTACTGTCATAATTTTTACTTTTTATCTAATATTTTTGACAGTATGTCATAATTTTAACTTTTTATCTCATAATTTTGACTGTCATCATTTTTACTTTTTATGCTATAATCTTGACTTTTCTCATAATTTTTACTTTGTCAATAATGACTTTTGTATCTCATAATTTCGACTTTTAATGTCATTGTAACTTTTGGCTTTTTATCTCATGATTATGAGATTTAGTATTTGTTTTTATTTTATTTCAATTACAAAAACGAATTAGTAAATTTTTTAGTTTTAGTTAACGTAACTTAACACCAACACTGGTATGACCTGTAGTGAATCTGACACAGTTTGTGTGTACTCATTCATTTGCCAGGACCAGCACCTCTAACAGTGTGTGTCCGTCTCCTCTTCTTCGAGTAGATTCACAGCCGAGGAAGAGGTGGACTTGGAGGCTCCTCTTACAGCGATGGGAATCAAAGACATCTTCAGTCAGAGCAAAGCTGATTTCAGACACCTGAGTGAGTGACAGCTGTCAGTCATGCGCAGTTCATCTTGTGTGCATATGTTTGTGCTGGAACTAATGATATCGTTGGTTGTTGACTGTGAACTTCATCCGCATGAATCACGTCTCTCAGTGATGTGTGAACATGAGTCAGAGTGGCTGCTGGTCACTATCCAGTGCCAGATGATCTCCAAACAGACTATTCTCCTCAAAGCCTTTGCTTTATTACTATCATTACTGCTGTTAAACCACACACTTTAACCTCAATTGCTGCCAGCAGTGAATCAAAGAAAAGCTGAAAGTCATAGTTCACCCAGAGAAGAAACATCACACACATGTTATGTTTTCAATGGGACACAAAAGGAGATGTTTTTTCCAGACAAAAACATGTCTGTCTGTCAAAAATGATCATAAAAGCTCTTTTGGAGCTTGACAGGCGTATGAAATATCATTGTATGGACAATAGGAGAAAGTCATACATGTTTGGAAGCATGTGAAGAGTAATTGATGACAGAATGTTCCTTTGACCGCATTTTAAGCCTTTCTATTCTTAAACCTTGATTTTTGGTGTTTAGAAAAGCTAAATTATTTTAACGAGGGCAGATATTCAGTGTTATGGAAGCTTATTTGCGCCACATAAGAAAACCAAAGTCATCTTTTGATAAATGACAGTTGATTTATCACATAGTTACAACTTTTAATGCCATCATTTGACTCATCTCATGACTTAATATCTCATAGTTATATCTCAATAAAATTTACCGTTTTACTTAAATTTGGTATTTTATTCTCATAATTGTGATTCTCAGTTTTTTGGCAAATTCAACTTTTAGTCATTATTATGATGTAGTATCACATAGTTACTACTTTTTATACCATCATTTTGACTTATCTCATGACAATATCTCATAGTTATGGCTTTTTATCTCATAATATTGACTTTTTGACCTATGTTTGGTCTTTTATTCTCATAATTGTATCTGTCAATTTCTTTTGTCAAATTCAACTTTTTGTCATAATTAGACTTTTTTATATCATATTATAACTTAGGTTTTGGCTTTGTCATTATTCATAATTTTGACTTTTTATCTCATAATTATGACCTAGTGTCTCATAGTTTTGACTTTTTATCTCAATGTCAACTTTTTCATAATTATGACTTTTTATATTATAGTTTTGACTTAATATATCATACTTTGTCATACTTTTGACTGTCAGACAGTTTTTGGCTTTTATTCTCATAATTATTACTTAGTATCTCATAAATACAATGTTTTAATCATAATTTACATTTTTTGTAATGGCTTTTATATCATAGTTATGACTTAGTATCTCATCATTACAAGATAATTTTGACTTATTGTCATGGCTTTTATTCTCATAATTATCACTTAGTATCTCATAATTTATGTTTTATGTCATAATTATCAAGTTATAATTATGATTCACTAAAGCATGATTTTTTTTCATGTGTGTTGGAAATGGTCTTCCATACAATGTTTAAAGTATGAATCTGGAAAATATCAGAAATGGCCAAAATAATCTGTGGAAGAGGGAAAAATATGAATATATACTAATGTGCAGAGAAAAAACAGATGAATATGAACTAGAAGAAGGAAGGAAGCGGTTATGCAAGCATTGATCTGCAGTGTGAAGTGTTTAGTTCTGTTGCCCCTGTGTGGCCGTCTGATGAAATGACGTCGGATGGATGAAATTAGGATGTAGCAGTTCTGCTCTATTAGCTGAATACAGATTATTAATAACTAATACAAATAACATGTATGAATGTTTATTGCTGTGCAACATCATACATGATTTGATGGTTATTGTGTTAAGTGTAGTCTTTATATTTGTGTGTGCAACAGGTTCGGAGTTTGTTTACGTGTCCAAAGCCCTTCAGAAAGCCAAGATCGAGGTCAATGAGGATGGAACCAAAGCCTCTGCTGCCACCAGTAAGTCACTGTGTCAGAAATCTGTTTAAAGTCAGAAGTTCACGCTTCACCAATGGCCATGATCCTAATAAGTGTGTTCTCTCTCATTTCAGCTGCAATCTTGCACGCCCGATCTTCTCCTCCATGGATGGCTGTGGACAGACCGTTCCTGTTTCTCATCCGACACAATCCTACAGGTACACACACAGAAACCGCTCACATACTCACATCCGTTTCACAGTTATGAATCTGTAATCTAATATATGAAAATGTCCTGTGAAATCTGATCTCGTTCTCCTCGCAGGAACCATCCTGTTTGCTGGCCAGATCAACAAACCTTGAGCCCAGAGATCAGAGGGGGTTCTTCCTGTATGTCCTGTACGCACACACAACACACACACACACACACACACACACACACACACACACACACACACACACACACACACACACACACACACACACACACACACACACACACACACAGCGTGTTCTGTACCCATTCAATTTCCCTAATTTTTACTTTGTCTTTGTATTGCATTTCTGTTTTCCTTATATTCTTGGGGAACATTTTATAAGATTTTATATATGATTTATAATTTGTGTCTAATGCAAACGTTCTCACAACTTAAATGCTGAAATAACTTTTGTTTTAACTTTAGCTGAGATATTTTTTTTGTTTTTAATAGTGTCAATTTATTTGTCATATTAATAATACATTTTCCTGCATCGAGTCATATTTTATTAAATAAGGTACTTAAACTGGTTCACTTTGTGTCTTTCAACTCTCAGACAACTTTTGTAAACATTTATTGTTTATTTAATAAAGTACACTCAATTTACTTTTTAATTTAATTTTGTTTGCTTTTGTAGTTTTATTTATTATGCATGATTAACACTGATATATAATACCAATACTAGATACTATTAATGGCAAGACAAGTTCACTTATCAGCTAAAGTCCACGTCATGCATAATAGTCATTTAAAGTGGATTTAAATATATATATATATATATATAATATATTTATATTATATTACATTTATACTATATGTGTGTTATATTTATACATATGTTAGGCTAAATATATTCACAATTACTAATGTAATTAATGTAACTTAAATAATATGATAATTTCACATTCATGTAATGCACAATGCAATATTTTAATCAGTGTTGGGTGTAATTAATTACTTATTAATCTAATTACTACAATTGAATTACTTTTACACAGACTACAGTTACAGACTACTCTTAGTTTTCCTGTAATTTAATTAGTTACTTCTGATGTAATTGCATTAAATACTGAATAGACTATACAACACATCTATACAAAACAATAGTGGATTTAACATCAAAATTTAATGTTAAATGTATGTTTTTAATGTAACCTTCTCATTTATACACTTTGGTCAGTTCAAGAATAATTTATGCAATTGTATATTATTAATTTGTAAGAATCAAAAGAGCAGTTTCATGTCTATCCCTGTATTGTTCAACTGATCGAGATTAATATGGGATTTAGAAAGTAATAAGTAATCCAATACTTTTTAGAGAGATGAATTGGTACAGTAATCAAATGACACTGTAATTAGTAGCTAGTAATTAATTACTTTACTGAAAACTGATATTAATAAAGTACATCGATATAGTCATGCTCAAAAGTTTACATACACCTTGCAGAATCTGCAAAATGTTAATCATTTTAACAAAATATACAAAATGCATGTTTATATTTTATTTAGTACTGTTCTGAATAAGATAAAAGTGTAAAAAAGGTGTAAAATAAGATGTTTACGTATAGTCCACGAGACAAAAAAAGCAGAATTTATAAAAATGACCCAATTCAAAAGTGTACTTGATTCTTAATACTGTGTGTCGATACCTGATGACCCATGACTGTTTTTGTTTTGTTGTTCTTTGTTTGTTCTTCAAAAAATGCAAATTCTGTGGTTTTCCAGCATCTTTTGCATATTTGAACCCTGTCCAGCAGTGACTATGATTTTGAGATCCATCTTTACACACTGAGGACAGTTAAGGGACTCAAATACAACTATTAAAAAAGGTTTAAACATGCACTGAGATGCAACGATAAACATTAAGAGCCGGGGGTTGAAAAATCTTAGCAATACAATATTAGCAGAACTAAATAAAAATATTTGATATTTAAATAAAATATGAACGATTTTGACATCTTTATCCTGTTCAAAAGTTTTCACCCCTTTGTGTTTCTTTGCCAATTGCGAGAGAAAAAAGTGGCTTTACACCTTTTCTATTTTTTATTCTGTGGGGAAACAAGCTTGATAACTTTGGTATCGAAATTGGAATTCGGAATATCTGAATTTTTACTGGTATCTAAGTTTTTGTATCATAGCTGGCTGGTAAAAAATATTTATTGAGGGGAGATTTTCTTAAATCATCAGCCATTGGCAGGTGAGGTGTGGCAACAAAAAAGTTATTTTTAGGCCCTGGTTGTAAATAAAACGCATTAATAATTTATTGTACAGGATGTTAAAATTATACAATGCAGTTTGGAAGTAAACCTCGGTCCCTGATAGCACATACATCACGGAGAGACCTCTATTCGATGTGTGTGTTTACATCTGGAAGACGCTCATCTGCAATACGTCTATAGGACGTTTCCTGTCAGATGAAAATGTCTTTAATATGTTTATGATTTAGAATGTAAACTGACATCTATCAGATGTTAGTAAACAGCAGATGCTATCCAGATAAAGTGATCTTTAACAGACATCTTGCAGACGTGCGTCTGATATGTTGTTTGTGTGTTTTTAAGTTCCTATTATCACTGTAAAGCTGCTTTGAAACAATCTTGTTAAAAGCGCGACTTGACTTTTAGCGGACGCATTTTTACGGAGCGTTACGGTATCTCTCGCTGTTTCGGTTTACTTCCTCAACGCTCAGCTGACTCGAGAGAGGAGGAATCATCACACACACACACACACACACACACACGGAGGGAATTCAGGGGAAAACAGCGATGGCGGCGGAGATCCACTCGAGGCCTCAGAGCTTCAAACCCGTCCTTTTAAACAAGATCGAGGGCCACAGCGACACCGTGAACTCGGCCGTGCTGATCCCGAAGGAGGACGGGGTTATTACGGTCAGCGAGGACAGGTAACGTTACACACACCGGTGTAAACACGAACACATAATGTGCCAACGCTGAAATCTACACTCGTCTCGCTTATCTGTTTATTGGACTAAAAACATGCGTGATTATTCTCCTACAAGGATTACTATAGGATTAACGTACCATGTTTAGGGTAATTCCATGATACATGTCCAAAACATGGCACGTGTTTTGAATAGAAGCACTTTAACTTTACAAGCTAGATTGTTGCTTGAAAACTTCAGAATTGAAGATAAATTATGAATTACCATGGTAATCATGGAGTTATTATTATATAGTGAAATATTACAGTGAAATATATACAGTTATATATATATATACACAGTGAAACTGTGGTAAGTGTGTGTGTGTGTGGTGTGTGTGTGTGTGTGTGTGTGTGTTTGCCACAACTGTCATAATGTGACCACAAATCAAAAGCAGCAGAATGATAGGCTAGCCTACTTAAAGCTTATCACAGTGTTTTGAAAATCTTGTTTATTTATTTAGATTTTACTCTAACAATAATTGTATTATATGAAAGCATTTCTGCAACACAGAAAAAAATGCTCTAAATCACAATTATGATGTAAAAAGTAGGAATCCTGACACTTTGAGTCATATTTTTGAGATGAAAAGTTAATTAAATCAGAAAGTCATCTCATAAATATGACTTGGTGTGTCATAATTTCATGTGTCTTTTGGACTTAGCCTATGCGATGATAGATTGCAGGCCAATATACTATGTTTTATTTATGACTACTGTGGATTATTGTAGTTATTGTGGTAGCTTGACGAAATTGATTTAAATGACTGATTTACTGATAGCTTCTTACACTATTTGAAGAACATCCCATATTATTTTATTATCTTGGCATTATAGGTGGTTACCATGGTAATTTGGACATGCTTTACTTGTTTACATAGACCTTGTTCTCTATTTAAATGTATTTTTGGACAATATTAGGCCTATTTGTGTTGTTCACATGGTTTTTATATGAAAAACCCTACTGGAAAATGCAACTTAAAAGCTTAGTTCACTCAAAAATTTTAATTAGGCCTACCCCATAATTTACTCACCCTCAATCCATCCTATGTTTATATGACTTTCTTCTTTCAGCCAAACACAATATGAGTTATATTAATAAATATCCTGGCTCTTCCAAGCTTTATAATGGGAGTGAATGTTAACTTTCACCCATAAAAACACATCCATCCATCATAAAAATAATCCATTCGGCTCCAGGGCGTTAATAAAGGCCTTCTGAAGTGAAGCGGTGCGCTTTTGTAAGGAAAAACATCCATATTTGTAACTTTATAAACTATAATCACTGGCTTTCGGTAACGGCCGTACGCAAGTCGAGTTTCGGCTGAAGAGTGACCTCTGACCTGAAAATATGACAAAATATATAGTTTTTGGTGAATTAACCGTTTAAACCAGACATAGGTGGTTAGCTGATCACGCTGGTAAAGACAGCATTTTCTGATAGTGTTACTGGGGTTTGGGATATTTTGTCAGCCTTAAAGCAACACTATGTAACATTGTTTACCTTAAAGGGCACCTATTATGGCATTTAAAATGTTCCTAATAATGTTCTGGGAGTCCCCAACAACAGTTTTACATGCATGCAATGACAAAAAACACTTTTGTTGTCTTATAATATGCATTTATTTTTACCTGATTTGCTCACCGATTCCCTAATGATTCGTTCGACGACTCATTTTTCAAACCCCGCCTTTGCGTGACGCTAATCTGCGGTGATTGGTCAGATGACCCAGTCAGTTATTGTTTGCGTTAGCCCAACACATAAACATATTGATAAAGCACTGCAGTACTACAATACGCTCTATTCTTTATGACAACTCTAATAACAACGACAAACATTTTACATATTTAAAAAAAAATATTAAAAAAATTACATTGGAGACCTAAGCTGCGCTGAGCGTAACTGACACACACACACACACACACACACACACACACACACACACACACATATATATATATACACATATATACACACACACACACACACACAATATATATACACACACACACACACACACACACACACACACACACACACACACACACACACACACACACACACACACACACACACACACACACACAACACACATTATTGAGCATGCTACAAAACCCATAAAAGCAACAATTATTAATAGTACTTACAGGTTGTGATTCGGAGGATGAAGCCGATCCAAATAAACTTGGTACTGAACCTTCCTTCAGTATCAGAGTATGTGAGCGGAGTGGAGTGGGAGCGGAGCGAGGAGTGGAGCGGTTTGATTTTGAATGGAGCGCGGAGCGGATTTTTTAAAAGTCGGAGCGTTGTGGTTTTCACTCGCTCCGAGACCGCTCCACTACCGCTCCATCACGAGTACAATTCATGCCAACGGCTCATTATAGAACTGCATTTTTAGTAAGGATTCACACGTTAAAAACATTACTCTAGCATGATACAGATGGATCACTCAAATCAGAAAAAAATGTGAAGGTTATGATGACGCCGATGGAGTGGCTGCGGGAGGTTATTCTCACTGAATATGACCGGGCAACACTCATGAAAGTGCGTATCTATAGCATTTCTTGTGTCATTTATACACCAAAAAATTGTTTTTGCGTGCAAATGAAATGCCCTAACCCCCTGGTTATTATGATTAGGTGTGTGAAGTCCGTGCACGCCATAAAGTGCGTATCATATATGCACGCGAAAACTGCTTATCATAGGCTATATGCAAGCAAAAACAAGTTTTTGGCGTAGGCTATAAATGGTACGAGAAATAAAATGTTTGCTAGATACGCACTTTCATGAGATTGAGCTGGATCGGGTGAAGCACATTTTAAACAGGTAACACTTATTCACACACGCAATCGCTTTCTCATGATTGCGTCTCAATGCATTGCATTCAAACAAATGTAATCTTACAGTGCTGTCGGTTTGATTTCGAACGAGTAGAAATCTGTAAGAAATGTAGTGACCCGTAGATAAAATAACTGATGAAAACGTTATTTTCTTCTTTCCAAACAAAATATGCTCTGCAAAAAGCAGCAATGATATTTAACTTATAATGCTGATAATGTAAGCATATCATGTCATAGGAAAAGTTTGCACACTATCCAATAGGCTAAACCACATTGAATCTCTTAATGATGTTTTAAAAAAATAGATATTTAATATGCCTGTATATTATAATGAGGAGAAATGTTGTGAGATTTCAAAGCATACTTAAATACTTTATTATTCGCAATGTCCTCGGGGAGCGAAGACGGAGCGGTGTTTCTGATCAGTGAGCGAGGAGTGGAGCCGGGAGCGGTAAATCGTGAACCCGGAGCGGAGCTGGAGCGGAGTGACTATTAAATGCTTGGAGCGCGGAGGGAACATTGTTGCCGCTCCACTCCGCTCACATACTCTGTTCAGTATCAACCGACTCGCGAATCCACACTTCACTTTTGAGAGACAATAACTTTGTATACGGCGAACTTTCATGTTTAAAACTTTGCAGGATGTTTTCGTTCACTTAGATTTTCAAGGGCAATTTTCAAAATTCCATAATAGGTACCCTTTAAAATAATTTTTCCAAAATCTTATCAGTGGTTCATAAAGTCGTAACAGGGTGAAAGACACGTCTGCCATCGCCTGACGGGGTCTGTATCGCTTTTACTGGCACTATGTAACTTCGGGTTTCGTGGAGGAACCCGACCACAAAAAGAACTACAAAATTCGACTGCTTTACGTCAAGCGCTACAATAGTCATTATTTCGTTTTTCTTCGTTTCTGATGTCGCAATACATCATCCTTTCATGAAATCATGTAACATACTCTACCTTGTCTGTGGACATCGTTCATTCTAAAGCCGGTGCTGGGTAAACAGCGAGCGTGCGTGCGACGGTAGGCTAAATTATTTACGACAGCGGCAATGGACAATTTCGTTTCCAACCAGTAGGGCGACCGAAGAGGAAAAGTTACTTGGTGTTGCTTTAAAGTTCAGCAAAGCACCTTAGGCTGGTTTAAGACATTTTCTTTCAGTGACGTTGGTTAAGTTCCTCTCTTGCTTTGTTTCTGCAAGGGAAATCATATCTGATGTCTTCATGCATTTCGACATACTCGTCTTAATGTTTCAAAACAATGACATCTTTTAAAAATGGGATTTAAACATGTTTTTAAATGCTAAAGAGGAGAAAAAACTGGCATTAACAGCATGTGTTTCCAGATGCCCATTATGGGAAGCTTAAAGATGATCAATTAGCTAGAAAACAGCTCGAGTTTAACACGTTAGAGAAGCAGATCTACTAGATATGAGTTTTGATTTATTCAGACCATTTTAAAGATTAAATCTTATTTGTGCTGTCAGAATCATTTATTGTGAATGAACATGCTTTTCTATGGACTGAGTTTTTTCATCTCTGAATATATTTTTCATTTAAATGGTTCTGGCTCGACAGAACCGTGTTAGTGTAGTCGGAGAGACGTGTGTGTGTGTGTGTGTGTGTGTGTGTGTGTGTGTGTGTGTGTGTGATCATGTCCTGATTATTACCTGCAGTATTTGCCGTATGAGAGCAGGTGCACAAACATATGAAACACTCGAGCTTTTAGCAGGAACTGAAACTAAATGAACAGAGGTCTGTTGCTCCGGGGACATGTGTGTGTTTTTGTGAAACCATGTTCTGGTTATTTTTAGTTAGTTTTTTTAAATAATAATATTATATTATCAATTGCTGTCAAAATAAGCACGAATCTGACATAAGTTTATATATATATATATATATATATATATAATATATATATAAAATATATAATATATATATATATAATATATATATTTTACACACATGTATACATATCATGTGTGTGTGTATGTATATATATATATATATATATATATATATATATACATAGTATGTGTGTGTGTGTGTATATATATATATATATATATATATAAACTTTCTTTTCATGTTCCAAATGTTATTTGAATGTCTTGTTCTTTGTTTATTTCAGGACGATTCGAGTTTGGCTGAAGCGGGACAGTGGACAGTACTGGCCCAGCATCTACCACACTGTGTCCTGTGAGTATCATTACAAAAAAAAAAAATTTTAAATCCTTTCATCATTTCTTACACGTAATATAACAGTGGAGCATGTTCAGCATAATATTCACGCTGTAATTTTCTTTACAATGAAAGTGATGGAATCTCAAGTATGGTGAGAGCAGGTTTGATGTGACGGACACTTTAACACACACCGTCTCCTGTTGTCTCACACACTGTACATTCACCAGTGTCAGCAGTGCATGAAGGTTTAATGTGCCATTGCTCTTTATGTTTGAGTTGGGTGACATGTCAAATTCTGGATCAAACTGGATCTGTGTTTGGGAAAAAGTAGGATTGTTGGAGAATTTTTTAATTTTTAATTTTATGCTTTTATAGTATTTATTAGTATTCTGGATTTGTTTTATTTTTTATGTTTTTATTTTAATATTAGTAATTTTGATATGTGATTTTTGTCATATTTAGTCTAATATTTCTATTTAGCTTTAATGTATTTTATTTTCAGTTTTTGATTTAGTAATTGTGATACTTGGAGCGGCACGATTCTAGAAAAATTGAGAATTACGTTTTGTTTTATATATTTTTTTATATATATAGCTCACGATTCTCCCACAATTCTGAACAGACAACTAAACAAATAACATGTCATTTTCTAGAGGTTCAGACAAAATGTTAATTGCTGCAGTCTATTGAAATATATTTAATTCATTTCAATGGATTATTTAAAGAGAAAAGCGGTTTGCTTGATGATAATTACGTCATTTGTTTCATTACTGTATGGACCATAGTTTTTGAATCTCTTGAATAAATGATTCAATATGACACATATATCTTAACAGTCGCAACGATGTAATTGATACAATTGCTAATTGAAGTGCAAATGTTGGTCGCTTCTGTAGACACAAGTGTTTATATCCGAACTATAAACTTTTATCTCAATACTTCTGTAATAATTACAGAAATAATGTTACTGTGTGGTTGAAAAGACTGTTTGTGAAGCCGTTTCTTTTGTGAACGCAGATCTTTTAACGATTAATGGTGCAGCTATAGTAGCACTTCAACTTGTTTCCAGTAGTTTTCAAGGCAACATTTCTAATTTTCCAAGTTTTTTTTTAAAGTTCAGGTCTAATATTTATATTTTAGCTTTCGATTAAGAAACCGAAGTGTTGTTTTTGGTTTAGCTAGTGGCACAGAACGGACACACTTCACCTTTAAGCAGCAGAAATCTCCGAGGAAGTGTGTCAAGTGTTTCTCTTTCTGTCCAGCTCCGTGTTCCTGTATGTCATATCACCACGAGAGCAAGCGGATCTTCATAGGGCAGGACAATGGGGCCGTTGTGGTAAGTGTCACAGATATTATGTCTCTGGTGCTTCTCAACCGGAAGCTGAATCCCAGTGAGGCTGTGTGCTTTCTAGTCCAGTCCTTCTGAGGCTTGTAGGCTAATACAAAAGATGACATTTATGCCCTAATCTCCGAAAACATTATTTATGTCCTACATTTCATTCAGTGCAGACTTATTTTCCATCAGTTATGTTTCGTGAATTGGAATGTGTGCACAGGATTGTGGGATATTGAAGGACATGAAGTATAAACGTGATGCATCCTTCAAAATGAGCAGAATAAAGGACGCGGAACGAAGGCTGTCGTCTTCAGTTTGAGACGTGGCACTCGAGATATGCAGACGATGCCTGTAGCGAGGGCGACTCTACATATTTGTGTATTAAAGGGATAGTTCACCCAAAAAAATGTCTTCATCTTCATCTCATTCCCAACCAGGGGTGCGTTTCCCAAAACGATAGTTGCTAACTAAGCTAACCAATTTCCTGTTCTAACAGTTAGCAACTATGCTTTTGGGTTTTCTGTGGAGAACAAATTGAGATGTTTAGTGGAATTTTCACACTCCTCTTTTTTGATTCAATGGATGTATATTACTGTTAAAAATTTGGTGTTGGTTAGAATTATTTAAATTATTATTAAAAAAAATAATAGTCTCTTCTCACCAAGGCTGCATTTATTTGATAATAACAATTGTGTAAAATTATTAATATTATTACAATTTAAAATAAGTATTTTCTATTTTAATATAATTTAAAATGTAATTTATTCCTGTGATCAAAGCTGAATTTTCAGCATCATTACTCCAGTCTTCAGTGTCACATGATCCTTCAGAAATCACTCTAATATGATGATTTGATGCTCAAGAAACAATTGTTGAAAACATTTGCTTTTTTAATGGTTGCTTTATGAATAGAAGTTGAAATTAGTATTTATTTGTAATATAAATCTTTTGTGACATTATACATATCTTTACTGTTAATTTGGATCAATTCAATGCATCTTTGTATTGTTTTCTTTCTAAAAATCTTACTGACCCCTAATGTTTGAACGGTAGTTTATATAGGGACTGTGGACAAAAAGCACCATAAAACTAGTCAGGAGACTTGAAATACAGTATATATGCATAACTGAAGCTTTCTTTGTCCTTATTTGGGTCTTGAATGTTCGATCACTGTATGGAAAAGAGCTCTTATTTTGCTTGTCACAAAGATATGAAAGTAATCTGGGTTCGTAGACGCATGAGGGTGAGGAAGAGGCTAAACTAACCCATTGAGTATTTCTGTAATCTTCTTTTTTCTGTCTCTCACAGGAGTTCCTCATCTCAGAAGATTTCAACAAAATGAACCATGTAAAAACATACCCAGGTAAAACTAGAGACTTGTGCGTTATTTCCATTAGTGTTCTGTCATACTTTAGATGACGGGTTGGATTTCCCTTCCAGTAGGGCATTAAACTGTGTGTGTTTAACACACACACACACACACACACACACACACACACACACACACACACACACACACACACACACACACACACACACACACACACACACACCACACACACAACACACACACTACGCAACTTTCCTTTGGCCTACCCAATCATTTGTTTTTTCCCAGCATGCCCTAGGGCTAAGACTCCCATGTGAGCTTTCACTAGACACTCACACTCACACACACAATGATTATGGCTGGATGAGTCAGAGCTGCTCTGGAAAATGTGTCTGGAGAAAACCGGACAATGCCAGGAAAGCATGTGTGTGTGAGAGAGACGGTATTCCGGCTTATAGCAGTCAAATATTTCAGTTGACTTAATTTGTATGAATTAGTTGGTATTGTGATCTGCATTATGTTGTTTACTGATCAGATACAGTTACACTGTTAGTCGCCCTACCAGGACACACACTGACATCATCAGGTGATGACATCGTCTCACAAACATCGCAGCACACAATACGCTCTGCTTTCAAAGTGTGTTTGTGTGCTGAATCTTACTGATCCACATTATGGAATACTATATCCCATATTGCAATTTGCTCAGCTTCATATTTTGTTTCCAGTGTGACGAATGAACCAGAATAATTTTTTTCTTAACTCATTATTTGATTGTACTAAGACATTTGACCCAAAATTATTACAATTATTAAAAATATAATTAAAATTCTAAATAACTAAAACATTTTTTTTATATAATTAAACATGCATGCAAAAAACCCTGTTATTTTTTAAATATCATATCTTGAATTAGATTTATGTTTTCAGTTTTAATCAATTTTTGTTCAATCTTTTGTAGGCTAATTTTTTTTTGTTTTTTATATTACTCGTTATTATTTATTTATTTACAGTTGTAATTTAGTGATTTCGGTTAGTTGCCAAGGCATCATTTCTAATTTTAGTTTTTTTTTTTTTTTTTAATCAAATAATTGTATTTTATTTTATTATACTGTTTTTAGTAGTTTTAGTCAACAATAATAACCCTAATTTAAATGAGATCACGTGACAATACAGTTTATCATGCATTAAGCAGACAGTTTCACACACTATTTAAAAGAAAACCTAGTAGACAGTGAATATACTTCTCAGCAAGCAGAACGCTAGTGTTCCTTTCCTAACATAAGTTGCGTCTCAAATGACACACTATGCACTTATGCCCTATGTACTCATCAGTGTATTTGTGTATGAACTTTATAAGGAAATTTTGTCCTTCAACATCGGAATGTTGAGAGCATGAAGTGTCCAACATTCCACTCTTTGTTTTTTCGGTTAATTAAGTGCATCATTCGAGTATTAAAAGTTCCATTTGGAATTATCAGTGTGAACACACTACTCAGACTATTTACACTACAAAAACAGCATAGAATAGTCACAAGTACACAAAATTGGGACGCACATATAGTCTCAGACCTTTTGAACCTTGATCTTCACCATGTGTGTGTGTGTGTGTGTGTGCGCAGCCCATCAGAGCCGTGTGTCGGACCTCATCTTCTCTCTGGAGAGTCAGTGGGTGATCAGTACGGGTCATGATAAAAGCATCAGCTGGATGAGCACTCAGAGCGGCTCTATGCTGGGACGCCACAGCTTCGGCTCATGGGCTTCCTGTTTACAGTATCCTTGACTTCAGTCTCCCTGAGAAATATTTCTAATGCATTTTTACATTTTATGCGTGCAATTTCTCTGGATCGCAGTGGTTTCTGTAGGGGTAGTGTGCAGTGTTGGAGATAACGTTACATGTGTTAAAACAGTTGCTTTTGTATATTTTAATAATATAAAATAATATTATTATATTGTTACTTTATAATGTGTATGCACTTTGGTCAGAATTTCTGTCCAGTTTTCTGTAAGATTTTTAATGTTTTTGAAAACTCTTTTGCTCACCAAGGATTCATTTATTTGATCAGAAATACTGTAAAAACAGTAATATTGTCACATCATGTTATTTTTACAATTTAAAAGAACTGTTTTCTATTTGAATATGTTCAAATGTAATTTATTCCTGTGATCAGATCTGAATGTTCAGCATCATTACTCCAGTCTTCAGTCTAATATGCTAATTTGCTGCTCAACAAACATTTCTGATTATTATCAATGTTGAAAACACTTGTGCTGCTTCATATTTTAGTGGAAACCGTAGTTCGGCTCATGCGGATCTAGTTTACAAGTCCCTGAATATCTTTCAAAGACATTTTGATTAAATAGATTTAGGGATGCACCGATATGAACATTTTAATAACCGATATTTATTCATATCTGAAAGGCGATAACCGATATTTTGACCGATAAATCTTAAATCTATTTTTGTATGTAATTTTTGAGAGCCTGATTACAAAAACAAAAGCCTCACCATTAAAAGCCATGTCTCAAGCACACAATTATAATGTTCTCATTATAATGTTATGTAGCTGATATGACAGTATTGTGCTGCATGTAACTGTATTTTCTTTTTTAAGTGATTCCAATCATATTTCAAGCAATTCAAATCCCTCATGTTGAACAGTGAGCATCTGAAGTGTCTCAGCTGAGGAAATAATACATTATTTATCAGCTTTAATACATCGGCCAAATCTTCTTTTGGGCCGATAAAGATAACTTTAAAAATGAACATGTATCGGCTGATACCAATATGGTGGCCGATATATTGTGTACCACTAAATAGATTCATTATAAATTTGAACGGATTGGCAAATTAATTGTTGTCTTAAACTGGTTTAAATATGATTGTTATTAGGATTATTTCCTCTCTTCTGTCTTGTTTTCTTGACCACATATGCAGATATGATAACGATACCCAGCATGCCTTTGTAGGAGACCATTCAGGGCAGATCACGCTACTGAAACTGGATGAACAGTCGTGTTCTATCATTACCACACTAAAGGGACATGAAGGTAACACACCTACAAATACACGTTTATATATATATATAAATACAACGAAGGTCAAGTCTTAATTTTATTTGTATAGCTCTTTTCAATGTCTATAATACCTTAAGGCCCCGATATACTCACAACAAAGTTCTTTTTCGTTTTTCGCGAAGAGTAATTTTTTGACCAGCGGTTTACTGTTAGCAAACAGAGAGCGGTGTTTAGATGAATATGATAAATATGTGCTTTGCGCTTTCCTCTCAGTAACAAAATAAACAAATAAAATAACAGCGGTGAGAAAACAGCAGTAAAGAAACCATCTCATCATAGCAATTTTAATGTTTGCACAAACTCTGCAATTCAGCATTCCAGTCAAGATACGTCACTTTATTTATATATCACTTTATACAATAGATTGCTTAAAAGCAAGCAGCTTTAGTATTATTAAAGGGTAGGGGGGAAATACTCAGTTTCACTCAATCTCATGTTAATCTTGAGTACCTATAGAGTAGTATTGCATCCTTCATATCTCCAAAAAATCTTTAGTTTTATTATATTTATAAAAGAAAGATAGGCTGTACCGAGTCTTTCCGGAAAACCCGAGCGGGTGGAGGCGTGCCGTGTGTGCGGGAGCGCGCTAAGCTTTTGCGTGTGTTGTAAACAGACAGACTCGTGGTTTATGAGGACATGATTTAGTTTTACAATAAACAAACTTACACCTACAGTGGCCAGCTAAACAAATGTATTTAAACACACAAACACACACACACCATACATCGCATGCTCCATACATTAACTGTACGTGATCATGTTGTTTACTTGCTGTGCTTAACGTTACACGGCGATAGTTAACATACAGACATTTGAAGCAGTTTTACTCACCGCCTGCGGTTCCGTGAACCTTTATCGTTGGGACTGCTCCATCTTTAAGTATTAGGCGATCTGCAAATCGTGGAACTGTGCCTTGTTTATAAAACTATTAGCAGCTACCGTCGAAATGAAGGAACAAACAAGAACACAATTGCGCCACTCCGTTGCTGCTCTGGAAAAACAAAATCCATCCACAGGTCCCTTAACTCTGGGTTCTTTGGACATTTGTGCAGTGTTGTCTTGCCCTGGCAACCAAAAACACACTTTTTGGTGCCATTGTTTTGACTGCAACGCAGCAGAGCACAGCGCTCTGATGGACGCTCTCGGACACTCTAGGCTACAGCTGCGCGCGCACACTTCCGGGAGAAGTGCCTTAAGACCCGTATAAGGAAATTCCGCCCACTCTGACGTCCACGTAGTTACGTATTCGAAAAAAACTTTCCGAAACTTGTGACAAACCGGAAGGAGTATTTTTGGAACAGAAATACTCCATCAAACTTACAACTTCATTTTTGAAACTTTGTCCATGTTTACCATGGTAATCCAACTCTTTAACAGTGTAAAAAACTCACTATGCATGAAACAGCATTTCACCCCCCCTTTAAACATGAAACTCTTTCAATCAGAACTACAAGTTCAGTTTGTACAGTAAAGCAGCTCTCCAGTGTGTTCATGTTTCGGACTGAACAGAAGAAATGAAAAGGAGATTTCCACGTCAGAGAAGGCGGAGCCTCAGAGCCACACCCACCTATTACATCATCGCCGTGTCCCAATGGTAGTTCAGAGGCCAGAGCGAACGTCTCTGGAAAATTCACTTTGGCAAGCTGTTTTGAAATCCCCTGAAACAAGCTCCAAACTCCTTCATTTTTGGCCTGATTTTACATCACACCAGTTCGTTCTTCGATTTCACTGGAAGTATATCAGGGCCTTTATAGTCTACATTAAGCAGTTTAGAGCTAAAAGGGGAATTTATTCAGATTTAGCTCACTTTTGAGGACAGTTTTGTCTCCGAACTATAGCTTGCTTTTTCTCAACACATATACACACATCTGAGTGTCTTTTGTAACTGATTTCACACCTGATCTTTTCCTTTAACACTCTTCTGTCTGTCTGTCTGTAGGTAGTATTGCTGTGTTATATTGGGATCCAGTTCAGAGGTGGCTGTTTTCCGGAGCATCTGATCACAGTGTGATCATGTGGGACATCGGTGGCAGACAGGGACGCACATTACTACTGCAGGGACACCAGTGAGACACACACACACACACCACACACACACACACACACACAACACACACCACACACACACACATTGACACTTGATAAGTGCTACTAGGCTGTGAATGGCATAAGAACCCAAAATTGAGAAATATAAGTATTTCTCTATTTTCTGTTCCATTTCTTTACAAGAAAATACTGAAAGTGAATGATTTCCATGACTTTCAGTTATATTAACAATCTCTGAGCAGGTGCATTCTTCTAAAAGTGTGGTGTAAAAGAGAACGTAGATTCATTTTCACAAAATAAATCACTTTAG
This sequence comes from Chrosomus eos, assembly GCA_036326025.1. Lineage (NCBI taxonomy): Eukaryota > Metazoa > Chordata > Actinopteri > Cypriniformes > Leuciscidae > Chrosomus > Chrosomus eos. Next base: position 37,758,443 of record CM070825.1, on the reverse strand, counting down.
GGTGATACTAGACCTTTATGTTAACCTTCTGACTCTACATTTATTACCTGTACATTTAATAAATATTTACAAAAAAAGTCAGTAAATAAACATGAAAGATTGATTTGAGATTGTTTGGATTATTATATTATGTGAGATTAAAGAGACCACAGAGCATTACAAAAGTTTTGTTGGTTTTTGAAAGAAATTGATTAGTGATTAGTTGTCTGTGAATTGTGACACTCTCTGTCCTCTCTCTCTGTGTGTGTGTGTGTGTGTGGTGTTGTGTGTGTGTGTGTGTGTGTGTGTGTGTGGTGTGTGTGTGTGGTGTGTGTGTGTGTGTGTGTGTGTGTGTGTGTGTTGTGTGTGTGTGTGTGTGTGTGTCTGTCTCTGTGTGTGTGCTCTGTGTGTGTGTTGTCTCTCTGTGTGTGTGTCAGTGAGAAGGTCCAGGCGTTGAGGTATCTGCGTTTGACCCATCAGTTGGTGTCCTGCTCTGCTGATGGAGGAATGACCGTGTGGAACATGGACACAGCTCGAGAAGAGGTACTTATACAGTAGTTTACATGATATATTGACGTATGTGTTACTATTTCAGGTTTTAGCATGGCTGGAACACTGTATTGACCAATTAGCATCCTGGACGGGAACTATCTGCTTTATTAATATACACTGCCCGGATCATTATTGCAGTGATTATTAGGTTTCTAGCAGGTCTTCTAACCCTTATTGATGATTTGATTCATCAGGCTCAGATTGTGAAAAACAAGATCTTGACCAAAAATGTAGAAAAATGTAGAGAAATGTAGAGAAATGTATGTTATTTCCATCATGAGAAGTGCATAATTTTTTGGTCTAGATCCTGTATTGATAATGCAAGAGTCCAGTACTCTGTAAAGTCTCCACCAGCACAACCAAAATACTCTCAATTAGACATGTGCCGGTATTCGGTAATGCGATAAATCGCGGTAATGAATATGCATGATATTGTTATCGCGGGCACTTCAAAATACCGTGAAAAATAATAGATCCGAATTTAGATTTATAGAATGCTTATTTTCCATCAACCGTTAAGAAAAACAACTGCTAAATGCTGCGCAAAACACGTGCGCACTCTGATGTAAACAATCTCCACATAAGCACGTGTTCATGCGGCGCACTGCGCACTCTAGTCTGATGTAAACAATTCGCTGCATGGAGAAGCAGCATGGCGGAAAGAGGAACGCTGCCGACGATTTATCTCCTTTCTAAAAGCAGGGCTGCCAACTATGAAGGTAAAAGAGTAGCTAAACTCGAGAACACGTAGATGTGAAATTGAGAACTGCATAGCATTCAGCTTGACTCACGCAAATCAACACACGCCACACATCCATTTTCTCACGCAGAGAAAAGTCGCGGAGCAAAGAGGACACTGACACCGACAGACTAGAGAGAGCAGGTTACTTTTTATATGAAAAAAATTCTCAGCTCTCAGGTTCTGTCCATTTTATTATGAAATGCAGACAATAAATACCGTTTTGGCGCTTGTAAATGTGATGTGACAGATCACTGTAGCACCTTAGTTCAAGTGAACTGATCATCTGTTACTTTTTATTTAAAGATATAGAACAACTTCCCGAAAGGTATATATGCCTCATACATTAATAGATCAATCCGTGTTTTTTAATCACGGAAAGAGGTCAATAAAACTGCAGGAGAACAATCGTCACAGAACAATAGGTTACTGTCGTAACCCCGGTTCTCTGAAACATCGAGTGGAGAGATCCACCTATGGGAAGGGCATCCGTACCTGACCTCTGCAGAAGCATCCAATTGCACCAAGTCTGGCTAACAGACAGAAGCGCGCAGCCAATGCCAGGTAGGGCCACACCCCCTTACCTACGGGCATATAACAGCTGGGCGCGCTGCTATTCCTCAGTAAGTATATTCGCTTCTCGTGCGGCAAGCGGGGCAAAGCTGGTGGATCTCTCCACTCGATGTTTCAGAGAACCGGGGTTACGACAGTAACCTATTGTTCTCTTTCATCATCTCGTTTCGAGATCCACCTATGGGAGAGACATGGACAGCTCCCCGATTGCCCAATACACTCACAGTGAGGTTCTGAAGGCCAGAGAAGGACTGTCACCTCAGAGAGGCGGTGCCTGACACGTCCCACACACATGACCCTGCATGTTTTCCGTCATGCTAACTGCTGTGGACAAGCAGGGCATGAAACATGCCATGAGACACATACATGATAATGGCCCCCGCACCACCAATGCACATAGCTAAACCCAAGAAGGAATGCGAATGCTTGGTGACAGGAATGAACATGGCCAGCCGGCCCATTCACTCCTCGTTGGTTAACCAAACGGGCTGTGGGAAAGGGCTAAGAGGACCCTACCCCTAGGACCGAGTGTGCCACCGAAGTTCTGGTGACATCCAACCGGTTGCAACGCTTAAAGGTATGAGGAGAGGCCCAGCTGGCCACGGAGCAAATGTCCTGCAGTGGCACTCCCCTGAACAAAGCCCAAGAGGCGGCTAAGCCCCTTATGGAATGAGCTCTGATGCCCCTTGGGGGCTGCACTCCCTTTGCTTCATAAGCCATAGTATAGCGTCCACAAGCCAATGTGAGAGGCATTGCTTTGAAATGGGACTCCCCTTATGCAGGGGAGCCCTTGAAACAAAGAGCTGGTCGCTCTTGTGGAAAGCACTGGTCCTGGTCATATATGCTTGCAGAGCACGGACGGGACACAGAGCATTCATCCCCTGATCCTCCGGGGAGGCAAAGGGTGGAGGGTGAAAAGCGGATAGCTCCAAAACCTCCTAAGTGAACGCAGGAAACCATTTCGGCATGAAGGCCGGGTTAGGCTTAAGGGGAAAACCTTATCCCCACTAGGGGGAATTTGGCGCACGACGGGTGAGCCGAGAGTGCATGTAGCTCACTGACCCGTTTAGCAGATGCCAAGGCCGAGAGCAAAACTGTCTTGAGGGACAGCAGCTTAAGGGAAATACTCCTCAAGAGGCTCAAAAGGATACAGAAAACCTCGCTTCTAGCACCATGGGGAGGTCCCACTCTGGAACAGATCTCCTGATGACCAGCAAAGAGCGGCGTGCACCCTTCATAAAACTGCGGGTTAGAGGGTGCTGCCTGACGGTGGAGCCCTCAAAACCCACATGACAGGCTGAAAATGCAGCCAGGTAGACCTTAATAGTGGAAAAGGACCTGCCTCTTACCATGAGGTCTTGCAGGAAACACAAAATATTAGGCACCGAGCACTGATAAGATGTGAGACCACGCCCATCATACCACCCTTCGAACACTTGCCACTTACAGCCATATAGGGATCGCATGGAAACGGCCCTGGCATTCTGAGTAGTGGCGATTACACACGGCGGGAGCCCCAGTGCATTTAGGTTCGTCCTCTCACGGGCCAGGCCCAGAGAGCCACCCTGTCCGGGTGGGGGTGGTAAATCTCCCCGTTGGCTTGGGACAGTATGTCCGTGCGAACGGGAAGGCGCCATGGCTCGGTGTATAACAGAGGGATTATCTCTGCCAGCCACGGGCTTCGGGCCACCTGGGTGCTATCAGAATGAGAGACAGGTCGTGCTCTCTCACCCTGGCCAGCGTGAAAACTATCAGGCACAGGGGAGGAAAGGCGTACAGCAGCACTTTGGGCCATGGGTGGGCCAGTGCGTCTGCCCCGAGGGGCGCGTCCACGTCCTTTGGCGAGAAGAACATAGGACAATGGTGATTTTCGCGGGAGGCGAAAAGATCTACAGCTGCCTGTCCGAATCTCATCCATAACCTCTCCACTATCTGCGGGTGAAGACGCCAATCCCGTAGATTGGGTTTCCCCTCGATAGCAGATCCGCGCCTCTGTTCAGAATGCCCGAGACATGAGTCACGTGTAATGACAGAAAAACCTGTCTGCTCCACACCAAAAGCCTGTGAGCTAGAGCGTGGAGTTTCGACGAGCGCATGCCGCCCTGACAGGCAAGGCAGAAAATTATTCAGAGCTTTCCAATTGGTAAAAACTCTAAATAGTTAATGTGTGTTGAACGTAGTCTGCTCAGCCACAGACCGTTCACCGTTCTGCCTTCCTGGGTGGTTCCCCAGCCTGTTAAGGACGCATCTGTCGTCACAACTTTCCGCATCGTAACCGTCCCGAGGGGGGTTCCCCGTGCGTAAAAGTTCTCGCTCTCCCAATGGCGCAGGGCCGCCGAGCAGGCGCGCGTCACCGTTACCGAGCGGCAGTGATCGCGAATCGGCTGAAATGTAGTGACAAAACCCATTTCGTGAACGCTCTCATTCTCAGGAGACCAACGGCACAACTTGGATAGATGAAGCCATGAGACCCTGCAGCCTGAGACATGTGCGATATTGTACTCTCGCTCCTTCTCTGAACTGCGACAGACAGTTCATCAGAGAGCGAACGCGCTCTTGAGAGAGACGCGCTCGCATGGAGACTGAGTTCAATTCCAAGCCCAGGAAAATGACATTCTGACTGGGAGTCAGATTGTTTTTGCTCGCATTCACCTAGAACCCGAGGGATGTGATGTGCGTGAGCACCCGGCCGGTGTCCAGCGACACCTTCTTCGATTTGGCTGTGATGAGCCAATCGTCTTTGTAAGTCAGAATTCTCAGCCCTGATAGTCTCAGGGGTGCCACGCCCACCTCCGCACACAGACAGAACGTTCGGGGGCCCGAACGGAAGAACTGTGAATTCGTAACAAATGCCTTGGTAGGCGAAACGAAGATATTTCCTGTGTGGAGGGTAGATGCTTATGTGAAAGAAAGCATCTTTCAGATCGACTGATGTGAACCAGTCGTTCTGCTTATGGCACAGGCGAGAGAGCCTTGTGTCACATTCTGAAATTGTATTTCCTCAAATGTTTGTTCAACACTCGAAGGTCCAATATAGGGCGTGGGGGCGCCACGCCTTTTGGAACATGAAAATACCAGGAATAAAACTCATGGTTTATCAGATTGGGTGGCACCATCTGAATCGCTCCCTTGTTAGGAGGGAGGAAATTTCCTCTTCCAGAATGTGTGAGGCGTTTTCTTCTGTGTGAGAAGAGAGAACGCCGTTGAAATGCGGAGGTTTTATTGCAAACTGCAGCTTGTAACCCTGGGTTACGGTACGCAAAAACCCACTCGGGCACTGAAAACGGCTTGCCAAGCCGCTTTGTGACTAGCGAGCGCCCCCGCTCGGGTCGGAGCGGGGCTGTATGGGCCCAGCTGGTTCATTTGTGATACAAGGCGCCATCTAGTGGGCACACTAGAGGCGACATGCAGGGGTTCGGAGGGATTTTCTCTCTCTGCAGTGAGAAGTTTTCTCTGCGGAGAGAGGTTTTCTTTCCAAAACGAATTCATTAGATTCGTAACTTTGTGTGTTTTGTGTTGGGCAAACACTGGGGCCGAAGCCTTTATTGACCGAGTGAGGGGAACATAGTGTGGTGTCCACTGTGCTGAACTTTCCCTCACAAGGTGCCCCCTGAAAGTGGGGGAAAAACACATACCTGAACACATGAACTGGGCAGTCTAAGCGCAGGCAGAAAAATAATATCCGCGGAGAGAGAAACTCTCTCTGTAACGGATTATTTAATTCGTTTGTTTAAAAGTGTTATTTAGTTATGTGTGTTTTGTGTTGGGGAACACAGGGGCCTTCCACACACAACGTACACTAAAAACACATGGGCTGGGCAGCCGCAACTGAGCTGTGTGAGCCCAGCTGGTTGATTTTTGATGCAATGGCGCCCTCTTGTGGACGGACTCAGGGCGATATGCATGGGATCAGAGAGATTTGCTCTCTATGTTGGCAGATATATAAATCTGCACGAATTCATTTGATTCGTTTATAAAATGTGTTGTTTAGTAATGTGTGTTTTTGTGTTGGGAAACACTGGGGCCGAAGCCTTTAATAACTGGGTGAGGGGAACCAAGTGCGTGCGGTGTGGTAACACTGCTATGTACTTTTCCTCACGACAACCCCCCTGTAGGGTGGGGTGGGGGACACACACACATAACGTCCACTAAACACACGGGCTGGGCAGCCACGAGACGGGATTAACCGACCGTCGGTGGGAGACCCTGTGTAGCGTTACTCCCAATGGTCGAATAACAGGCAGGCCGCTTGCGTTCGGGGCCGCCTTCCTAGGAAGGCATAAATTGAAGGCCTCAACACGTAATCGTAACACATTAGTGCACTGAGCACACTGTCAGCTCGCGCCGACTGAATCAACGCTGTGTTTATCGCGTGCGAGGCGCGCGCTGATCACAGCGGGCAGCCTGGTAGCGCTTAGCTTCTCTGTGACGGGTTGTAACGTTACAGAGAAAAACGAGCAGGGGCGAATCCCGTGGGATTCTGCGTGTCTGTGACAGAATGTGGGCGCGGGACTGCGGGCACATTTACTGCACTGAGAACACTGTCAGCTCGCGCCGACTGAATCAACGCTGTGTTTACAGCGTCTGACCACACAATGTTGAGGCGAACGGCCGCTCGCTCACAAACTTCCATGGAGGATGGACTGAGGCAAAGCCGCGTGAGCGCTAGCCTAGGGAACGCTAAACGGACCGCGTCATCCCCGTCGCCGGAACCGACCGGTTCGTCAACGAGAGTGGGGTTTTCCCCGCGAAGATGTCCTCTTCAGGGAATGCGGATTGGGCTGATGTCAGCTCAAATATTAAGAGAGGTGGCGCTCCGGGAGTCCCCCGGTAGCGCGTCATCATCACCGTGTCTCCCCTCCGAGTCAGAAAGGCCGAGCACGGCGCGGTGGGTCGTGCAACTAAGGCCGGCTATGTAAAAGCTACATGGGCAGCAATTACAATGACCGCAATTCTCCGGGTTCTCCACAGCTTTGAGCGTGTTAAGCCCAAGCAGACCGCGCAGGACGAGAGGGTCCTTAGCGGCGATGAGAGCACCACACGCGCCGGGCAGGCTCGTCGTGATAGGCTGTTCCCCGGGGGAGCGGCTGTTTAGACGGTCACATAGCCATGGGTGGGCCAGCGGTGAATAGCTCGGAAAAATCCGTGGCGGGCAGCCATGTAAGGAGGAGCAGGTGAAGGACAGCGGGAGCTCGGGCGGCTCCGGATGCAAAAAACACAGCTGATAGGCTGAAGAAACGACTGTCACTCACGTCTGGCGGAGGCTGATCTGGCGATATGTCCTCCTGAAGACTCGAAAGTGAGAGCAGCGTAACGTTAATCCAACCGAACTGTGTCAATGCAGAGATCGCGAGAAGCGAATGACAACTGAGGAATAGCAGTCGCGCCCAGCTGTTATATGCCCGTAGGTAAGGGGGTGTGGCCCTACCTGGCATTGGCTGCGCGCTTCTGTCTGTTAGCCAGACTTGGTGCAATTGGATGCTTCTGCAGAGGTCAGGTACGGATGCCCTTCCCATAGGTGGATCTCGAAACGAGATGATGAAAGAGAACGTTACATTTACCTCAGGAAAGTTTTACCTCAGAATTTTTCGCTAAATATGTGCACTATATTACATATTTATTATATTTTTACTTATGTCATTAGGCTACATAATTGTTATTATAATGAAAACCACATTATATTTAATTTGTTAATTTTAACCTTTAATAATACCAGTTGATAGGGCTTTCTGTACGTTTACAGAATTATGTGAGATATATTTTTTCTTGAGAAAAATGTACATGTAGGCTATCTATCTACTGTAGCCTACCTAATATTTATCCAAATGAGTTAAGATTGAATCAAGATTGAAATCAAATCAAGAATTTAACTGAAATCGTGAAAATTGTGTTAAGCAATAATACAAACAGTAGCCTACCAGTCACTGTACCATGTAAACATTGCAACATGTTGTCACTAAACTTAATAAAATTGTTTAGTTACCAAATGTTTTGACAATCACAATTACACCGTGATGCAAGTTGTTTTTTTAAAAGACCCCCCCCCCCCCCCCCCAATCCATCTGTTTCTCTTATGTAAATAAAATATCGTGATAATACCGTATACTGTGATAAAAGCTCAATCAATTAATCGCAGCATGAAAATTTGATACCGGCACATGCCTACTCTCAATGAATTTAAGATCTGGACTCAAATGATTCTTCATTCTTTCACAGTTTGAGCCTGATGAATCTTGACTTTGTCATCCTGTAATATGGTCATGATGTGTCTTCCTACATGGTTGTTTAAGAAATGAAAAGCTACACATTCTATCGATTATGATTAGAAGAACTGTTGCCAAACATATAACATGCTATAAACATAATAATCACTGCAATAATGATCCAATCATAGACTCTTAATCATTTGCCTGTTTAAATCCAAACAGCGACTTTGTTTGGCCGGACAGTGTAGTACAAGCTCAAGCACACACTGGACACACACAGCCTATATCAGAACATATTCTTGAATGAATCCATGGCCAAATGTCTAATCATGGAGCAGTGACGAAGTTTTCTGGGTGTCGTCATGGCAACCCCTGCGTCAGTCATTAAAGCGCATCCATGGTGACCTGAAAGCACCTCAGACTCAAGATGTCATATCTCTCTCTCTCTCTCTCTCTCTCTCTCTCCTCTCTTCTCTCTCTCTCTCTCTCTCTCTCTCTCTCTCTCTCTCCTCCTCTCTCTCTCTCTCTCTCTCTCTCTCTCTCTCTCCTCTCTCTCTCTCTCTTTCTCTCTCTCTCTCTCTCTCTCTCTCTCTCTCTCTCTCTCTCTCTCTCTCTCTCTCTCTCTCTCTCTCTCTCTTTTCTCTCTCTCTCTCTCTCTCTCTCTCTCCTCCTCTCTCTCTCTCTCTCCTCTCCTCTTCTCTCTCCTCAGGCTCCACAGTGGCTGGAGAGTGATTCCTGTCAGAAATGCGAACAGCCGTTTTTTTGGAATATAAAGCAGATGTGGGACACTAAGACCCTGGGGCTCCGACAGGTACCGCCGCTATCTCAAATCTTTTGCTTTTAAAGGGATAATTCACCCAATGAAAACCGAATAAATGAAAATTAGCCCATGATTTACTCACCCTCAAGCAGTGTAGATGCACTTTTATGATGGATAGATGCACTTTTATGATGGACAGATGCACTTTTATGATGGACAGATGCACTTTTATGATGGACAGATGCACACTTTTATGATGGACAGATGCACTTTTATGATGGATAGATGCACTTTTATGATGGATAGATGCACTTTTATGATGGATGGATGCACTTTATGATGGATGATGCACTTTTTATGATGGAATAGATGATGCACTTTTATGATGATGATGCATATGGATGCACTTTTATGATGGATGGATGCACTTTTATGATGGATGGATGCACTTTTATGATGGATGGATGCACTTTTAGATGGATGATCACTTTTATGATGGATGGATGCACTTTTATGATGGATAGATGCACTTTTATGATGGATGATGCACTTTTATGATGATGAATTGAGGATGCACTTTTATGATGATGATGCACTTTATGATGGATGATGCACTTTTATGATGGATGATCACTTTCGATATAAGGCAATTTCATGATGATGCACATATGATAAAATGCACTTTATGATGAAGATGCACATGAAGTCTTATGACTTCAAAACTAAACGATTCTGCATTATAAAGCTGTAAAGCCAATTTTTTAATATTAATATAATGTCATATACACCTAGGATGACTTGAGGACGAGTAAATCATGAGCTAATTTTCATTTTTGGGTGAACTATCCCTTTAAACCTGTTATTCTTCTGCACTTTCTAAGTTGTGTTAATGCAGCGTCTCAGTGCCCGTGTCATATCCTGTCCTCAGCATCACTGCAGGAAGTGTGGCAAGGCCATTTGTGCGAAGTGTAGTTCTAAACGCTCCACGTACCCCGTCATGGGCTTTGAGTTCCAGGTGCGCATGTGTGACGACTGCTACGACACAATAAAAGAGGAAGAGTGAGTCGTTTTATTTTAAGTTTGTCTTCTTTCTGTTCTCTTCTCTTTTCTGTTTGGTGCTTATTCTTGTGTATTTACATTTGCGCATTGCAGTCGGACTCCTCTGGCTACGTTTCATGAAGGGAAACACAACATCGCTCACATGGACATGGACCCGAGCCGAGGACTGATGGTCACATGTGGGACTGATCGAGTAGTTAAGGTCATACACTCATGCCTGATCTCTTTCATCCTAGTGTTTAGTGACTATGCTTGAAAGAGCATACTGGGATTACATTTCTGCCAATGCCATATCTATACTGATACAGTTTTTTAATATGCATAGATTTTCCAGATTACTTACTACATTTGTTAAACTGTGCAGAACATCATATTCCACAATGCAATGCACCCAACTTTTCATTTTTCACTGAGACAAATTAAATAAAAAATATTAGCCAGGATTTTAAAACATCTACCTGATATAAATAATATATATATATATTTGTTTTATATAATTATATATATATATATATGTATATATGTTTTTTTTTTTTTCAATCTGTATAATTCAATTGATGATTCAAAGACTTACTTATTAAGACTTCACTTGTTTCATAAATGAATTCAGTATTTTTGAAAGAATCTATTGAATGAATTATTCATTGGTAAATACATTCAATGACAAATAAGTCACTTGTCTCCACCTACTGGTGTAATTATGTAATTGATATAATCATTTAAAAAAAAAAATCAAGATAATTTTCGAATTTACATTTCGAAATTATATATAAAATATAAATGATTTTCGATGCATTACATAATTTTTCATAAATAATTGTGATATTTGAACAAACCTTATTAATGATTAATCATTGGTAATATACATTTAATGACAAATAAGTTCACTTGTTGCAACCTAATTGAAATAATGTTAATTGATACTAAATACATTTAAAAAAATAAAATTAAATAAGAATTTCGAAACATGATTTACTCTACCATATTCTATTTCAAAATGTTAATTATATATATAAATATAAAATTGATTATTCATGAATAATCGCATCTAACATAAGTTTGTTTATACAATATATGTGTGTGCATATATATCAACACAACCTTTATGTTAGATGCGATTAATCGATTTGACAGTCCTAATATAATTTAATGACTATTAGAAATGTTGCTTTGGCAACTAATTGAAATAACTGTTTAAATTGAAGTACTACACTAAAGTACATTACAAAATTACTAAAACTTAAACTAAACCGAAATTATAAAAAATAGCTAATTCAAAATATTAACAATTTCTATAATTGTATATGAAAAATACTAAAACAACACTGCTAATACATTATAGAATTTGTTCATAAATCCATTTGTTCATGTTACGTGTGAATGGTTTTACGTCCAATTTACAAAAATTTGTTCCGATTGTGTTTGATGAATGAAGTCTTCTCCTGCCCTCTGATTGGTCCTCCCTGCTAATCGTTTGATTGGTCTGTCCACAGATCTGGGACATGACGCAGGTGGTGGGCAGCAGTGTTGCGGCGGGATTCTCTCCCCGCTGATTGGCTGTTTCTGTAGGCTCCACCCACACACTCCAACAACAGATATCTGTCGAGGATCATAGAAACACTCACCTACCTGTCTAACTCTCTCGTCCTTCAGCTGTGGAGTCTACGCAAAACGGACAGTTCAATACCGTGTATGTCAATATGTGTGTGTTATTGGGATGGTCCTTGATTTTCTGAATCAGAGGCATTCATGACTCTTATGAGGTATGATGGCCTGGATTTGTGCGAACATGAACTCAAGGTACTTCTAAAAGCACAATATTTGCGCGTTTCTCTCTCTCTCTCTGTGTGTGTGTGTGTCCCTCTGTCCATAAGTACCTTTTTTTCATCCAACATTCAGTTTATTTATCCATCTGTCTTGTTTTTCTTTCTTTCACTTTTTAAATTTGAGTGCCACTACTGGCTATAGTAAACACCACTCGCATACATTCTCGTACAAACTTGCCTCCCCCCCAACCCCCCAAAAAAGTGTCCCTGTAAACCCAATAAAGCTCAAACTCAGAGACAGACGTGTAGGTGAGGATAATTAAATTAGCGTATAAAATACATAAAACATTTTATGACTAAACTCATTAAGTTAGTACACAATGTTTGTAGAGTTCTTCTGTTAAACACTATTTATAGCACTAATCATTGTTTCTCTGTGGTTTAGGGACAAATTAAGTGATGGTTAACTCATAAAGGAAAAATTGTCAACATTTATTCACTTTCTTCTGTGGAACAGAAAATTAGACGTTTAGCAGAATGTTGATGCTGTTCTTTCCATACAATAGAAGTGAATGAGACCTTGAGCTCCAAAAATTGTAAAATGAGTCCATACGACGTGTACACTCTTCTGGAATCAAATGATAGCTTCCAAAAATAAAAATGAACAATAAAATGAGTCTTTACGACCTATGCATGTATTAAGTGTGCTATATATCTAAAAATGTTTCTTTATAGTAGTGGTTAAAATCTCATTGTTTGCATATTTGCGTACATACAAAGCCCCTAATCTAATGGGAAATGGTGATGGGAAAATTATGAGATGTTTAGAAAAAATATGTCAATACATTTGCATTCCCTCGAAAAAACCTTTGTGTTTGCTTGTAAAGACCTCACAAGTTTTGTGAGCGAACCTTTTGTTAGAGAACGCAAAAACATTGACACATTATTTTTCTATCTCATATAATTTTTATTATTACCGTGTCCCTTTAAGGGGCTCTGTTGTAACGAGACAACCAGTGGTATTATTTCGCGCTAGCGAATAGATATGCAAATGAGATCTGAGAGACGCGAGATGTTTAACATTTCAGTCCCTGACACAAAACTACTTGAAATATAAACATTTTTTGTGTTCCACCGAAGTAAGAAAATGATACGACTTTGAAACGGCGTGAGTAAATGTTGACAGAATTGTCATTTTTGGGTGCACTATTTCTTTAAGTATTGAGGGTTCAGATTCAAGCTGTACGTGCCACTGGAAGTAGCGTCTAGTTATTTAAATTTACATACAGCTCACTAATATAACACTGGCCAATGAGAAGATAGAACTATAACCTGTTTACAAACATAACTTCCAACGCTGTTTCTGGCTTACTTTCGATATCTTGCCTCAGATCGCGTCAGTAGTTTCCCTCAGTCGTTCATCGTCTAGACGAGTTCTCTGTTGATTGCACTGAATTGCACAGTCTGTGTGTGTTCATGATCTGAGGGTACAAACGGCGTTTGTGCGAGTGTTTGCATTAAATGGCTGATTTGTGCTTTGTAAAGCGCTTGCTTCACACCGCTCGTTTTGATTTGGCCTGCTACGTCACATGCCGCGCTTTGTAAATAATCTCATTCCCATTCATAAACGTGTTTTCCTAATATTTGCTTCGTGTAAAATCCAAGATGAGACAGAAAGCAAATGTTGTGTGTAGTATGACATTTTTGTGCCATTTAATTGGATAGATACGGGCGACGATTGTAATTTCTCATTGACATCTTTCATTTTCGTTTATAATAGGCCTATTGTTCTTAAAGGGATAGTTCACCTAAAAATTAAATGTTCATCATTATTTACTCACCCTCAATTTATTCCAAAACTGTAAGAATGTCTTTCTTCTGCTGAACACAAAAGAAGATATTTAGCAGAATGTTGGTAACCAGACAGTTGAGTTCCATTAAATTCCATTGTATATTTTTCCATACTATAAAAGTCAATGGGGTCCATCAACTGGTTACCGTATTCTTCAAAATATCTTTGAAATTAGACAAATTCATACAAGTTTGGAACAACTTGAGGGTGAGTAAATGCTGACTGAAATAATACAATTTTTAGGTGGACTATCTCTTTAACATCCATTTTACTGAAACTGACACTTCAGAGTCACGCCGTTTTGCAGAGATCACGGTTTAGTTTAACCACCATGTAAAGTTGAAAACTTGTTTTTCTTTATCTTCAGACATTGAAAACATTGTAAATTTCACCACGCTTCTAATGATCGAGTTCTAAAACTGTAAATAACTCTAAATGACTTTGAGACCTGTTTTTCTATGTTCTTTTTTCTAAGACTTGCTTTACTTCAGTAGTACTTAAGTATTATTCTCTCTATGTGTACAAAGTTGAGCTTCTGTGCTGGAACGCTCAAACATCTGTATTTTTCATACGGAAATCTCTTGCCGCTAATATGAAAACTGACACAAGTCATTAATGCTGACTGGTAGTTTCTGCTCAGAGATTGAACAAAATATTACAATAAAGTTCTAAGCATTTATCTCTCATATGCAAGGTATATAGTTTTTCCTAGTCATTTGAATTGCATGTTTAAACTGTTTATTTTTAATTTTTAAGTTTCTTGGGTGAATTCTACTGAACTAAAAGTGATGGAAAAGACATGAGATGGGATGAAAAAAATAATATGCATTCGCTTTCCCACATACACCATCACACCTTCAAAGATATTTATTAATGTTTGATGAAAACGTGTGAAGTTACAGTCATGTCATAATTAAATGGTTAATAACACAGTCTATATATGTAGGAATGTAATCATACATTATTGTCAGAACAAATAAAAAAAAAACTACACATCACTTCCTCATTCTCTTGAACATCAGGTGACATGCTCAAACCAAAGAAACGTCCAATCACAGGCCCCCAAAAGCAGGAAATGCCCTTTCCCACAGTTTCCTGTGCTTCACCAGGTGATTGGCCGTGAGTGAGTGATTGACAGCTGGGCTGACTCCGGTCAGAACGGGTTCCCACCTGATTGACCTGATTCGTTGGAGTCACCGATACAGTGAGAGTGAGAACGCACTGCGATTGGCTGAGATTGATCACATGGTGTAAGAACAAGCTGTCGGAAAAGAACGAATCCTGCGTCTGCCGCGACCAATGATAGGAGAGAATTAAAATTTGCAAGGAAGTAGAACAGGAAGAAACAGGAAGAAGTCATTGTGGTAAAAGACTTAAACGTATTTAAGCATTTATTGAGCATAACAGTCTTTCAGAGCTCAGGAGGACATTTTAATCTACAGCTAAAAGTTATTGTGAGGTACTGTAAGTACATTCACACTGCTTTTACGAGTAAGAATAATGTGTCTAAACAGTTACAATGTTAGTGTTGTACATTTATTTGTGTGTCAGTTGTTTCATGCGAGTGTTTTAGTGAGGCTGGAAGCCCTTGGCCAGATCCTCCATGACGCTCATGAATTTCTGATCTTCCAGCTGTGAACTGTGTGTCCAGGCCAAGGGAAGATGAGCCGACACCATCTGCCGATCTAATGCACGTAAAACACACAAAGACATGTTTAAAACATGCCATCTGTCCAAATTCATCTGAAGAAAGGATTTCTATTGGCTGAAGAATCAATATATATGTACAGAGAGCAACAGTAAGATTTCGAATGATTGTGAGGTTGATTCTATTCAAAACCTAAATTTGTAAAATGATGATGTATGCCATCCTGAAGCAAGACGCACCAACCAAAAAAGTCGTCATTACCATGGAAATGCCACAGAAGTGAGTATTTGCAGAAGCTACAGTCACTAGGAAACTATATATGACTATGTACCATAAATAAATTACATATGAATTCAGAAATATAGTGGTGCACCAATCTGATTTTGCAATGATTCGTTCTTATTGGTCCATCAAACCTAAATGTAGATTCTCTATATCAGTGTCAGTGTTTCTGAACTCCCTGAAACACCTCCATTGTAGTCTTGAGTTTCTTCCGGGAACCAATCACGTCACAATATTCCTCATTTAAATAATTCATACGCTAAATAAAGGGGCGGGGCCTGTTGAGTTAGTAGTGTGTTGAAACTCGAGGTTATGGTAAGGGGCTGGACATTTCCCGAACACACTCAAAGCGCTTGACCAATCACAACACACTGATCCAGATGACCAATCAGAGCACAGTGTGCTTTCAGAAGGAGGGGCTTCACAGAGACAGGAACTAAACAGAGCGTTACTGACAGACTGGGAAGAGAGGAGCTGCAACAATGGAGAATATGAGAAAATAATGAACATTCAAGCATGAAAACCTGTTCTAGTAGAGCCCAAAAACAAAATCAAGACTTTGTAAAGAGGCATAATATGGGCTCTTTAATTTTGACCCTATCAACTATAGTGTCTTGTATTAAAAGACTGAGTAGTGCTTGAGTAACTCAGGCGGTGAAGATGTGAGCGCTCTCTGTTGTGGTCTGTTTGGTTTCCCTGTTTCCAAAAGGTCATAAGGTCGTCTTGAGTCACTCGGGTCGTGTCTGGTACCGAAGCTCTGCCCACTACAGCTGCACTGGAGATCCGCCAACTCGCTTTCCCTTTCTTCAGCTCTCTCGCTCCTCACTTCTCCTTTCATCCGTTCATTGTCCAGTCTTCCTTTGTACACTCTTTGTGTTCTCTTCGTCTTCTCTGTACCACTCCTGCTTTTCTTGCTTTCATCAAAGTCTTTCATCCATTCTTTGTCTTCTGAAAGGCTCACTTGTTTTATATTGAAACAGACGGGTGCCTTATTGGAGGAGATGGAGAGAGAGACGGCAGCTCGGTTTCACTGTACACTGGCAGCAATTTTGTGCACCACACAAATAGCACAGAGGAGCAAACTCAAAATTGATTCCAATAGAGTTTTAGCATGTTAATATACTAATAAAATATCTATTCCAAAGGTGACAAATTAACATTTCCTACTTCCTTTCGGGAGACCATCAGATGATTCCGATCCCTTGTTATATTTAGCTAAATGTACCAAAGCCAATGCTTGCATTACATCCTTTAATCAAATTTAAAATGCAATACTTGGGAGTATCATTTTTTTCCTTTAGCAATCTGTTAATGCCAAACTCTATTGCAATCAGTTGTGTCTCCCTTGTGCATGCGCTTCACATTAGTAGTGCTGTTTGTGTGGCATGTGGAGATTTCTGTCTCTTATGAGATTTAATTTGCAGTTAGCATGCTACTATGTTGGCCGCAAGGTGGCTCACCCTGAAAAAAACCCCCGCTGGGAATCTTGATGGCCGCCTCAGACACAGCGAGCCACACGACCGTATCGGCCCCTTGCTCTGGTGTCCGCAAACGCTCCTTCATAGAGCTGTGGAAATCAGGCATCGCGTTCGCTATGGCTAAAGAACAAGAGGCGAGAACAAATCCATTAGACGTCTTCAAATCAGTCTGAATAAATACATATTTACATTTGTGCATTTAGCAGGAGCTTTTATCCAAAGCCAGTTAGAATGTATTTAACTATACAACATTGTAAATAACATCTATTAATTTTTTTGTTCAACATCAAGCTTTCAAGGTTAAAATCATGTTTAAAGTAACCATGAAATCAAAATTGACCCCCCCCCCCCCCCCCCCCCAACCTTTCAATCACATGAGATCGACCAATAGCAAACCACAATCAGTAAATCAATTCCCCATGGACAAAATCATGCCCCACCCTACATTTGTTCTTGTTCGAGAAGCCGTTTCACTCCAATAAATGTCAGGATATGGAAGACTACTGACTATTGAAAAAGACTATTGCAACTTCCGTTTCATGCCGACTTAAAAGGGTTATCAAACATGTTTGCCGATCTTTATTTTTCAGTGTGCACTGCAATGTAAAGTTCATCTATGACAGCTGCCACTGCAACAACACTGATGCATCATGTGCAAATGCAATGTTTTCACTGCAGGTCAAAGTTTAGAAAAAGCTCTAGATGTTTAATTTTAGTCTGAACTGCTGAATTATGCAACTTCTGTTTCATGCCAACTTTAAGCAAAAATATTCCATGTAGTCTCTGGAAACTGTGTCTGTAATCATACATGCACAGTTCCGTCATTTAAATTTATGATGATTGTGCGTTTGCATTTACTTGGCGTGTCGACCCATCCGGGGTGCATTACAGAGAAGTGGATGTTGGGATGAGCTTTAGCAAACTGCTCCGTCATCACCACCTGCTGCCTCTGAAACACAACGAATGAAGTACATACTGAAGTCACGTCTGGTAGACTCAGTCAAGTAACAAACAGATACTAAATCAGAGAAATATAACATTTTTACAATAATTTTACACCACCAACATAACCTTTTTTAAAGAATTGAATAGGATGCATTAAAATAATTAAAAATACTTTAAAGGGGACCTATTACGCCTCTTTTCACAAGTTGTGATATGACTCTGGTGTCCCCAGAATCTTTTTGTGAGCAAAAACAAAATATTTGCGTGTGTCCCTTTAAAAGCCATTGCTCTCCGCCCCCTTTACAGAAAAGATACTCTGCAGCAACAAACCTGGAGAATATTACACTGTCAAAATGTCATAAATTATCCGTAGTGGTTTTCAGCCTTACATGTTTGAACTGCTTATTTACACATCTGTGTTCAAACACCTTATAAAAGTGAATTTTGCATAATAGGTCCCCTTTAAGTAAGTACAGTAATCAAACAATGAGCTCAATAACATAAAAGAATAAACTAGCAAATGGCATCATAACAAATAGTGTTTCTGTATGGACACAAGCTTTACTTTTGACTGTATGTGTATATATATATTATATACCTTATTCTGTGCGTACACCATAGTGCCGTCATATCTGCCCCTCTGAGACTGCAGGTTTCCGGTCCGCAGTTTCTGCACCAGCATCCCACCGGATGAAACTGTTATCTGAAAGAGAGGAGAGAGAGATGGTGACCCATCCGACCCCTGTCTCCCGCTCTCAGTGTCTGGTTTACTCACCACTCTGGGGTCAGGGCTCTTCTCCAGCAGAGGAATGAGGCTCTTGATGAGGATGTACACGGCTGAAACACAACACAGGGATCATGTGGAAGCAGTCTGGTAAGCTGTTAGACGTGTTATAAATGAAGATCTGTCAGTGATCTTTACCTAGAGTGTTGCTGGCGAAGCTTTTCTCCAAATCCTCTCCATTCACCTCCCTCTTCGTCATCATACAGCCGGCGTTATTGATCTGTCGCAATCAACCAATCAAATGTGTTATTCAAAATATTATATTTACACTACCATTCAAAAGTTTGGGGTTGGTATGCAGTATATAACAGTAATAAAATATAGTAATATTGTGAAATATTATTGCAATTTAAAATAGCTGTTTTCTATTTGAATATATTTTGAGCTGGATTTCCAGCATCATTACTACAGTACTTCATTGTCACATGATCCTTCAGAAATCAGTTTAATATGATGATTCGCTGCTCAAGAAACATTTCTGATTATTATCAATGTAGAAACCAGTTGTGCTGCTTCATATTTTTGTGGAAACTATGATTTTACAGGATTCTTTGATGAATATAATGTTCAAAAGAACAGAATTTATTTGAAATAGAAATCTTTTGTAACATTATAAATGTATTTACTGTCACTTCTGCTCAATTTATTTCAATAATTTTTCAAGCAATTCAAAACCATCATGGCGAACATGAAGGAAATAATGCATTATTAATCAGCTTTAATATATCGGACAAATTATCTTATTGGGACGATAAAGATAACATTAACATACATCGGCCGATACTGATATTGTGGCTATACGATATATATCGTGCATCCCTATTGCTAAATAAAAGTATTCATTTAAAAAAAAAAAAAATTATTGACCCCAAAAATTTGACCCTATACTGTAAATGCAGTTTTAAAGCAGAGAGATGCGAGATTGCCTCACCAGGACGTTGAGAGTTTTGTACTTTTTCTTAAAAGACTCCGCAAACTCCCACACTTTCTTGGTCTCGGTCAGATCCAAAAGATGCACATAGATTTCCTGCAACCAGACACAGAGGCCAAAAGTCATGCATTTCATAAAAACATCTTGCATTAAACGGATATAGAGATGTAAATCTGTTTCCAGACAGCGTGTGCATAAATAAGATTTCAATGATTCACTGAGTTTGTGTTCAAATGGTAAATTATTTATTTACACACTATTACATGATTCTTCATTATGCAGATGCTTTCTTATTTTCACTGCAGGTTTAGTCCTCATGACCTGCGGTTAAATGACTTGCTCACGTTGGTGGAAGCTTCTAGGTTTTGATTCTACATCCTTCTGTTTTCTTTAACTACTAAACCACAACCTAAAACCCCCAGTCATTCAAATACAAACTCATACTTTGTTTCCAGACTCTTTGACGATCTCTGCTCTGGCTTCTTCCGCCTTGTCCTTGTTCCTGCAGACCATGTGGATCGTACCACCTTCAAGAAAAAGATGGTCAATAGGTTACACTCCGGCCCAAAAAAGTAACCACGGCTGTTTTTCCCAACACACACCTTTCTTGGCGATGGCCATGGCGGTTGCTTTCCCGATTCCACTGTTCGCTCCAGTGATCATGAAGGATCGGCCTGCCATCGACACCTCCAGGTCTTTCTCCACAAAGTTTTTAGATGCCGACAGAAATGCCCCCCTGAGACACACATTTAATTAGAAATGTGACGGAGTTACTGCAGTGCACACCCTCAGAAACACTGCTAGATCAGTTTAGTTGACTAATTAGTTCATGCTTTGAACTATTTGACAACACACTATTTTAAAGGGGACCTATTATGCCCTTTTACAAAGTCTTGATTTCATTTTTGGGCTCTACTAGAACAGGTTTTCTTGTTTGAAAGTACAAAAACTTATTATATTCCCATATTCTCTATTGTTGCAGCTCCTCAGTAACGCTCTGTTTAGTTCCTGTCTCTATGAAGCCCCTCCTTCTGAAAAGCACACTGTGCTCTGATTGGTCGGCTGGAGGACAAGTGTGTTGTGATTGGTCAAATGTTTTAAGCGCGTTTGTGAAAAGCCTTATGAGTTATGGCCTTCCAGTCTCTCTCTTGAATTCAACACGGAAGTGACTTAAACTTAATTTTGTTCCAAAGAACATTTCTGTAATTTTAGATATTTCTCTTCATGCTTACGTATGTTTGGTTTTAGTTAGTTATTTGATGCTATATTGCAGCGTTCACTCCATGTCATTATTACCATAATTTTGAGATGACAACACATGACTTTCGACTCAGAGTTGAATCATGCGCTTCTACAGGCAATAATATCAATGCCTAAATTAATCTGCAGCAGTCAGGTGGTACAAGTAGGCGCTCAAGTTGTAATTACAAGCTCTACAAGGACCAGGATGTGAATGCATTTTACAAGTTGAAATCTTGCAATGACGGTTCTTACGACATGCCGTGAACGCACCCTAAAAATAACTGTGGCTCCACCTCAGGATTACAACAAAAGAATCGGGCCCGTAATCGCCGAACGATGTCAACCGCCATTTCTAGGATATTTTGGCTTTATTTTTCTACAGTGGAAGGAAGTGAAGACACATCATCCATCTTTTTTTTATAGTCTATGGTTTCAACACACTACTAACTAATTCAACTAGGCCCCGCCCCTTTATTTTGAATATCCTGTGGGTGGGAATTATTTAAATGAGGCATATTGTAACATGAGGCGTTTCAGGGAGTTCAGAAA
Organism: Chrosomus eos; assembly: GCA_036326025.1. Lineage (NCBI taxonomy): Eukaryota > Metazoa > Chordata > Actinopteri > Cypriniformes > Leuciscidae > Chrosomus > Chrosomus eos. The sequence goes on along the minus strand of CM070825.1, from coordinate 37,737,098 downwards.
CAATGACACTGATATAGAGTATAACTCACGCTGGAGGGACTTTGTAACTTTGCAGACCTTTTTATAATGCTCAAGCAGCAACATTACACACTACAGAAAGATAAAAAGGCATGATTTAAGGTGATTTAAGGTGGAGCACATGACAATGGGAGACTAATCTTAAAGCAGAGCATCTCAACTGTCTGTGGGGAGTTCTATTTAATTTAGTACGATATAAAAATTGAGGTTCTGTATTTGTTGGCATCATAATGTCCTGAAGTGTCGTGTGTCCTAATGTGCCGCCTTGCGTCATGGCTTAGCTAATGAGAGCTAGTATCAGTGCGTCCTCTGATAGCACCGCTTCTGGTATCAGCATCTCAAAGACTGGCTTTGTCCACGCGTGCCAGGCCAGAAGAGGGATGAAGAGGAGCGAGGAGGTGCCGGGGCCAAACAAGCTTTTCTCCGTAAATGCGCGCACTGTTAAGGGTGATGTGTGTCCCATTATGGGACGTGAGAGGTCGACCCGGGTAACAATGTATCAGGAGGAAAAAACAGATGCGGAGGCCATTGAAAGATAAACTACCGGTATAATCATTTGTGAAATTGGATTTCATGGAAAACGAAAAGCAACATGCGTCTGTGTGTTGACCTTGAGTTTAATGAATGTGTTAGAAAATTGTTGTAAGAGTGCAGCATATTTTTGGTCCACCACTGTCTAAAAATTGTCTATGTTAGAAAATTAACATTTATAAAAGCTAATGTTTTAATTACAGCATTTACATAATTTTACGTGGGAGTAAAAGTCCAAGTAGGCCTGCAGACAAATGCTGGACGTTTTTATCTTTAATGTCGAAATATTTAGATGAATTGAAAGGAAATTTTTAGGTTTCTGGCCTTAAATTTTAATTTAAATTCATCAAAATATTTCGACATGTTGTTTGTTATACTTTGTTTGTAGCTACATATAATCTTTAATCAAACTCCTACTAATGAGGACAAATGTATAAATACAGAATTCATAATAAAAAATTGCATTAAAAAAATTCTATTAAAAAACTTGTGTCATGGTAAGAGAGATAAACATTTGTAGAATGACTGAAATCTGACACAATATTTAACATTTATTATATTTAACATTTTAATTATAAAATGTTAAATATCATGGTAAATTTGATTTGAGCCCTTTTAAAAATGTATAAAAATGTATAATTATATTATATTTATTATATTGTATTATTAGATGTGCATCCATGAAGCATTATGTGCAATTATGTTTGTTAATGTTGTTATAAAGTCTTATCTTTGAAGCAGTGCAGCTCTTACTTGGTGAATTCGGTGAGTCCTTTGAGGAACCATGCTGAGTTCCGGTACAGAGACATTCTCACGCCCGCGCTGTCGCTCTGCTCGCCCGCTGTGCGCGTGGAGGCTCCCGGTGCTTTTAACCGGCCCTGGGGTCACATGAGTGCACGTAGAGCCCCACGCCACTCACTCACCGGGGCTCCACACCGTCTGCCCTCTACCGGTGATGGACGACACAGCACGCTTCACACTGCCAGACTGCTTCATTTGTGCCTGCTGTAGTGGACAGCTTGATAGATTCAATAGCTGCCTGAATTAATAGCTAATGATAAATAAAATCGTATATTTAATGACTATATCACAATATTAGCCTATTAATAATTGGCTAGTCATACGATTTAAATTAAAGACCTATTATTAATAATAATTTAATAAAAAAACAAATATTGCAATCAATAACCGGCGTTCAAAGTAGGGGTCGACCGATATGTGATTTTCAGGGCCGATGCCGATACCGATTATTACAGATCAAATAGACCGATAACCGATATATATATATATATATAGGCTAATAGCCTATGTCTGGTGTAAAACTGCTAATTAATGTCAAAATTAAGAATAACAAAGGGGTTTGACAAATACTTTCTTTAAATGATTTTAAACATATATTTGAATCTGAGAACTGTTATTAATAACAATAATAATAACTTGTAAAAAAGTGCAGGGAGCACCCAGCAGTATTCTGTAAACATTTTGTAAAACTTAAAGACTCTATTTTAATGTTTAAATAAAATGTTAGTAATCAAAAAGCATTTCTAATTAATTAAAATCATCAAACTTATTCAGTTTAACAAAAATTACATTTTTAGTGCCCTATGAAAAACCGAACTTTTATTTTGACGGGTTGCCGTGGAGATCTTTGAGTTTCTGTGTGTTTATGATATGACGATAACTTCTCAGTTGAAACACTAAAAAGCTCATGAAGTAACTAAACGGCTCTGGAGATGATGTTTATGCAATCATGTCCTTATAATGATGTGGCTGAGGCTGAAAACAGCGCAAGCGTCACGCGTGCTCCAGTATGTGTGTGTGTTGTAAATGAAATCACGCGTCTGCGCCATTCATTTAGAGACACGCAGCCAGGATTCATATTTAAATAGTCTTTTTGCAGTTTGATTGGTACTGACCTGCTTTTTGTTAATTCATCAAAAGTTGACAGATTCCGTGATATTCCGCTTGATACAGTAAACTTGTTTTTATGACTGGATTCCGCGATTCCGCCTGTTTTCTGCATCGCGGAAATCACAGGGCTCTATTATATTGAGGTATTTAGCAAGTTCAGTGTAGTAATCTATTGCTTCTTCAGCAAAGTCTGCTACTGCCTTAACTTTTAGAGACTGATGCGTGTAACTGATCAGTGAAGCAGCTCCAGTCAGTCAGCGTGCGAGTGCTCTCGGTGTGAGAGAGCAACACTTTCAGTGCCTCAGCTTTCGCGCTGATCGGACTCCTGACTCCCAACAAATCAGATGTGCAGGGACATTGGTCTAGTCTACAGAGTGGTGAGTTCCGACAGAGGTGGCTGCGTTAGAGCCAAATATAGCGCATTTTAAAAAAAAAATATTTTATCGGCAAATCGGTTTTGAAAATGGCCGATACCGATAACCATAAAAATGCTGAATATCGGCGCCGATAATAGGCCAGGCCGATAATCGGTCGACCCCTAGTTCAAAGCGCTTTTATGCCTTGGCGCATGCGCTAAAATATATTTCGTGTAATTTAACAAGGCTGTAACCGTCTAAATTAGAAGTGATAAGACCATTTCTAACAATTTCACCTAATTTTCACCGTAACTGTTATTACGGCACAATTACAGAAAAGATTGAATTGTTTTTGTAGAATCATATCTTGTGGCCTGAAGGTTAAACTGTCTCGCCCATATTTTAAACGATCCTGTTATAGCCATTCGAATAGCCTACCGTTTAATCCGAATCTGTTTTGATAATCATTGGTCTAGGACTAGTTCCCAAAAAATATAATTATTATTTTAGAATATTCTCAAATAATTAATGAAAGATTTGATTGACAATGACAGCAGTGGTAACCTAGGCAAATTTGTTCAGAATGAGATCTATCATTAACGTGTATGTGTGTGTGTGTGTGAGAGAGAGAGAGAGAGAGAGAGAGAGAGAGAGAGAGAGAGAGAGAGAGAGAGAGAGAGAGAGAGAGAGAGAGAGAGAGAGAGAGAGCAAAGACCATAACATTTATAGCCACTTATTAAGCCGGTAGCCTATTTAGACCTAAATTATAATAATAAGCACAGAATGTTCTCTGATACATTTAAAATATAGGCAAAAAACACAGCGCTGCTGCTGCTTTGTTTATAATGTTTAATAGCCTATTGTGTTTGTTTGGCTAGAACACATGGTTGGTTACACAGGTAAATCAAATATTATTTTAAAATATCTCAGGGGAATTGACTGTAGTGTAGTGTAGTCCTCGCTACACCTGACCAGGTAAAACCAGCAGGTGTGAATCAGATCCAGACGCGGCCCCGCCCCCTTCTGCCTGTGCGCGCCTGTGATTGGTGCACACCTGTGCGCGAGTAAAAACACAACACACACCGGGGCGAGGTGAGAGAGTCGCGGGGACGCGCCCACAACAGAGAGACATGAACCCGCGCTGCAAACCACACAGGGTCGATCAGGACTTCTGAAGTCTCAGGATGGTGAGGTCACAATGTGCAACTGCTGATCATCATTTATTGACTTGTTATTAATGTTGCGGTCATTTTCCCGCATTAGCATCACAAACAGATCCAACTATCAGATAAGAGTCAGAGTGTCAGGCTGCGGTCAGATAGAGCTTTGTGTTTCTCCTCTGTAGAGCTGTTTGTCAGGGACCTTTTGTTGTGTGTTACTGCACACACACACTGTTCTTCTGCTGATAAGAGGGACATTTGTATTTCCTTTTTGTACCAAGAAGACAAAGGTGCATTTGTTTCCTTTATCTGTCTTTTCTTGGTTTGCAGTTTCATGTTCACATTGCTGAGAAATGCATGTCTGTGTGTATGTAAACTAGACTTCATTTTTAGGACGTCATTAAAGGTGAAATGATTCATACAGTGTAGGCTATTTTTAGTCTAAAAAGCAGTTTTATTTATGGTATAGAGTAATAATTTTCCTTGCATGCATTTGGCATTTCTGCAAAGCAGCGTCCAGTGCATTGAGTGTATAAAGTTGAGCAGATTCCTGAGACTCAAACCCGTGACCTTGGCACTGGTATATTAGTGTCGTGCTCATGTGCTTTTTATTTATCATAATCAAGTTTTTAGTTTATAAAGATGTAAATGAATATTGTTTATTACATTATCATTAGCGCTATAAAATAAGATTTTTTTGTTACAATATTTTTGTAAATAATGTACGTGTGTGTCTGCATATACACACACAAACTTTTTTGTTAGATGTGATTAATCGCAATTAATCGATTTGACGGCTCTAATTATCATTTATTGTAATCATAAATTAAATATAACTGGTCAACATTTCAGTTTTTCACACTTTTTAATAACCTTTAATAACCTTTTTGCCTTTTCAAATGGTCCTGCGGTGAAATATTTGATCATATATAATGAATTAAATGATTAGTAAAAAGACAATTACTAATATTGTTTAAATACAATTTCTTTTAATAGTTAATTTTAATAGTAATTTTTAATAAGTAAATACATAATAAAATAAAATTTTAATATATATATATATTAAATATTTCTATTACAATTTCTTGCCATGGAAGAATACAATATATAAATTGTAATTATACAATAATTACTTACTAATTGTCTTTTTAATAATCATTTCATTCATATATATATATATATATATATATATATATATATATGAATTGATTATTAAAAAGAAATTATGTTTTTGAAAATGTAAAAATACAGCAAGTTTTGTGTGACGAGTAGTTTTAGGGGTAGAGTTAGTGTAAGGGAGAGAATATACAGTTTATACAGTA
>CM070825.1:37711800-37726800 GCA_036326025.1 Chrosomus eos | reverse complement strand
CGGCAGATTTTGAAAATATACAATTCAAATGGTCCTACCTTCTTTCCTCCAACGCTGGGCCTGACTCCACCCATTCGAAGAACATGGACGTGCAATCATGCACGAGCGAAAACTCAGCAGCGCGAGAGATTGTAATGACGATTTACTACTAATCATAGAACCGGCTTTATTGACGAGATGCGCATGCGTCACAAGCTTTGAGTATTACGCACGACGGGGTCACGCGCGCTGAGAGGAGGGGGGTGTGGTACGACCGTTTGATTGACGAACTTCCTGTCCAATGATTCTAGGTGGTCTTGGAAATGATTGGCTGGAGTTTTTCGAGTCCTGCCCGTTCCACAGATGATTAAATTGCTTAATTTTCATTTCAGTGCTTCTAACTCAGTGGCTGTAAGTGGGTTAGGAATAGGATTTCAAGTTATTTTGAAAAAATGGACAAAAAAGAGAATCACATACCCCACCTTTAATGAACAATATACAAAAAGGACATTAACTTGTGCTCATGAGAGAGTCATTCTCCACGATTATTGGCCGAGAAGACATGCGTAACACCACATTCACGTTCTTCTCACAGTAGACGTAAAATCCACAGCTAGATCAATGAGTTTAGAAGCCCTATGATTACAACGACCAAATTATCGTACATTATGGGATTTTTTGCATTATTGATCGTACAGAGGTCAAAATTATCGTACAAATACGATAATTATCGTACGTCTGGCAACACTGGTGTAGGCTATCCCTTTAAATGCAAATGAGCTGCTGCATTTCGACTCCCTGCCAAATTATTACCCCACTCATTAAAGTCAGTACCTGATTACCCAATCCTAACCCCTCCCCCACAACTAAGCCTAAACCCACCAATACCAGGGGGGTAATAATTTGGCGAGGGTCAGAATTCGGCACTACACGTCACGCTCAGTGGCGGGACAATCTCATCTGATAATATCAAAACAGTAGCGGTGTTCATTTTGACCCAGAGTCGGACAATAACGCCCACAGAGTCAGAGAATATGCTGTATAGAAATAGCAGGTATAGTCTAGTAGTTTAATTACAGTAAGTTATTTTTCATCTTGCTTTGATCCACTATTTGTACAAACCTGTTGTAGCGAATGATGGCCAAAAATATACTGAGTTCAATGAAGTTTATTGTACATCACACAAAAGATGAAGCATCAGTTTTACTCCAGGGAATCACAGTAAGAGCTGAATAAACAGTATAAGAAGTGCACATTTAAGTCTTATCCATAACTCTCTCTCTCCCTTTCATTATCATCAAAAAACACAGCGAAGTACACAAAACACTCGTCACAACTAACAGTAAACAAATACACACCTTTTCAGTGGGTGCTTAATAAACTGGTAAACTTTATATCCGTAAAATGACTCGATGTGCTCGATGACTCTTTCATTTGTGCAAAACTACGTCACATTGCCCCAAATCTGAGAGCTGGTTGTTCGAGCAGTGCTTATGATTCATGATTTTTTTATCATTATAGGGTGGTTGTGTGTACCACACACTGCCAACACACATTTATGTCCAAACTCCATGTAAAAGTGAATTTTGCATTCTGCCATGCTTCTCATTGTGAGAATCCCGCATTGTGGTGGCGTTCATGTGTGTTCAATAGCGTCCATTGTCCCAACTGAATTAAATATTTCATTTATTTCTATAAAATGGTTGCATCAACTTGCATGTATGCTGAAATAACCTCTAAATGAGTTATGATTTAAAACAATATTAACGATGATTTCATGTCATGCAAAGGTTGCCACGGTTGTCCGGCAGTGAGAGACACATTACACAAACAGAGGACCATAGTGTGAACAAATGCTTTATTTACCTCTGCTACATCACACATGACCTCATCACACGCACAAGATACTGACTGAAAAAAACATAGCTGGCGCCTTTAAGAGGGAAAAAATCTGTGTGTGTTCTATGTTGAAGAGGTAAAGCCGGTGACTTTTTACAATGTTCTTATCACTAACTAAGAAAGAAGTTAATCAGGTTTACTAAAATACTCTTTATTTTGCGCTATACAGAAGACAAATGAGAAAAGCTGGAGCACTACATTGACTAAACGCAGTTAGGGAATATATTTGTTTCAAAATACTTTATTATATGCCAATTCAAACAATGAATATAATGGTTATCTACACATCTACATTTCAGGGACTGTTTTTTTCCTCAGAGTCTGTTTCGTCGGTGTTGTCGCTCTCCGGTTCCAGGAACCTCAGGATTTTCAGCATTGTGTTGTTATCTAATCCGATGTCTGCGTTCTCGTGCTCCGCCGTTCTTTTTTCTGGCGCGCTTTTATCGAAGTAGTCCTGGAGGGAACGTTCCAGATTTCCATACCGGGGTCGATCCACATTGCGCAATGGCGTTGGACGTGCACGTCTCTGTCCCTGTGCGAGCATTTCGGATGCCAGGTAACTGGCCAATTCGTCGTCCTCGCCAGCGGTGTTGTCGTAATCATCCTTGCTGGTTTCCCTCTCATAATAACGTGGCGCGTTGGGTTGCGTTGGTCGTTTGTTGTTTTGCTGTGCTGCATTAACCAGCTCAAGGATGCTCAGGATGTCCTGGGCGACTCTGTTCCTCTCCGATGTCTCGAGCTGTGAAACTCCGATGAGGTGCTGTGGAGAAAGTCTTGTGTGTGTTGTGAGTGGTTGCGTAGGGCGTACGTGACTGTCCCAATAAATTCTTCTGCTTCTCCTTTTGAAGAAGGTCAAGGACTTCCTTTGGTGGGATCCGAAGCTGCTGTGAGAGTTTGATTATCTGGGACAAAGACTCGGGGAATGTGTTATGCATTGGCTTAATTTCCCTCTCCTCCTCCTCCTCCTCCTCATCATCTTCGTCTTCGTCTTCATCCACATTTTTTTTCTCCATCTCTCGGTTGCTTTCTTGCTCGCTCCTGCTGGCCTCTTGTCTTTTCTGCTGCTCCTGCTCTTTCTTTTCAAGGACCTGGAGAAGATAGTAGTCCATAAGCTTTGCGATGTCCTCAGGGTCCTCCTCTTTTCCAGTCCTTTTCCAGCTGGATTGGTTTGATCTTTTGACATCATCTTCCTCCTGGTCATCATCCTCAAGGTCACGATTAAAACCATGCCTCTCTCTATCTTCTTCTTCAGTCTCTATTTGCTCCTCCAGAGGTTCCCATTCGTCTTTTCCCATGATGTCCTCCAAGGCCATCTTCCTCTGCCTGTACAAGTCATTATCATCATCATCATCCTCCTCCTCATCATCTTCACCATCATCTCGTTTGCTGTTGTCCTTAGATGTGGAGATCCCACTCAGTTCCTCAAACACAGACTGAAGGGTCGCCAGTTTCTGGGGTGTGTACTGTTCTTCCGCATTCTCATTGGTCCGTTTGAGCGGCTGTTCCTGATCCTCCGGATCCTCAAACATAATTGGATACTGGCTGTGTCGTCTCCGGCTATCTTGATTGGCCCATGAGTTCCTCCCATAGTTCTCAGCTGACGTTTCCACCTCAAGTTGTTGTTTTGGCCTTGGAAAGGGGTGGATGGTGTATTGAGGTTGGGTTGCAATGACCTTCTTGGGCACCTTGTGTTCCTCAGTTTGTTGTAGTGTCTTAAGCACGGCTTGAAGCAACTCTTGAGTGTTGTCTCTTTCTTCCTCTCTCTCCTCCATGCCTCTATCCATCCGGCCTGGCGCTGCCAGTTGTAGCATGGATCGGATGCTCTCCATGTCATCCTCTTCTTGATCCTGTTGACGCTCGTCGGTAAGGGGATCAGGTGGGGGGGATCTCTGGCTGAGGCTTTGGATGTATCGTAGAGCTCTGAGCATCTCAGCACTCGGAGGAGGGCGGATCTGGGACGCTGGTCCATAAGAGACGGGATCACTTCCACTGAGGCGATGCTCTCTTAGTGTGGCTCCTTGAACTCCAAAAACGAGAGAGAGGAAAAGAGGCAGAAGCAGGAGCGAGGGTAGGATGAACAGCCCTGTCGCACAGCATCTCGATGATGACGACATGTTTTACCTGAGAGCGGGAGGGAGGGAAAGATGAGAGATGGTGAGTCAGACAGTTTTTCCATGAAAAAAATTATAAATGCTTTCCCTAGGGTAGAACCCTTTTCAAAAAGGCACTAAAAAACGTACAATTTAGGTACTAACATGTACTTGTAAGGTTATCATATGCACTCTTTAGTTGTAAGTAAGGTACAAAGGGTGTATCTTTTGAAAAGACCGCACCAGTTTTGTTCTGAGAGTATCAACACATGCACAAACACATATTCACTAACAATTTTATGTACAGAAATTGTTCAGGCATCATCCACCTGCATGTCATTCCGAACCTCTCGGAATGCGTCGATACAGTGAAAGTCAATGTTTTTCACTTTCAATGTCCAGACAAAATCAGTTCATTTGTGTTTCACAGAGGAAAGAAAGAAAGTCATACAGGTTTGGAAAGACATGAGGGTGAGTACAATATGACAGAATGTAATTCGGATGAGCTATTCCTTTATCTTGTTACGAAGATGAGTTATTGCAGTCTTGTGTACAATGTTAAATTGACCATCACTGTCTCCACTCGTAGATCTCTCTCTCTCTCTCTCTCCTCTCTCTCTCTCTCTCTCTCTCTCTCTCTCTCTCTCTCTCTCTCTCTCTCTCTCTCTCTCTCTCTCTCTTCTCTCTCTCTCTCTCTCTCTCTTCGTCTATCTGTTGAAAGCCTGTTGATGAGTGTTTGCGGAGCACTCGAGAGAGCGCGCGTGCAGCTTGCGCTGAAAATCTCATTAGTTTCTAAATTGCTGCCACGACTAAATGAGTCATACCGCGTTGCTACGGGAGACCGTGCGCGGATCCGCACTGCTGTCGAACCGCAAAGTGCCGTCAAACTGAGAGGAGGATGAGAGAGAGACCGGAGCACGGCACCCTACATGCTTCAATCTGTTAGATGTTATACTTGCTTTTGAGTGCAAATAATGCATGTAGAACTTTAGCATGGATAGTTTTTCCCAATGCATATAGGCTATTAGGAATTAACGTATTTAATAAATTAACGTTCTTAATGTATTAGATCAATTAAAACGAACACAAGTAAGCTTTTAAACAAAAATAATCGCGGAATAAAATAAGGAGGTTTTCATAAAAGACGAACGGCCGAACTTTTGCATACATTTGTTAAACTTTCGTGCTGTTAATGAACGCGTCTTGTTCAAACGCGTCTTTACGCGTCTCGCGGTTGCGTGCAGCAGGTTGTTGATATAAAGAATAACGTCTACACGCGTTTCTAAAGAGACAAACCAGACATAACATAATGCATTCCGTTCAAAACAAAGCACAAATGAGTGTTCAGAGGCAAAACCCCTCTTACCTTTGCTTTCGGTCTGTTTTAACGGGGAGTCGTGAGTGCGTTGCGCATCTCTCTCGCGCTGTCGGTGTGTTTATGGCTGTGCACGAGCACGGAATATCTCTCTCGTCAGCACCGCGGACAGCTCCGCCCGTTATAAGAGACGCCATCTGATTCGTGCGTCACTGAAACAACATACGCAAAACCTGTGAACACGCACGCGCGCGCGCACACACACACACACAAATAAATGTGTTTTCATATTTTATGGGGACCTCCCTTAAACCTACCCATCACAGAAAACTTTCTGCATTTTTACATTTTTTAAAAAAAACATAATTTACTATGATTTATAAGCTGTTTTCCTCATGTGGACCAAAATGGGGACATTTTGTCTATATCATGTAGGGATTACCAGCCATACCCCCCCCCCCCCCCCCCCCCCACACACACATATTAAAATTAATCAAATTTAACAGGGTAAGTGCAATGAGCTTACAAACTGTTGTAACTTTGGCTTTACTTTGAGTTAACTTCAAAATCAGCAATTAAACTTGCACTAAAATTTACTGGGTTGGAATTTTGTTCAGAGTTGCGTGAGTATATTTGGTGTAAACTGTGATTACCATGGGGATGGTTTGTAAAGAAGCAGTGTGAGCACCTAGCCTCTCTGATTCAAGGTTTCAGTGCCAAAGGCCCCCGGTGAAGAAGAGAACTCGCTCATTACGACCTCTTATCATGTGAAGTGGAAGCTCTCCAGTTTGATCGTGATATTATGATAACAGTCGATCATTGAAGAGCGATGGTACTTTGCTTTCTAAAATGCTCTTGGGAGATCTCATTAGCTCATCTTTTATTTGATCAAGGGGAACACAATAGCTGCTTTTGTGCCAAAAAAGCCATTTAATCCTTTTAAGCGTTTTGAAAATGAGCTGTACGGTAAGCAGAATGCATCTTTCTGTCTTTCTCACATGCACACACACACACACACACACACGTCTGTTACTGGTGTGTGTCAGAACCGGGTGGCTGTGGGCTTCTGGTCATGTTGATTTCACTTCATCTGTAAAGCGTCTGGCGAACGATGAGTCACCAGCGGAGCCGCAGAGGAGGGGAGAGAGGGATGAGTGTGTGAGACGGAGAGGAAGACAGGAATGGAGAGGGTGTTTTGATGGGAATTGACGTGTGTCTGGGACAGGGTTCGCCGTTGGCTCTGGTTCTGTGTGGCTGGCAGCTCATTTTCTGAAGTGAGTGTGTGTTTGGCAGTGTGTCAGGAGCCGGTAGGAGGGAGACTTGTTCATTCAGAAATCCACTCTGCTGCTGTGGGAGGCCGACTACCATTCACAAGACACAAGCATCAGACTGTACACACACACACACACACACACACACACACACACACACACACACACACACACACACACACACACACACACACACACACACACACACACACACACACACACACACACACCACACACTACTGAATATACAATCAAGCATTTACTTTCATCTTTTCTATTGCATCGAATCTCATCTCAACTGTTCTTCTCTTCTCTTCAGTACAGGAGCAGTAATACAGGTCCTCTGTATGTGTCTAAACAGCTTGAAGCTGTTCAGATGTGTGTGTGTGTGTGTGTGTGTGTGTGTGTGTGTGTGTGTGTGTGTGTGTGTGTGTGTGTGTGTGTGTGTGTGTGTGTGTGTGTGTGTGTGTGTGTGTGTGATCAGACAGGTGCACCATTGTTGTTACTGCACCTTTATTTTCATCTGTGTCCTCACATTATGGCTTCAGTAAACAATTAATGTTAGCATCCTGTGTGTGTGTGTGCTCCATTTACCTCTTTTGTTATGTAAGTGTGTGTATATGGGCTAAAAGCTGTTTGTTTTCCTCTAGCTGATTCTGAATACAGCGTGACGGATGCATTGAATATTTTAGAGGACAAATCATATTTGAGAGGAATCACATTATAGAGTATGTAAGAGAAACACAGAGCGACACACACACACACACACACACACACACACACACACACACACACACACACACACACACACACAACACACACACGTCTACGTGTGTTTCGAGACGGCCTCGAGCTGGAGTGCTGCTGTATCTGCTTACTAGGTGGAAGGAGTTCAAAAATAAACAGCCAAGTCTCTAAGGTCAAATTTGTCTTGGTCTCTACCAGAATAGATTTTCAAGATGAATGTTTAAACATTACACATTATTTCCCTCATATTCTCCATTGTTGCAGCGCCTCTTCCCAGTCTGTCAGTAACGCTCTGTTTAGTTCCTGTCTCTATGAAGCCCCTCCTGAAAAGCACACTGTGCTCTGATTGGTCGGCTGGATTCAAGTTTTGGAGATTTAAGATTGGTCAACCACTTTGAGTGTGTTTAGGGAACTTTCCTGGGCCTTACCATAACCTCAGGTTTTAACACACTACGGCCTTGTCACAAACGGCACCATAAACCCTTGCAGGGTCTTCGAGTCCACACTTTCATGACGTAACACGGCTTTGACTGACGTGAAGAAGTGTTCTGCGGAGATCACATCAGTGCGGGCTCGTTAAAAGTGTTCATCGAGGGCGCATATCGACCACAACTTGAATCCGGACTTTTCTTCTTTGAAACTTTGCAGAGCTTATTTTTATGCGCAAACAGCAACATTACACACTAAAGAAAGATGAACATCGAAAAAAGCATAAGTCGTCTTTAATGTTTAGTCGTCTAAATAAATGTGTGCAAGCAAATCTTACATTGGAAACATTGTTTTCACGTCATCTTGTTGAGTGCCACCAAATGTTCTATAGCTGCTGTTTTTTGCTTGTTTCAGTGGATTGCATTGTTATCTTGGGATGCTTTCCACTGTTTTGAAGGATGCACAATATGCAAATAATTAGTAACTTTGGTATTGGTAACTGAATTAGTTTGTTTGACTCAAACATACATAATGCAACATGCACATTAGCAGAAAGCAAAATCTTGTTACAATGCAACACAATAAAATATAAGGTAGCAGCAAACATTAGCATAATAAAAGCTGATGTTTTCTTAACAAATCAAATAAAAAGTCATTCAAAGATAACCAAGGATTCATAGCATCCTGCAAAAAAGGTTAAATGAGCCACTTAGATGTACAGAAGAAAATCTCCAGAGATGTACATGAAAAAAAATGAAGCATTCTGTTGATTGCTGACAATTGTCAAGTTTCTCTTACTCACTCCTTGTAAAACCAACAAAATTGTGTTTACAGTAATGCTCTTAAAATTGCGTGGATGAGGCAAAGCTTTGTTTGGAAATAAATGTTAAATACTCACTGTTTTGAAAGTATTGCCACAAGACTGATGTTGGGGGATAGTTCACCCAAAAATGAAAATTCTGTCATTAATAACTCATCCTCATGTATTTCCAAACCCGTAAGACTTTCATTCATCTTTAAAACACAAATGAAGATCTTTTTGATGAAATCTGAGAGCTTTCTGTCCCTCCATTGACCCATGGATGCTTGCATGATAACATAACAAAATAACAAATCACTGTAACTCTCAATGAGTTGAAATTAAAGTAGGCTGTGGTTGATTAGTTTCACTTGTTTTGAACCCAAGACATTCTTAAAGGAAACTGCCAAAGCAATGCATCAATCCATATTTTTTTCCCATACTGTTTCACATTGTCCCACCGACACAAAGATACAAACCCGTTGTTGTTTAATCCAGTCAGTTGTTTCTCTGAAGGTTTCTTCACAGGAGATCACACACTTGTGCATGTGCAATCTTTCAGCGGTGACGCATCTAATTCTTGTAATGTGTCTTTTCGTGTTTATTTCCCTGCGTAGTGCTTGTGGTAGGAAAAAAACACATTTAAATAGACAAAACCGCTTAAAGCATAAACTATCACAGGAACACCCTACAATTAACGTCAGGTATTTACAGTTTAATGTTCCCATGAAACAATGTGAGGCATCATTCATATCATTTGTGCAGTGACAAACGGAGAGATTGAGAACATGATAAACTGGTGAGATTTAGTTTTTGTGTATATTTCAGGGAGATTATGTTTGTTTATCTGTCATACATCTTTCTTGCTATCTGTTTTCCCATGGCCCCCGGCGCTGAATGTTCTCCTAATTTTCACTGAATCCTCAGTTGTATCTGGGCATCAAACCGTGCCTCCCACACTGAGACACACACAAAACATTTCCGCTCTATCAGAGCGAACGTTGTTGTGCTCCTATGGAAGAGATGCAAAAAAGTTGCTATTTTGGGTAAAATTGTGTGTATTTACAGTTGTACTCATAAGTTTGTGCAAAATTGTAGCCTAAATTGCGTTTAGACTAAATTGCGTTGTAGCCTAAATTGAGTTCTGCCTATATCGAGTATGCATTGACTCTGATATATATTCCACACAACAAAATACCAAAATTGTCACAAATGATGCATACAGTTCATACTAGGTTACTGTAAATTGCCACACACACGTGCTGCATCATGTTTGCCACCTCATCAGTGACTGTTTGCAGCCTGTTTTATTTATGATCAAAACTGAAAGTGTAATCTTTTGAACTTGTTCAGATCAAGTCATTTTTTTTCTTGTTAGTTTTCTGAAATACTCGATTCTGATTGGTCAATCGCGACATTTAGTGGTCAGATTTCCCAATGTCGTCCATATACTGTGGGTGGACGATCACGCACAAGAACACAAAGACACAGTCGCTTAACAACGCATGTAGGCTACACATTATTACACCATCTTTAATTTTAACGGGAATGAAAGCAGGGCTGTGAGAGCGATAGACACATCTCTTCAGTGGGTTGTAGCCTACTATGTGTTTTTGAATTGTTATGCTGCAAAACACTGCAGAACACACGCAAAGATATATTTTCAAGAAGTTTTATTAGACAAAAACCTCCAGACAACATAAGCTGTGGAAAATTTTGTCTAAGGCTTAACATAGCTTTTTACACCGCATTGAAAACACGGTAAGTCTATCCCACACACAGCCTTACTTTCATACCTGTCACTGCTCTGAATAAGGTCATGAACATCAGTCGGCAGCGGCTTAAATTTATATTCAAAATAATATAATAGCGCTATACTTTCACGTCGTATCACACCATTAACTCGCGCGCTCTCGTTTCATACAAACGGTCGCCATCTTGCGTTCTCAGTTATCGTGTAGGCCTACATCAGAGTGTATTGTGGTTGCTACAGTGTACGTTTGGCTCATGGTCTTGCTACAACCGATTCTTAAATACATACATTGTAGCTAATGCATAAGCAAAGCTTTCCCTCGTGAAAAAAAAAATGCTTACCTATTTCAGCCAGACTAATTAGTAGGCTGCTTGAAGTGTGTTATGATCAGTTAATTTGAAGTGTGCTATTTTGGAACTAATTTTGAACTAAGTATATAGTTCAGTTGTAATAGGCCTAGTTTAGTTGTAATTAAATTGTAGTAGGCTAAAGCATAGCTTTAAGTGTATTTAGTGTAGCCTACTTTTGTGTGCTTATAGGCCTACTTGAAGTATTCTGTGTAGGGACTAATTACATGCTTGATTAGTGATAAAAAAGTGTATTTTATTTGTGTTTCAAATACATAATAAATTCATTACGAGTGTCTTCGAAACATACAAGCAATATACCATTAGTGTATTATATTTGAGTAAAACGTATATGCTCAGTAGCCTAATACCTAGGCTAATTAAAATTAACACAAAAATGACACAATAATTTTGTCTCAGTTCAATATTTCACTCCACATTTTTTCCAGAAAATGAATAGCTATGTAGAGAGACAATGTACAGCCAGACAGTGATCAGCCTATAGCTAAATAAACTCCTCCTGATTGGTGTTTGTTTTGCGACAAT
The DNA here is from genome assembly GCA_036326025.1 of Chrosomus eos. NCBI lineage: Eukaryota > Metazoa > Chordata > Actinopteri > Cypriniformes > Leuciscidae > Chrosomus > Chrosomus eos. The sequence goes on along the minus strand of CM070825.1, from coordinate 37,715,625 downwards.
GACTACGACTAAAAGCCTATTCCACTTATTTGTTATGCAGCTTCTTTTGGCCATTTTATAATGTGTTTTTATTTTTATAATTGTATCTCTCTCTCTTAAAGGGCCTATATGCGTTTTTCTGAAATTTAAACTCGCGACTGACACCTGTGGCCAAAAAACAGAACTGCTCTTCCTTTCTGCTCGCTCTCAGCCAGGGTTGCCAGGTCTGCACAACAAAACCAGCCCAATTGCTCATCAAAACTAACCCAATCACGGCCAAAAATAGTCAAATAGCGTTCCCAGGTGTTTCCCCGATAACAATTATGTTCCAGTGAGTAAAACAATGGCGTCAACCCGTGCACTACACAAACAACCCGCGGAAACAGTGCAGGCATACGGACCTGGCAACACTGCTCGCAGCGCTCGTACGTGCGTGCACACTTCACAAGTCATCTGCTGCCTGCAAGGAGGTCAACATTATGTTTACAGAGGTAAGAACAGTCAAAAACATATATTGTTTGAGATAAGTTTGCGAGTGTAGGCTACTTGCTGACTAGCGGTGGTGGCAGAGTAATCTGAAACGTTTAACATGAACGCGCTTGACGTCACATCCGCAGACAGAGCGGGAAAAATCCGACCCGACAGAAAATAGGAAAAATAGGATACAGGCTTATAGGTGCACCCACTGTGAGCGGACAAGGTGTCAGTATGCTCAACAGGAGATGTTTGAGTCATAAATAGTAAAATAAAAAGGCTTGTTACTTTTATTTTGGGGAAAAAGTTCCATATAGTCCCTTAAAAAAAAAGCAAAAATCTTACATATTATGCAAGATGTAGGCCTATGTAAAATCAACAGACGTATCGTGTCAGCAGTCGCCTGATAGCTTTCTTGTGAGTCAGTCTTGTGCTCTAGTTACTTCCTCGTGTTTCTCTCTTCCTCTTCCTCTCCCTCTCTGCTGTCTTCTGTTGTGTAGTGTTTTGTGTAGTTGGTTTGTGTGTGAGAAGCTTTTTGGTTTTAGTATCTTGAGGAAAGTGCAGCAGCCTGTTGAGGGACTCTAAACAGATCAACACACATTACAATTTAATTACTTCCTCTCCACAACACACACACACACACACACACACACACACACACACACACACACCACACACACACACACACACACACACACACACACACACACACACACACAACAGCAGATCATCGCTCTGATCTGAGCCAACAAGTCCTGTGTGTGTCTCATTTGTGCTGTCTTTCTCTTTTCTTCCCCTTCTTCTCAATTATTGATCAATATTTCCATCCGTTTCATTGTTGAAATGGACTCCATATCCCATGATGCCTCCTACGCAGTCATTAAAAGCAGAGTAGTTTCCTGTTTGAGGTTATGGATGTTTAATCAGATGCTATCAGGAAACACACACACACACACACACACACACACACACACACACACACACACACACACACACACACACACACACACACACACACACACACACACACACACACACACACACACACACACGTCAGAAAGGAAAAGTAAATTTGATGGATATTAAGGGATAAAAAATAATCTTTGTCAACATCTATCTCTATTCATTTTGCTGTAATCCTCCTCCCGTTATTGTTGTCTATTTCTGTCCATTACTTTTTTTTTTTAGTAGAAAATTTAAAATAGTTAACCCAAAATGTGAAAAAAAAACTTTTTAAAAACTTTCATTCAAACTGACGAGATGTCTTTACTTGCCATATTTCAATGTATAAGATTGCCTTATTGTTTAATTTTAAGTTTTGTTCAATTTTTACCAAAATAATGGCTTTAGCAGACTTAAAATAGCACATTAAATTTGTGTAGACCACTTAAGTGTTTTTGTGTGTCCATTTTGGAGTTTAACACGTTTATTGTATGAAAAAGAGCAGCCAAGACAAAGAAGAAAGAATCGTATACAAGTTTTGAACAAAATGAGGGTGAGTAAATAATTGAATTTTCATTTGTGTGTAAACTATTCTTATAATTAATTTATGCAATTTGATCGGATGACTTGAAATTCATCTTTGCTTTGAGATACTTGCATGTTAATGTTTTAAAATGGTGAAAAATCTTTGAAGGCATAATGCATTGGAGATCTCTCAGATTGATTCTCTTTGTTTGCCGTATGATTGCCTCTCATAACAAGGTCACTTTTCTTTATCGCAGCTCAGCAGACATGAGGAGACAAAGAGAGAGAGACTGAGAGAGAGAAGGAGGTGTAAAAGAGCATGTGTGGCTTCAGGGACGCTTTTGGGCATCCGGAATGAAAAGGAAACAGAGAAGAGCCATAAAACTGAACTGTGATTAAAGTGTGTGTTTAACGCAGACGCTGGTGACACACCCCTGACCTCTCAAGACCCTGTGATTGACAGGTAATCTCAGGACAGAGAGAGAGAAAGAGAGAGAGAGAGGAGAGAGGAGAGAGAGAGAGAGAGAGAGAGAGAGAGAGAGAGAGAGAGAGAGAGAGAGAGAGAGACACAGAGAAGAGAACACAACAGAGAGAAAGAGAGACACACACAGAGAGAGAGAGAGACACAGACACAGAGAGAGACACACAGAGAGAGAGAGACACACAGAGAGAGAGAGAGACACACAGAGAGAGACTTTTTTTTTACTTTTAACACACTTTATTAAAACATCTTAAAAACGAACACTTCGTTATACTTCACACATCATGTGTCCTCAAAGAAACAAACAAAAAAGTACTCATAAACAAATAAAATAAAATAAAATTCCACTCAAAATGACCACCATACATCACCAATTAAACATTATTCCTCCTTCCTCAGAAAATGTCAGTAAAGCTCCATTTGCACACCATTTGAACTCAAACTCAAGCAAGTTGTTTGTCATTTGAAAAAAACTATGTTCTACTTTTATTCTGGATTCCACCAAAGCAATAAAAAGCAGAACAACATCTACATTTCGCCCTTCAGCAGCCAGTCTGCAAGACTTCCAAATGGCTAATTTGGCTTGTCCAGTTATGAAATTTGCTACAGTACACTGCTGTCGGTGTGCTCTTGAATACTTGCAACCATATATAAATAACGTCTTGTTAAAAACAAATATTCTTTCAAGCAAACTAAATAATGGAACCAATCTAGAACATTCAGTAAAAACATGAAAAACAGATTCTGGTAAAGAACAGAAAAAACAAAACGGTAGTACATTCAGATTAAATTTAGAAACATGAGAATTAGTAGGCAGTGCACAATGTAATAACCTCCACTGTAGGTCTCCCGATCGTTTAGGTAGAGGACACTTATAAAAAAGCCTCCATGAAGGAGAAAGAGCTGCAGGAACTGTTAAAAAATCTCTCCATTTTGTATCATCCCTGTCCTTAATAATCTCAAAGTAATCTACTTTAACACATAACTGGTATAGGTCTCTTTTTCCTACCAGCTGAAAATCAAGCTCTTGTAAACTGTTAAATGTCATCAGCTTTCCTACATGATTATCTTCAAAACCCACCTTGGGAGAAACAAATAACTTGGGAAACAAAACTTCAGAAGGACCTCCAGACAGAAAAATGTTAACAGAGAAGAGAGATAGGAAGAGAGAGAGAGAGAGGAGGAGAGAGAGAGGAGAGAGAGGAGGAGAGGAGAGAGAGAGAGAGAGAAGGAGAGGAGAGAGAGAGAGGAGAGGAGAGAGAGAGAGAGAGAGAGACAGAGAGAGAGAGAGAGAGAGAGAGAGAGAGAGAGAGAGGAGGGAGAGAGGGAGAGAGACACACACACACACGAGAGAGAGAGACACACACAGAGAGAGAGAGAGAGAGAGAGAGAGAGAGAGAGAGAGAGGAGAGAGAGAGAGAGAG
>CM070825.1:37551800-37709300 GCA_036326025.1 Chrosomus eos | reverse complement strand
ATTGAATGGATGAAAAAAAAAAAAAAAATGTATATATATATATATATTATATATATATATTATATAATATATATTTTTTCAAAGCAAAATTTGTACTCCAAAAGGTATAGAGTTGTGGACCAACATGAGGGTGAGTAAAGGATGACAGAATTATAATGTTGGGTTAATATCACTTTAACTAATGTTGACTAATTGAATCTTATTTGTAAAGTGTTTCCAGCTCTTTGCACATTTTTCTTTGTGGACACATACGTAAATCATAAAACTTTTTTTTTGCTTTAGTGAAATTATTTTTGAGAAGAAAAAAACTATTATAGTTTTTCATATTGTGAATAGCTTTTATTTTTGTACTTTCAGTTTTTATTTTAGTTTGAGTTAAATTTAGTTATTTTTTTGTGCTTTTTGTCAGTTTTGATTCAAATATTATTCTTTTTTATTATTATATTATACATTTTAGTGCTTCAACTTAAAGTAAATGAAAAAAAGAAATATTGCTGCCAACTAACTAAAATAAGTTTACGTTTTTCATCTAATATTTATTAACAAAAATGTTGTAGTTTTTGTTGTAGCTAACGTTGTGTCACTCAGTCGTGGCTAAAATATGTTTTTAGCAAAACTAATTGCACCTGTATTTGTTTTTCTTTCAACTTAAACTTGAGGTGATAAAAGCTATTAGCAGTGATTCCCTGCAGAGATGAAAGGAGAGGCATCTAATCATCTGCTCCACAACACACACGGGTTTAAAGATACTTTTCTAATGTCAACCAGGTCAACGCAACGCTGAAACAAGATCAAAGATTCTCAGGCACACAAAACTCACAACATACGCAGAAACAGCAACTCTTACAACATCTTGTTATTATCCTCATTAAATTTGGTTGCAAAGTGAAGGTGTTGCTTGTTATATTGGGATTTACAACACACACACACACACACACACACACACACACACACACACCACACACACACACACACACACACACACACACACACACACACACACACACACACACAACACACACACCACACACACACACACAATCCAGTTATACTTTCAGAGAGTCACTTATTTATTGTGATCATCATCATGTTTTATGTTTTCTCTCATGTGTTGACATGCGTTGTGTGTTTTCCGGCAGTTTTGTGTCTCCGCACGTATTCGTGCTCCAGGAAATGAAGAGCTTTGGGAAGATCAGCTGGTGGTCTCTTACAACCCTCCCAAAATCATAAAGCTTATCTTTTGTTTTGTGATGTCAAGTTCGGTGAGTAAAAACCAAGGTTTTAATAAAGGTTTTTAGTGGTTTCTTGCCCATAGCTGCAATTTTTAGTTAAAATTCTTGATCATATTCAATTTTCAGATATAAGTTGGTCAGCCTGAACAGTGAAATACTGTGAATCTGATGCTTTCAAAACATTGATCTGTTTGTTTGAGCAGGTCGATATGTCAGCTTGTGACTCAAGCATTGACGTGAGTTTGGGGACGATTCCTCTGTGATTCTGCTCAGGATGCAGAGATGATTATATTGAAGTAATTTGTAGACTGATATCTTCCCAACCATCTCAATACACCAATTTGAACTCAACTTATCTGATACACACTTCAGCTTTAATATATCATTTATTTTTCCTACTAAGCAATGTTATTCATCTGGAGACTTTTTATTAAGATTTTCAGATGTTTCTTCTGAGAAATAGACCCTAGGAATCTCACGTCTTTAGAGTTTAGAAGAGTTGCAAGAATACTATTAAAAATTGGACATCTCAAATGAAATTTAATTCTACTAAGACCCAATGATCATCAGAACTATACCAACATTTAATTTCTGTTGTACTACAGGGATGTTTAGTGCTTGAATCTGATTGGTGTGCAGTTATTGTCAGGGAAACGCACAGATAAAGTAGATCCAGGCAGGTCTTGACCGCGTTACAGTTTTATATCACTTCACCAAATGTTTTCAGTTATTTCAAAGGTCCTTACAGCCGATAACAACAAAAACACACACAACAACACTGACCAAACCAATAATTATAGTAAACAAATAGAATTAAAATGACATATTACTTACATGTTTTTTTAGCCACAAAATTATGTTTTATTACCATGTACAGAAAGCACATACTCTCTCTCTCGTACTCTGTACAGACACACACTCACACAGAAACGTGTAGTCATCGCTGCTCTGATGATTTTATCAGTGAAATAGTTTAGCAACTTAAAAGCTTCATGACGTTTCTCAGTAGCGAGGGAATAACGGCGCTGTTCTTGAAGCAGAGAAACTTACACTTTCACTTAGCCTGGGAAAACCCAGACAACTTCCGGCAAATTTAGATTTGCTCTGAAAGTTAGTCTGGCAAAGAGCTCATTCAAGTCCATTTCCAATCCGCGAAATCGCGGCACAATCAGAAGCGTTGGGGCGGGCTTTACACGATGATGACAGCGCTGGGATTTTGAAGCAGATACATTACAAAGATGGATGCCGCCGTCTAACATCACTCGTTTGAATCAGCTATCACGTCTGTTTAGGCGATTAAAAAAATTCCTTTTCGTTATAACCCGAGCAAAGAACAACACTCAAAGCCTTCATGTCTAAAAAAATATGTTATCGCTGTCTTACCGACTGGATTCGGCAAAAGTCTGATATACCAGTGTGGCGAGCAGGACGATCGAGGCCGAGGGACGTGACAGAACGGCGTGAGTAGGCCGGTCTCGCATCTCTCACGGAGGAGCGGAAGCATAAAAGGAGGAGCGACGACGGTGAAGATCGAGAGAGGACAGGCCTGAATTTTATTTGATGTTTTGTTTTATTATGTGGTGGTGGCAGTGACGTGAGGGACTTTGTATTTGTTTTATTTTGTCATTAAAATGTGTGAATGTTCGCCGGTTTCCGTCTCCTCCTTCCCATAACAACGAGCCCAGTTGGTCAATACTAAACGAATGGGTGGGTCTTAGCGAGAGCCCTCTGCATACTCATCTCCTTCATCGCTCTGATTGGTTTTAGGTCTATCCAATTGCGCCAAGAGGCATTTGAGGGACGTCCGTTGGTGACACCCCTTTGGAAATGATTTGTCTATGGAGCTTTGCCAGACCCTAACTCAGTTTCAACAGAGAAGGGTCTGGTTTTAACCAGGCTAACTTTCACTATTAGTAGAGATGCTGCTGCCAAACACACTTAATCTCTCTCCTCTCTCTCTCTCCTCTCTCTCTCTCTCTCTCTCTCTCTCTCTCTCTCTCTCTCTCTCTCTCTCTCTCTCTCTCTTCTAATAACTGCATTAGTCTGCTATCAGTGGCTCAGGTCTCCGTCATGAGCTCTAAAATGGCGTTTTGATGAGATGCGTAAGAAATGATTCCTACACACAAGAGCGTTTAATGACAGAAACCTGACAAAAGTCTTGAACTATCAGTTATACCACTTGACTCATTGTATATCAAGCATCTATTTGATCTTTCATTAGGAATTTTAGGAAAAAACATCTGAAGTTGATACTCGACTGAAGCATAACTTAAATCTCACAAGCTGTGAAACATCTATGACAGAGACATTATTATTTTTCTCTGGGTAAGAAGTTTCTTATCAGTGAACACTATTATCTTGAGTTGCTCTTTGTGTCTTTGGAGAAGAACAGTTCTTCATATCACTTATATCAGTTCTTTCAAAGTTCTTCATATAATTTTTTTAGGTTCTTTAAAGCAACAATACACACGTTTCTCTGAGAACTATAAAAATTACTTTATGGAATTCAATGGCATGTGTCCCTTTGTAGTTTTACTTGGAACTGTGCATTAATCTTTAACAGCCGAGGCTTCTTCAATTATTTTTTCAGTATTTTGGGCCAGTTTGATCTTCGTCATTGCAACGTTTCATGCAATGTTTATGTGCTTTATGTGCTTGCTTGGCCTTTTCAGGAGCACCCACACACACATCAACACGTCCCCTCACATGGAGGATGTACTGACACCATCCGGATATCCGGATAAATTAAGCCCTTTCTCTTGTACCTGTTGCCATAGAAACTCTCATTAAGAGCCGGGAGAGCGTGTGTTCAGACTCAGCGGATGGGTTGGGTCAGTGTGTGCATCTTATCAATATGCTCAATATTATTGGCACTCTTGATCTTTCTAATTACATCTGACTATTCAGATCGACAAGTTTGTTTGCCATTTAAAACATGGCAAGCCCTACATTTCTATTAAATGGAAAGTCTTAAAGGTCAGAGAAGAAAGAGACGGAGGGAAAAAAAGTTTTTTGTATTTGTTTTTTTTTGTATTAGGGATTTACTTTGTAAATGTTAGCATCAAATGTCAGTGCGACTAAATCAGTGAGCAAAGAGAGAGAAATGACTTTTACGGTTAAGCACAAGTGCACTGCCAAAAAGACTATGGAGTCTGTGAAACAAACACGATCTCACGGCAATTCGTACGAATTCTACGAGGTGGCTGATTCGTACGAATTCATACGACCTCACTCGTACAAATTAGTACGATTTTTGCTAAATCGTACATATTTTACCAGTTGACCAATTGATGAATTCGTACGAATGACCTACCGCTGACCCCACCCTAAACCTACCCATCACGTGGGTTTAGACTAATCGTACGAATTAGCCACATTTTAATCACTCGTACGAATTCGTACGAATTGGTCGTGAGATAGCGTTGGTGAAACAGCCAGGCAGCACATCTTTACATTTTTTTTATAAAAGCTTTTTACTTTCTGCATGAGCCATTCCTTTAAGGGTTAGTTCACCCAAAAATTGTATACAATTTTAATTTTTTAAAACTTTTAAGATCCTGATGTGTTTCGTTCATCTTCAGGAACACAAATTAATTTTTGACGAAATCTGAGAGCTTTCTGTCCCTCCATTGACAGCTTCCAACTACCACTTTAACGCTTCAAAAAGTTCATAAAGAGATCGTAAAAATAATCCATATGAATTGAGCGGTTTTGTCAAAAAAAAAAACTGAAGTGATATTCGCTTTACATGATGAACAGATTGAATTTAGGCTTTTATTCACATAAAAACATTAATCAACTCACACATCAGTTGTGGTAAACGGAAACTTAAGTATGTTCGCTATGATGTGTGAGAACCAATGATGTTCTTTCTCATGTTACGCATCACGCTTGAGCTTCAGCAAGAACCAATGAGGTTCATCGTCATGTTACGCATCACGTTGAGCTTCAGCAAGAACCAATGAGGTTCATTCTCATGTTACGCATCACGCTTAAGCTTCTGCAAGAACCAATGAGGTTCATTCTCGTGTTACGCATCACGCTTGAGCTTCAGCAAGAACCAATGAGGTTCATTCTCGTGTTACGCATCACGCTTGAGCTTCAGCAAGAACCAATGAGGTTCATTCTCGTGTTACGCATCACATTTGAGCTTCAGCAAGAACCAATGAGGTTCATTCTCATGTTACGCATCACGCTTGAGCTTCAGCAAGAACCAATGAGGTTCATTCTCGTGTTGCGCATCACGCTTGAGCTTCAGCAAGAACCAATGAGGTTCATTCTCATGTTACGCATCACGCTTGAGCTTCAGCAAGAACCAATGAGGTTCATCGTCATGTTACGCATCACGTTTGAGCTTCAGCAAGAACCAATGAGGTTCATTCTCATGTTACGCATCACGCTTGAGCTTCAGCAAGAACCAATGAGGTTCATTCTCATGTTACGCATCACGCTTGAGCTTCAGCAAGAACCAATGATGTTCATTCTCGTGTTACGCATCACGCTTGAGCTTCAGCAAGAACCAATGAGGTTCATTCTCATGTTACGCATCACGCTTAAGCTTCTGCAAGAACCAATGATGTTCATTCTCGTGTTACGCATCACGCTTGAGCTTCAGCAAGAACCAATGAGGTTCATTCTCGTGTTACGCATCACATTTGAGCTTCAGCAAGAACCAATATGGTTCATTCTCGTGTTAGGCATCACGCTTGAGCTTCAGCAAGAACCAATGAGGTTCATTCTCAGTGTTACGCATCACGCTTGAGCTTCAGCAAGAACCAATGAGGTTCATTCTCGTGTTACACATCACGCTTGAGCTTCAGCAAGAACCAATGAGGTTCATTCTCGTGTTACGCATCACATTTGAGCTTCAGCAAGAACCAATGAGGTTCATTCTCGTGTTACGCATCACACTTGAGCTTCAGCAAGAACCAATGAGGTTCATCGTCATATTACGTACCATGTTTGAGCTTCAGCAAGAACCAATGAGGTTCATTCTCGTGTTACGCATCACGCTTGAGCTTCAGCAAAGAACCAATGAGGTTCATTCTCGTGTTACGCATCACACTTGAGCTTCAGCAAGAACCAATGAGGTTCATTCTCGTGTTACGCATCACGCTTGAGCTTCAGCAAGAACCAATGAGGTTCATTCTCGTGTTACGCATCACGCTTGAGCTTCAGCAAGAACCAATGAGGTTCATTCTCGTGTTACGCATCACGCTTGAGCTTCAGCAAGAACCAATGAGGTTCATTCTCGTGTTACGCATCACGCTTGAGCTTCAGCAAGAACCAATGATGTTCATCGTCATATTACGTACCATGTTTGAGCTTCAGCAAGAACCAATGAGGTTCATTCTCGTGTTACGCATCACGCTTGAGCTTCAGCAAGAACCAATGAGGTTCATTCTCGTGTTACGCATCACGCTTGAGCTTCAGCAAGAACCAATGAGGTTCATTCTCGTGTTACGCATCACGCTTGAGCTTCAGCAAGAACCAATGAGGCTCATTCTCGTGTTACACATCACGCTTGAGCTTCAGCAAGAACCAATGAGGCTCATTCTCGTGTTACACATCACACTTGAGCTTCAGCAAGAACCAATGAGGTTCATCGTCATATTACGTACCATGTTTGAGCTTCAGCAAGAACCAATGAGGTTCATTCTCGTGTTACGCATCACGCTTGAGCTTCAGCAAGAACCAATGAGGTTCATTCTCGTGTTACGCATCACGCTTGAGCTTCAGCAAGAACCAATGAGGTTCATTCTCATGTTACGCATCACATTTGAGCTTCAGCAAGAACCAATGAGGTTCATTCTCGTGTTACGCATCACATTTGAGCTTCAGCAAGAACCAATGAGGTTCATTCTCGTGTTACGCATCACATTTGAGCTTCAGCAAGAACCAATGAGGTTCATTCTCGTGTTACGCATCACGCTTGAGCTTCAGCAAGAACCAATGAGGTTCATTCTCATGTTACGCATCACGCTTGAGCTTCAGCAAGAACCAATGAGGTTCATTCTCGTGTTACGCATCACGCTTGAGCTTCAGCAAGAACCAATGAGGTTCATTCTCGTGTTACGCATCACGCTTGAGCTTCAGCAAGAACCAATGAGGTTCATTCTCATGTTACGCATCACATTTGAGCTTCAGCAAGAACCAATGAGGTTCATTCTTGTGTTACACATCACGCTTGAGCTTCAGCAAGAACCAATGAGGTTCATTCTCGTGTTACGCATCACGCTTGAGCTTCAGCAAGAACTAATGAGGTTCATTCTCGTGTTAAGCATCACACGTGAGCGTCAGCAAGAACCAATGAGGTTCATTCTCGTGTTAAGCATCACGCGTGAGCGTCAGCAAGAACCAATGAGGTTCATTCTCGTGTTACGCATCACACTTGAGCTTCAGCAAGAACCAATGAGGTTCATCGTCATATTACGTACCATGTTTGAGCTTCAGCAAGAACCAATGAGGTTCATTCTCGTGTTACGCATCACGCTTGAGCTTCAGCAAGAACCAATGAGGTTCATTCTCGTGTTACGCATCACACTTGAGCTTCAGCAAGAACCAATGAGGTTCATTCTCGTGTTACGCATCACGCTTGAGCTTCAGCAAGAACCAATGAGGTTCATTCTCGTGTTACGCATCACGCTTGAGCTTCAGCAAGAACCAATGAGGTTCATTCTCGTGTTACGCATCACGCTTGAGCTTCAGCAAGAACCAATGAGGTTCATTCTCGTGTTACGCATCACGCTTGAGCTTCAGCAAGAACCAATGATGTTCATCGTCATATTACGTACCATGTTTGAGCTTCAGCAAGAACCAATGAGGTTCATTCTCGTGTTACGCATCACGCTTGAGCTTCAGCAAGAACCAATGAGGTTCATTCTCGTGTTACGCATCACGCTTGAGCTTCAGCAAGAACCAATGAGGTTCATTCTCGTGTTACGCATCACGCTTGAGCTTCAGCAAGAACCAATGAGGCTCATTCTCGTGTTACACATCACGCTTGAGCTTCAGCAAGAACCAATGAGGCTCATTCTCGTGTTACACATCACACTTGAGCTTCAGCAAGAACCAATGAGGTTCATCGTCATATTACGTACCATGTTTGAGCTTCAGCAAGAACCAATGAGGTTCATTCTCGTGTTACGCATCACGCTTGAGCTTCAGCAAGAACCAATGAGGTTCATTCTCGTGTTACGCATCACGCTTGAGCTTCAGCAAGAACCAATGAGGTTCATTCTCATGTTACGCATCACATTGAGCTTCAGCAAGAACCAATGAGGTTCATTCTCGTGTTACGCATCACGCTTGAGCTTCAGCAAGAACCAATGAGGTTCATTCTCATGTTACGCATCACGCTTGAGCTTCAGCAAGAACCAATGAGGTTCATTCTCGTGTTACGCATCACGCTTGAGCTTCAGCAAGAACCAATGAGGTTCATTCTCGTGTTACGCATCACGCTTGAGCTTCAGCAAGAACCAATGAGGTTCATTCTCATGTTACGCATCACATTTGAGCTTCAGCAAGAACCAATGAGGTTCATTCTTGTGTTACACATCACGCTTGAGCTTCAGCAAGAACCAATGAGGTTCATTCTCGTGTTACGCATCACGCTTGAGCTTCAGCAAGAACTAATGAGGTTCATTCTCGTGTTAAGCATCACACGTGAGCGTCAGCAAGAACCAATGAGGTTCATTCTCGTGTTAAGCATCACACGTGAGCGTCAGCAAGAACCAATGAGGTTCATTCTCGTGTTACGCATCACGCTTGAGCTTCAGCAAGAACCAATGAGGCTCATTCTCGTGTTACACATCACACTTGAGCTTCAGCAAGAACCAATGAGGTTCATCGTCATATTACGTACCATGTTTGAGCTTCAGCAAGAACCAATGAGGTTCATTCTCGTGTTACGCATCACGCTTGAGCTTCAGCAAGAACCAATGAGGTTCATTCTCGTGTTACGCATCACGCTTGAGCTTCAGCAAGAACCAATGAGGTTCATTCTCGTGTTACGCATCACGCTTGAGCTTCAGCAAGAACCAATGAGGTTCATTCTCGTGTTACGCATCACGCTTGAGCTTCAGCAAGAACCAATGAGGCTCATTCTCGTGTTACACATCACGCTTGAGCTTCAGCAAGAACCAATGAGGCTCATTCTCGTGTTACGCATCACATTTGAGCTTCAGCAAGAACCAATGAGGTTCATTCTCATGTTACGCATCACGCTTGAGCTTCAGCAAGAACCAATGAGGTTCATTCTCGTGTTACGCATCACGCTTGAGCTTCAGCAAGAACCAATGAGGTTCATTCTCATGTTACGCATCACGCTTGAGCTTCAGCAAGAACCAATGAGGTTCATTCTCGTGTTACGCATCACGCTTGAGCTTCAGCAAGAACCAATGAGGTTCATTCTCGTGTTACGCATCACGCTTGAGCTTCAGCAAGAACCAATGAGGTTCATTCTCATGTTACGCATCACATTTGAGCTTCAGCAAGAACCAATGAGGTTCATTCTCGTGTTACGCATCACATTTGAGCTTCAGCAAGAACCAATGAGGTTCATTCTCGTGTTAAGCATCACACCTGAGCTTCAGCAAGAACCAATGAGGTTCATTCTTGTGTTACACATCACGCTTGAGCTTCAGCAAGAACCAATGAGGTTCATTCTCGTGTTACGCATCACGCTTGAGCTTCAGCAAGAACTAATGAGGTTCATTCTCGTGTTAAGCATCACACGTGAGCGTCAGCAAGAACCAATGAGGTTCATTCTCGTGTTAAGCATCACACGTGAGCGTCAGCAAGAACCAATGAGGTTCATTCTCGTGTTACGCATCACGCTTGAGCTTCAGCAAGAACCAATGAGGCTCATTCTCGTGTTACACATCACACTTGAGCTTCAGCAAGAACCAATGAGGTTCATCGTCATATTACGTACCATGTTTGAGCTTCAGCAAGAACCAATGAGGTTCATTCTCGTGTTACGCATCACGCTTGAGCTTCAGCAAGAACCAATGAGGTTCATTCTCGTGTTACGCATCACGCTTGAGCTTCAGCAAGAACCAATGAGGTTCATTCTCGTGTTACGCATCACGCTTGAGCTTCAGCAAGAACCAATGAGGCTCATTCTCGTGTTACACATCACGCTTGAGCTTCAGCAAGAACCAATGAGGCTCATTCTCGTGTTACGCATCACATTTGAGCTTCAGCAAGAACCAATGAGGTTCATTCTCATGTTACGCATCACGCTTGAGCTTCAGCAAGAACCAATGAGGTTCATTCTCGTGTTACGCATCACGCTTGAGCTTCAGCAAGAACCAATGAGGTTCATTCTCGTGTTACGCATCACGCTTGAGCTTCAGCAAGAACCAATGAGGTTCATTCTCGTGTTACGCATCACGCTTGAGCTTCAGCAAGAACCAATGAGGTTCATTCTCGTGTTACGCATCACGCTTGAGCTTCAGCAAGAACCAATGAGGTTCATTCTCGTGTTACGCATCACGCTTGAGCTTCAGCAAGAACCAATGAGGTTCATTCTCATGTTACGCATCACATTTGAGCTTCAGCAAGAACCAATGAGGTTCATTCTCGTGTTACGCATCACATTTGAGCTTCAGCAAGAACCAATGAGGTTCATTCTCGTGTTACGCATCACATTTGAGCTTCAGCAAGAACCAATGAGGTTCATTCTCGTGTTACGCATCACGCTTGAGCTTCAGCAAGAACCAATGAGGTTCATTCTCATGTTACGCATCACGCTTGAGCTTCAGCAAGAACCAATGAGGTTCATTCTCGTGTTTACGCATCACGCTTGAGCTTCAGCAAGAACCAATGAGGTTCATTCTCGTGTTACGCATCACGCTTGAGCTTCAGCAAGAACCAATGAGGTTCATTCTCATGTTACGCATCACATTTGAGCTTCAGCAAGAACCAATGAGGTTCATTCTCGTGTTACGCATCACACCTGAGCTTCAGCAAGAACCAATGAGGTTCATTCTTGTGTTACACATCACGCTTGAGCTTCAGCAAGAACCAATGAGGTTCATTCTCGTGTTACGCATCACGCTTGAGCTTCAGCAAGAACTAATGAGGTTCATTCTCGTGTTAAGCATCACACGTGAGCGTCAGCAAGAACCAATGAGGTTCATTCTCGTGTTACGCATCACGCTTGAGCTTCAGCAAGAACCAATGAGGCTCATTCTCGTGTTACACATCACACTTGAGCTTCAGCAAGAACCAATGAGGTTCATCGTCATATTACGTACCATGTTTGAGCTTCAGCAAGAACCAATGAGGTTCATTCTCGTGTTACGCATCACGCTTGAGCTTCAGCAAGAACCAATGAGGTTCATTCTCGTGTTACGCATCACGCTTGAGCTTCAGCAAGAACCAATGAGGTTCATTCTCGTGTTACGCATCACGCTTGAGCTTCAGCAAGAACCAATGAGGTTCATTCTCGTGTTACGCATCACGCTTGAGCTTCAGCAAGAACCAATGAGGTTCATTCTCGTGTTACGCATCATGCTTGAGCTTCAGCAAGAACCAATGAGGCTCATTCTCGTGTTACACATCACGCTTGAGCTTCAGCAAGAACCAATGAGGCTCATTCTCGTGTTACGCATCACATTTGAGCTTCAGCAAGAACCAATGAGGTTCATTCTCGTGTTACGCATCACGCTTGAGCTTCAGCAAGAACCAATGAGGTTCATTCTCGTGTTACGCATCACGCTTGAGCTTCAGCAAGAACCAATGAGGTTCATTCTCATGTTACGCATCACATTTGAGCTTCAGCAAGAACCAATGAGGTTCATTCTCGTGTTACGCATCACACCTGAGCTTCAGCAAGAACCAATGAGGTTCATTCTTGTGTTACACATCACGCTTGAGCTTCAGCAAGAACCAATGAGGTTCATTCTCGTGTTACGCATCACGCTTGAGCTTCAGCAAGAACTAATGAGGTTCATTCTCGTGTTAAGCATCACACGTGAGCGTCAGCAAGAACCAATGAGGTTCATTCTCGTGTTACGCATCACGCTTGAGCTTCAGCAAGAACCAATGAGGCTCATTCTCGTGTTACACATCACACTTGAGCTTCAGCAAGAACCAATGAGGTTCATCGTCATATTACGTACCATGTTTGAGCTTCAGCAAGAACCAATGAGGTTCATTCTCGTGTTACGCATCACGCTTGAGCTTCAGCAAGAACCAATGAGGTTCATTCTCGTGTTACGCATCACGCTTGAGCTTCAGCAAGAACCAATGAGGTTCATTCTCGTGTTACGCATCACGCTTGAGCTTCAGCAAGAACCAATGAGGTTCATTCTCGTGTTACGCATGACGCTTGAGCTTCAGCAAGAACCAATGAGGTTCATTCTCGTGTTACGCATCATGCTTGAGCTTCAGCAAGAACCAATGAGGCTCATTCTCGTGTTACACATCACGCTTGAGCTTCAGCAAGAACCAATGAGGCTCATTCTCGTGTTACGCATCACATTTGAGCTTCAGCAAAAACCAATGAGGTTCATTCTCATGTTACGCATCACGCTTGAGCTTCAGCAAGAACCAATGAGGTTCATTCTCGTGTTACGCATCACGCTTGAGCTTCAGCAAGAACCAATGAGGTTCATTCTCGTGTTACGCATCACATTTGAGCTTCAGCAAGAACCAATGAGGTTCATTCTCGTGTTACGCATCACGCTTGAGCTTCAGCAAGAACCAATGAGGTTCATTCTCATGTTACGCATCACGCTTGAGCTTCAGCAAGAACCAATGAGGTTCATTCTCGTGTTACGCATCACGCTTGAGCTTCAGCAAGAACCAATGAGGTTCATTCTCGTGTTACGCATCACGCTTGAGCTTCAGCAAGAACCAATGAGGTTCATTCTCATGTTACGCATCACATTTGAGCTTCAGCAAGAACCAATGAGGTTCATTCTCGTGTTACGCATCACACCTGAGCTTCAGCAAGAACCAATGAGGTTCATTCTTGTGTTACACATCACGCTTGAGCTTCAGCAAGAACCAATGAGGTTCATTCTCGTGTTACGCATCACGCTTGAGCTTCAGCAAGAACTAATGAGGTTCATTCTCGTGTTAAGCATCACACGTGAGCGTCAGCAAGAACCAATGAGGTTCATTCTCGTGTTACGCATCACGCTTGAGCTTCAGCAAGAACCAATGAGGCTCATTCTCGTGTTACACATCACACTTGAGCTTCAGCAAGAACCAATGAGGTTCATCGTCATATTACGTACCATGTTTGAGCTTCAGCAAGAACCAATGAGGTTCATTCTCGTGTTACGCATCACGCTTGAGCTTCAGCAAGAACCAATGAGGTTCATTCTCGTGTTACGCATCACGCTTGAGCTTCAGCAAGAACCAATGAGGTTCATTCTCGTGTTACGCATCACGCTTGAGCTTCAGCAAGAACCAATGAGGTTCATTCTCGTGTTACGCATCACGCTTGAGCTTCAGCAAGAACCAATGAGGTTCATTCTCGTGTTACGCATCATGCTTGAGCTTCAGCAAGAACCAATGAGGCTCATTCTCGTGTTACACATCACGCTTGAGCTTCAGCAAGAACCAATGAGGCTCATTCTCGTGTTACGCATCACATTTGAGCTTCAGCAAGAACCAATGAGGTTCATTCTCGTGTTACGCATCACGCTTGAGCTTCAGCAAGAACCAATGAGGTTCATTCTCGTGTTACGCATCACGCTTGAGCTTCAGCAAGAACCAATGAGGTTCATTCTCATGTTACGCATCACATTTGAGCTTCAGCAAGAACCAATGAGGTTCATTCTCGTGTTACGCATCACACCTGAGCTTCAGCAAGAACCAATGAGGTTCATTCTTGTGTTACACATCACGCTTGAGCTTCAGCAAGAACCAATGAGGTTCATCGTCATGTTACGCATCACGCTTGAGCTTCAGCAAGAACCAATGATGTTCATTCTTGTGTTACGCATCACATTTGAGCTTCAGCAAGAACCAATGAGGTTCATTCTTGTGTTACGCATCACATTTGAGCTTCAGCAAGAACCAATGATGTTCATTCTCGTGTTACGCATCACGCTTGAGTTTCAGCAAGAACCAATTATGTTCATCGTCATGTTACGCATCACGCTTGAACTTCAGCAAGAACCAATGAGGTTCATTCTTGTGTTACGCATCACGTTTGAGCTTCAGCAAGAACCAATGAGGTTCATTCTCGTGTTACGCATCACGCTTGAGCTTCAGCAAGAACCAATGAGGTTCATTCTCGTGTTACGCATCACGCTTGAGCTTCAGCAAGAACCAATGATGTTCATCGTCATGTTACGCATCACGCTCGAGCTTCAGCAAGAACCAATGAGGTTCATTCTCGTGTTACGCATCACGCTTGAGCTTCAGCAAGAACCAATGAGGTTCATTCTTGTGTTACGCATCACATTTGAGCTTCAGCAAGAACCAATGATGTTCATTCTCATGTTACGCAGAAATTATAATTTTTGGGTGAACAATTAGCCTGGTTAAAACCAGACCCTTCTATGTTGAAACTGAGTTAGGGTCTGGCAAAGCTCCATAGACAAATCATTTCCAAAGGGGCGTCACCAACGGACGTCCCTCAAATGCCTCTTGGCGCAATTGGCTAAGACCCACCCATTCGTTTAGTATTGACCAACTGGGCTCGTTGTTATGGGAAGGAGGAGGCGGAAACCGGCGAACATTCACACATTTTAATGACAAAATAAAACAAATACAAAGTCCCTCACGGTCGACTGCCGCCACACATAATAAAACAAAACATCAAATAAAATTCAGGCCTGTCCTCTCTCGATCTTCACCGTCGTCGCTCCTCCTTTTATGCTTCCGCTCCTCCGTGAGAGATGCGAGACCGGCCTCACTCACGCCGTTCTGTCACGTCCCTCGGCCTCGATCGTCCTGCTCGCCACACTGGTATATCAGACTTTTGCCGAATCCAGTCAGCGCAGTCTCATCCCAAGAAGTCATATACTGACGTCTTGGGACGTCTTTTGACCATACGTCAATATCTGCCTTTTTAGGGTACCCTTAAACGTCGGTTAGATGACGTTATCGGATCCTAACTCTACCCCAGACCTAAACCTACCCCTAAACCTACCCCGTCACCTACTGACGTTAAAGGTAAAGCGTCAGTTGTATGACGTCCCAGGATCGTCATTTACCAACGTTTAAGGGTACCCTAAAAAGGCGGATATTGACGTATGGTCAAAAGACGTCCCAAGACGTCAATATATGACTTCTTGGGATGAGACTGTGTTAATCCAGTCGGTAAGACAGCGATAACATATTTTTTAGACATGAAGGCTTTGAGTGTTGTTCTTTGCTCGGGTTATAACGAAAAGGAATGTTTTAAATCGCTTAAAACAGACGTGATAGCTGATTCGAACGAGTGATGTTAGACGGCGACATCCATCTTTGTAATGTATCTGCTTCAAAATCCCAGCGCTGTCGTCATCGTGTAAAGCCCGCCCCAACGCTTCTGATTGATGCCGCGATTTCTGCGGACTGGAAATGGACTTGAATGAGCTCTTTGCCAGACTAACTTTCAGAGCAAATCTAAATTTGCCGGAAGTTGTCTGGGTTTTCCCAGGCTAGTGAACAATCCCTTTAAGCTCCAAAAATGTAACATCACATTATTGTGATATGGGCAATATAAGTCAGCACACAAAACCTTTTTTTATTTTGATAAGACGAGACAAAAAAATATTTTTTTGAATTTACAATAATTAAAAAAAAATGTCCCTAATGGTTTAAAAAAATATTTTTTTTTATCCATAATTACTGCTTAACGTTGTCAAATGTCATTTACATCATGACTCAAAAGGATGTGTGAGTGCAATTTGAGAGCTATGAGAGCAATATTTTCAGTAACTAGCTTAAATTTCAAATGACTTCTTTCACTTTCATTGTATTTAATATATGCAAAAGAGCCAGAACATTGTCCATATTCTGCCTAATACTGTTGGCAAAAATAAATAAATAAAATAAACACCCAAAAAGAGCTGTTTCCAGGTCAGTTACTGCTGTCCTATTCACAAAATAACAGTTACTGTTTTTTGCACAGAAATAATAACACGGATCCTGATTTCTCCTTTCATGCCATCGATGTTTCAGAGAAACATAGAGAAAGGGAGGCTGTGCTTTTCATTTCCTCTACAGGGAGTATGAGTCACACTAACCTTTCTTCTGTCTTTCACACAGTCCAATCATTTCATCAAAATTCATCTACTTGGGAGTATAAGCTGGACCAGAAACAGATGTGACTGCACGTATAAGCTTGTTTGGATTTTGTTTTCAGATAAAAGAGATCAGAATCTGATTTTCACAACATGGTTTATAATTCATGATCTTTGATAGAGCAAAAATTATTCAGTAAATTATTCACATGCTGTGTTTTTGTAAGTTTCTTGTTCGTAAGTTTTTATATAACTGTAAGACTACACGAAACAGCTGGTTTTAAATGTTTACTCATCACTTTGAAAAGCAGCTATCAAGGCCAACAGGTTGACATTGGTGTCCAAATCTGAATATGTTTCTCTAAAAACTTTCCTAAAACTGTGTCCAACTCACATCAGATGAACTGAGGAAATTTTTATTGGAAAAGATCCACTCAGACGGAAAACATGCGAGAAGTTTCCACTGCTCTCCCTGGGGCGGAAGACGGGTCACTGACACTTGTGCATGTGATGTCATTTCATTAGGACAACAAAGACTGATTATTATGATGAAGGATTTGGGTTATTATAATCATGCAGATCTATGTAAAAGCACACAATCATGAATGTAGCAAACCCCCCCTTTGTCCCAGAGTGAACATCAGCCTGTTCTCAAGGGGATTAATAGGATGAAAAATGTTTCAGGAGTGGACGCTTGAAAGATCTCTATCTTTTTAATGACGCTAAGAGGCCTCACACAATCCATTCTCATCTGCAAATGAACGTCTAGATGGACAGGGTTTCAGTTCCTGTTGAAAATATATATGAAACTAATGTATTTAATGTTTCAGTGACATATCAAACTGTTAATTATGTGATTGACTAGGATTTACATTTCTGAATGCGTATGTTTGTATGTAAAAATCTGTTATGAGGAGTCTGCTTGTGGGCTTTGACTCCCTCAAGTGGCGATAATCGGTAAGTGCAAACATAAATAGCACAAAACCTTCACATTAGGAACATTTTATTTAGTTTACACAAAGTAACACATAAAAATAAGAAAAAATTTAAATAGACATCCATGCATGTAGAAAAATATTTACAGATCATTTTACATACTAAATTTAACATTTTAAATCATTTTACACATCCGTGTGGATGATGATATCTAGGCATTTAGTAAGTAAAATGATTTTAAAAAGTTTGTTTTTTCAAGTGATCCCAGGTTTATCGCAATGTTTGCAGTGGTTACATCACGTTTAAGGCCTGAAACATACTTTACACAAATACGTGAAGAGGCTTCTAGTAACAAAACGTTTATGTATTCCAAGATCAAATCCAATTCATAGGGCAAGTACGCGTTGCATTCAGTGTTGCCACAAGGGGCGCTACAGGACATTAGCTTGATCAGTCTCTTTCTGCAGTTCATTTCATTTTTCAGGTCGACTAATGCTTTTGAAGATAATTTTTGCTGAGCCATTCGCTAAAGTCAATAGAGCTAGCAATGCAACAAAGACTAAGTTCAGAACCGCTGCCACAGCAATGCAATAGTGCACAACTTAACGATGTAGGCTACTTGTGTAAAAGTATGTTTCTGGCGTAAGAGTTCGTACTTGCCGCCAATGCACTTTAGAGAACTTTTTGCGTGTACATGGTAACCAGTTCCTGCCACGTTACTACAGCTATTTAGGCTACTACTGTAAAACCAGAATAAAGTAACACATGACTTTCTTAAAACAGTACAGGAAACTTAAAAAAAACGTTCTTTAATGTATTTTTTTGTATTACAATGGTGGCTAGAACCAATTTCAAACAGTTTCATTTGTAGTAACGTAAACTGTGGTAATTATTATTGGCGGGAACTTTGGTTGCCATAGTAATGTTTTTGGCGGGAACCTCAGAGGTTTTCCTCGGGGTCGTTGTGGTCCGATCCTACGCCCGTTTTCTGTGTACCCTCGGGTCCACCGCTGTCCGACTCCTCCTCGATGGCGAAGTGCACATCTGCTACGGAGCTGAGAGAGCTCACACTGCTCTGCTCCACCGAGCACAACGCGCACGCCAGAGGCGAGCGGCCGGTGTTCAGCGTGAACGGTACCGGCGTGGCGCGCAGCGCGGGAAATGCGGGGAGACTGAAACTGTTCTTCTTCTGGCTCGCGCCCCACGAGCGTTGTTCCTCCTCGTGCAGAAGCCGCGTGAACGCGTTCGAGCGACGCTTCTCGCGCCGCTTGGTGCGAAGGTAACCGAGCATGATCCCAATGAGGAAGACTCCGTAGAAGGACACCACGATGATGATGTACAGGTACGCGTTGTTGTCGCTTCCGCCGGGCAACGCGCTTCTGTTGCTCTGCTGCGATGAGGCGTTGTGCGCCAACTCCATTACGACAGTCACAGGAACTGAGTTACCTGTAGAAAGCACATTAAGTTAAAACATCATCCTTTCAATGACATATTATTATGTATACTAAAAATATTCGGTGTCGTGTTAGCGCCCCCTAAGTTAATAATGAGCAACTGAAGTGAATCTATCAAAACTAACTTTAGCTAGACAATAACTTTATTCTAGAGCTGATGTAAAGCCAACAATCTCTGTTTCTTTAATTTCCTATTATCACTGTAAAGCTGCTTGCTTTGAAACAATATTGTCAAAAGCACATATAAATTAAGGTGACTTGACCAAAATAAACATCTGTAAAAAAATGGGTCACACATTAGGGTTCAATTCTCACTATAAACTTCGACTTTTGCCTCAAAAAAACCCAATTGCTACTTTTTAATAGTTAGTAAGGTAGTTGTTAAGTTTAGGTAGCCTATTTATATGATTAAGAAATGTAGAATATGATCATGCAGAATAAGGCATTATGTGCTTTAATTAGCCTAGGCTACTAAGCAGAAAATCAGATATCTTCCAGCCAGGAAATCTAAAACTAAAAAGAATCTTTAAAACCACTTAGAAAAATAACAGACTCAGTTCTAGCCTACATCAAAGTTCATAATGACTAAAGTTTTTGTAAACTCTCCTCGCATATTTATACATGACTTAAACGTTTATATTCAGCTTTAATGGAAAGTACTATAAAGTAGTCATGAAAGGACTGCTAGTTACTCACCGGGATGTTTCACCCTGGAGCGCGTCAGCCCGTTTCACGCGTCTCCTCGAGTCTCTCTGGATTGTAACGGGTTAGTCAGCAGAGTCCCGTTTAAATAGCGGATCCCATGTGTGGACACGAGCCAGCGGGATCTGTGACAGAGGTTCAGGGAGTCGAGATCCTCACGTTCTTCCTCGCTTGAGCTCACACACACACATTCTGATGACGTTTAATGAAGTCCAAGTGCGCAGCGCTGCCAAATGTGCTCGTTTATCATAACATATCCAGTCAGGCTTGCTTTAGGAAAGCCTCTTCTTCAGCAGAACAGCAAAGCCTTTGGAAAAACCAGAGGAATTGTTGCACGCAGAAACAAGAATGGCTCACGCAAAAAGGAAGATCCTTCATCATTGAACAATTATATTTTTTACTAAGATTAACTGATTCATGCATGCTTAAAATAATGCATAATAATGCTAATGCATTAATGGATTAGTTCACCCAACATTTTAAATTCTGTCATTAATAACTCTCCATTTCATTCCAAATCCGAAAGACTTTTATTGATCTTTTTAACACAAATGAAGATCTTTTTGATAAAATCTGAGAGTTTTCTGTCCCTCTATTGACAGCTACACAACTACCACCTTCAAGCCCCAGAGAGGTAGTAAAAACAAAGTAATCATGTGACTCCAGTGGTTTAACCTCAGTTTTATGAAGTGCTTTGTTTGAGAAAAAAAAACTTAATCTAGCACTTTATTTACAAAATATTAATATCCAACACTTGTATGGGTGTGTGTGTTGTGTTGTCTTGAGCAGACTTGTTGATAAAAGCACGTCTGAGAACATTTTCTAAATAAAGTGGTAAAAAAAATTGTACAAAGCACTCATGTCGCTTCATAAAACTGAGTTTAAACCACTGGAGTCACATGATTCCTTTGTCTTTACTACCTCTCTGGGGCTTGAAATGTAGTTGTGTAGCTGTCAATGAAGGGACAGAAACTCTCAGATTTCATCAAAAAGATCTTCATTTGTGTTACGAAGATGAACAAAAGTCTTGCGGGATTGGAACAACATGAGAGTGAGTAATTAATGACAGAATTTTCATTTTTGGGTGAACTATCCCTTTAAAGGAATGGCTCATGCAAAAAGGAAAATGTTTTATCACTGAACATAATTTTATCCCTTAAAACTTATCTTTGATCACCAAAATTACATATTTAAACGCTTTTTACTTGAAAAAAATTCTTCATGCCTTAAAATAAATTGAATGTAACTCGACACCCTTGCCTCATTTAGTGGTTCTATGAATATGCAAATGAGCCCCGCCTCCACTCACTCACGCCGCGATCCACTCGATGACGATCACACGTTGATCTGATTGGTTACAAGGTAGTTTGTGACGTCAGAAACACCAGCGATTTAAACCGTGTTTTTGAGACTCTTTGATTCACTGCAGTTTTAAGCAGAAAATACTCAGGAATGCTGTTGACTTATGAGTTTACACATGGTTTGTCTTAAAGCACATTAAAAACGCCACAGACATATAAACAACATAAACTTGATTTTCACCACAGGGGGACTAATAACAGATTAATACATGCTTTAAAAATATATTGCTTGTTAGTTCATGTTAGCTAATGCATTAACTAATGAGACCTTATTGGAAAGGGTTACTTTAACAAGCATTACTATAAAATTCAAGGTAACATTACTTTGGGACTAATGCCATGCATTTGAAGTTTAAGCTGTACCGTACAACCCCACTGACGTAGTTCTCAAGCGTGTCCTGGTCTGGCTTACGTCAGCAGTGAAAGAATCAGTGCCAACCTCATCTGTCTGGCAGTGATGCATGATGGGCAAGCGTAGCGTGGCACGGCTGCAGAAAACTGGAGCCAGAATATGCAAACCAAAGCCCGACCACACCTTTCAATTAGGCTCGAGTAACAGAGAACTGACGCAAAGTGCATGAAGAATCTGATCATCAAATCAGCAGTTCTAGGCTGAGACCACATTACAGACACAACAGCATTATAACACTCAGTTCTTTCAGCTACATGGACTTTTTCCAATCACACGTCGCTATAGGGACTCGTGTACTCTGCAGATCTGTAAAGAAAACGAGTGCGTTGTCATTTATGGAAGTATTTCTATAAAAGGTTATAGCAGACTTTCAGACATATGCTCTGTTCAAGATCAGACACTTCAACTTGATTAAGAATACCGTGAGTATTTACACAATGGAGTTAAAGTTAGTCATGCTCAGTGAAGGATTGAGGTCTTTTTTTTAAGGTCTTTTAACCTGAAATTTGTTTTGAATGTTTTAGAGTAACACAAACCAACTGATGTACCAAAAAACATCACATAATCCATCACCTCCATTGCTAATACTTACTGAAGAGGATGGAAAGTAGAAAAGAAAGCCTATAAAATTGATTACCAGTTGCACAAGCAAACATGTTTGATTAGCAACAGGAACATTATGAAGCCCTTGTAATATTTCAGGGACATGGCAACATCCACTCAAACCAAATGTATAATAACTTGCTCTATGTTCACTTAATTTGTCTTAAGACACATTCTATATGGTATATGTACTGCGTAGTATGTGTTTTTCCCCCACAGGAAAGCCCTTCAATCCATTATCTCAAGTTCACAGGATCAATTTCATGGCAAATTACAAAATAAATGACTAACTTATGACCTGATACTTCAATGTCAATGACTGATTTCATTTGAGTTCAAAACGGGCTGTTATCAGGGGGCACCGAAAACAGAGACGGACCAAAAGGACAAAGTAATAATGATGAAAGGAGAGATCGTGCGACTGCTGCTTCCACAGGGATCAACATGAGTTCAGTTAACAAGCAGGGAGCTCTTTTACTCATCCAAGATATCATAAACCAAGCTCTATTATACCTGGAAAATGCAGTCCGTTAGCCTTTCAAGCTTTTAAGAGTACAACTGTCAGGTTCTGGAAGAAAAAACTATTTTTCCCCTTCATTTGTTTCCTCCATAGGGAAAAAGATTTTGAACAATAATGTGTAATCCTTTATTAAAGTAACACTATGTAGTTTTTCAACCTTCATAATATATTTCCAAGACCCTTGTGATGGTACATCGACTTAAAATAAGTTAAACGACACGTCTGCCATAGCCTGACGGGGTCTGTATCGCTTTTACTGGCACTATGTAACTTCGGGTTTCGGGTAGGAACCCGTAACACAAAAAGAACAACAAAATTCGACTGCTTTACGTCAAGCGCTACAATAGTCATTATTTCGTTTTTCTTCGTTTCTGATGTCGCAATACATCATACTTTCATGAAATCATGTAACATACTCTACCTTGTCTGTGGACATCGTTCATTGTAAAGCCGGTGCTGGGTAAACAGCGAGCGTGCGTGCGACGGTAGGCTAAATTATTTACGACAGCGGCAATGGACAATTTCGTTTCCAACCAGTAGGGTGACCGAAGAAGAAAAGTTACTTGGTGTTACTTTAACAGGGGAATTCATGGTGTAAAACTACATTACCCATGATGCAGTACAAAAATCCCACCAATCAGAGAAACATGGAAAGCAAAAGACATTGCAGGGACATCCAAAATGCCAGGGCTGCAATAAGTCTGCAATAAATCTGACGTCCTCTATGAGGTATACAATAGAATTAACAACTCCATTTGCAGCAAGTCTTAGCTGGTATCTTAGATTTATTTATTTCTAAACGAAACAGTTCAACACGCTCTGAAACAACTCGAGCACATGTCAGTGTCTTTATAGACAAATAGAGGAAAACCTCCTTGAAATGAATCAATTCAGTTTAAAATGTTTAATGGACATGGTTGAATGGTTTATATTAGAAGAATTATACTAGATCTATTATCCTGTCCAGCAGGATATACAGTCACCCAATAGGAACACTCCAATCCAAGCACAGAATCAGAATCATCCAATGAGCAGAGACGGTTTAGTGATTTCATACTCTCCATTGAGCATGTTCTAATATTGAAATAAATCTGATTATTATAACAATAATTTAAAAATAGCTTAAAGATGTTTGATTTTCCAGATCGTTGGTTAATATGCACACAGTCTCCTCCCGACAGAATTCAATTTCAATTATGGAAAGATTAAAAAAGCAAATAATGGCTTTATGTGTTTAGACATCCTAATGAAACCAGTCCAACGTTTCCATCAGCATTTGTCTGTACTTGTTTGAAACGGAAGGTTTTAATGAAAAAGTAAGCTTATAAAAACATGTCTTTTGATTCAGTGTTTGTGTATGGGCAGTAGAACTGGGATTTTTTTTTACATGCATGTCCTGAGAAATCACAAATTAAGCACTAATTTAATTTGAATGTGAACCCTAAATTTTGCAGTCCAATTCATATTACTTTGCATCTGAGTAACATGTTCTGAGAGCAATCATCATGTATATACCCGGAGAAAGCCACCGCGATTATGTCACCAGAAGATATCTAAAAAGAAAGTTGACGTATATGTCAGAAGACGTTTTTTTTAGCATATATTTAGTATCATCCACTGAATGTAAATAACATATGCACGTTTGTATGATGTAAAACGCATTTAAATATACGCGTCACAGCACTGCATGTGCGCAAGGAATTATTGAATTCGAATGAGAAAATAGTCCGATTCAGGTTTACACCACCGCTTTCAATCAATCGAAATGTCATTCAGATCGAGCTCATTCGGATTGATCGAGGTGTTTACATGAAGGATATGAGCAATCGATCTGATTATAAAAGGATTTTTTGCTTGTACTATGTAATTGTAGCTACAGCCCTGAACATTTTTGCATGTCAATTATTTCACGCGTTCTGATTTGCTGACATGTCGTGGGGGGAGAGTGCGCATGTGCTTAAGTTTGGAGAAAGTCTGGCGTTACTTTTAGCAGCTTGAAGTATTACTGGTTGAGAGTGTTTGTGTTTACTAGACATACTGGACATTAGAAATATCATACTGATCAATCAACGGTATGAAAACATTTCCAAATGATTATGTTCATATGTCTGTAACATCCATGGGAAATCTCCATCCTGATTGGAGTTTGCTATAGTGTGATAAATTACTTTTTCTGCCCTCTTGTCCACCGTTTTTGTCTGGAATCAGCAGTGGTTTGGTTCTACTTGGCCCCATACATCCTCTCAATGTCGTCTTGGTAGCGAGTTTTTAGCTCCTTTCGCTTGAGTTTAAAAGCGTCTGTAACCAGGCCGGTCTCTGGAGTCCAGGGCTCAATGCTCAAGCAGATCTTCCGGGGAATCTCAAATCTTTCTAACTGGGCTGTTAAATACACAGGAACAGGAAATCAATCATAAGCACAGCTAAACTAAGTGGTAAAACAAGAAGCACAACAAATGACTTTGTGCAGGATATAAACATTCATCTATAGCAGGGGTTCCCAGACTTTTTTGTCAGCCGAACCCCTTAGATGTGAAATATTTACTTCATTTGGATCGGATCAGCACGGAATGGAACGGTTAAGCAAAGAGAACAGTTTGGCGAGACGGTGGAAAAGCAGCTTTTGTAGCTGGACTTTAAAATGGACTATAACCTCTTTTTAGTTGTGATAGTGTCTCAGTCCATTTTAGATGTGGATATATATTTAAGTAGTTATAAAAATGAAGACAGGAAAATATCATTTTTGTAAATTACAATTGTAATGTAAAATAAAAAAATATTATACAACACTAATATAATAAATAATATAATAAATTCTTTACTTTTAAATGTTCAAATCCTCTAGCTCCTAAAATAGTGTAAACTTCTGTCCACAAAAATGTAGGAAATTATGCAAACGTCTTAATAAAATAATCTAGAGCATGTTGTGTTCCCAAATGAACGTTAAACTCCCAGCGGTTCCCTGCATTTACTGTGAGAGGCGGAATACAGTGGATCATATAGTGATTATCGTCCAGCCCCATTTATTTATTTAGATTTTACATTATTAATTAATTGTTAGCTTGTTAATCACCTCACGAACTCACGGTGGGAAGCTCTGATCTATAAAAGTAACATTTTAAGATTACACGATTGGGGCCAATATTATATCATTGGTGCGTTCTAGAGCTGAAATATTCTGGATAAATTTGAGAATCACGATTTTTTTTCTTCTTCTCAGATTAAGATCATGATTCTGAACAGACAATTAAACAAAATAACATGTCATTTACTTGAGTTTCTGACAAAATGTTATTTGCTGCTGCATATTTTTAATATGTTTAATTTATTTGAAATACTTATTAAAAAAATCGGTTTGAATGAATGATTTGAAATTTTTCACTTGTTTCATTACTGGATGAATCAGCGTTTTTGACCGAATCTTGAATGATTCAATGACAAATACATATTTTTAACAGTCACTTGTCGCCACCTACTGGTGTAACGATGTAATGATACAATCGTTATTTGGAAGCAGGTGATTTGCTTTATTGTGATTACTTTACTCTGGTGTGTTTAAAAAAAAAAAAAGTTTAACAGACAGAATCGTTGTCATTTAGGAATAAGTTTGCATGGGCGTTTGAATCGAGATCGCGATCTTTTAACAATTAATCATGCAGCTCTAGTGCATTCTTAGAGAAACTTGCATTCTGTGCACAGTATACATGTTACACACTACAGAAATAGTATGAGAAGTATGATAGTATGCCAGGGACCCATTCACCTGTCAGTGCCGCTTCTGTGATGACTTTAAGCACCTCCTCCTCGATGACAGGGCTGTTACAGAGCTCCTCCCACAAACCTCTGATACGCTTCCTCTCAGCCAGCGCCAGCAGCTGCTTCTGATTGGGCACCACAAAGCCAATCACGTAAGACTCGTCACTGGAAAACAGGAAGAGGAGGGACTAAAAATATTTGTGGGTGTATTCAGGAGTGTTGACTATCAAAGTGTCAAAGTGTTTTAGTTAGGATTGGGCGATTTGATTTCATAAGAGTGACATTGATATATATCACAATCTAGTTATTTTAATTTTATTTAGTATTTATTAACAACAACAATAGAACAAATAAAAATAAATAAAGATACAAATGACTGAACTGTGCTTTAAGCTTTTCAGGTACAGTGGGTCTATTTAACAGTTGCATAATACATAAATTTAAATAATTGTGGAATGTTGTAACATCATAATCATTACCGAATTAATCAACATTGAACTGACTCAAAGTGAATAATGACACTATTGTCTTCTGTAGAGCTCCTTATAAGGATTATGAACTAATTTCATGAACTTTATACAGTTACTGAACTGAATCAACACTATTGTCTTTTTATAGCTGCTTTACTACAGAATTTGAATTGGTCTCATATTTGATATGCATAATGATCATTATTTTCCTGTTCATCACTGTGAAGCTGCTTTGAATCAATCTGTATTTTATAAAAGTGCTTTATCAGTAAAGGTGACTTAACATGATTACTGACATACATTATTTAGAAATGATGTTACAGAATTCATATTAAAATACTGGTGATGCTAGTGTGTTTTCTGCGTGGCTGCCACTATATACAAATAAAGTCAAAGTCGCTTTTTAAAATTTTGTTTTATTTGTCTTTAAGACATGGATTTAAATGGATTTAAAGGCAAATGCTTAAAGGTGACATATTATGCCCCTTTTCACAAGATGTAATATAAATCTATGGTGTCTGTGAAATTTCAGCTCAAAATACCCCCCAGATCATTTATTATAACTTGTCAAATTTGCCCCCTTTTGGGTGTGAGCAAAAACGTGCCGTTTTTGTTTCCCTTTAAATGCAAATGAGCTGCTTTTCCCTACCTCCGTTCAGAAGACGGCAGATCCTTTACACGAGCTTCGGATAACGGCAATAACAAAACACGCAAATCTCATCAAAATCTCAAAATAACCAGTTGTGGAGAGACTCAGGATAGGTTGCATCCTTTAGACGCACCTGGACGTTTCTGAATGGTAAGTGGATACATTTATATAGTTGTTGTGGATTTACATTGATTCACCTCATCGACTTGCATGTACTGTCATGTTTAACTTTTACACAAGTTGCCACATACATTACACATGTATGTATAAAGTTTCCCTGGGTCTTTATAAGACAGCTGTGGACATTTTTTGGTCAAATAGTGTTCTGTGCTCGTCTGTGCAGCCAACGACAGAACAGTGTGCATGCTTTGCTCAAACTTTTCCATTGCGTTAGAACTGGTTTAACTGTTGCCGCTTCTGAAAACCAAATGGCGGCACCATAGATGGAAACGTGCAGAATAAGGGGCGGTAATATTATAATAAGATCCGTCAGAAGGGAAGCGAAATCTGATCGGCTTATTTTTTGACATGCTTGCAGAGAAAGGCTTACCAAAGCAAAGTTACTGGGTTGTCACTTTTCACGTTTTCTGGGTTGGTAGATGCACCGGGGACCCGATTATAGCACTTAAACACGGAAAGAGTCAGATTTTCATGATATGTCTCCTTTAAGAGTCTATGAATGATTGTAACTGTAGAAGAACCAGATAACTTTCTAAGGCATTTGTTAGTACTGTAACACATGTGTTTTTGTTAGTGCGGTACAGGTTGTACTTTGTGTTGGCACCTGTTGGCATAGGCACAGATGTTGTCGACGAGTGGGCAGTTTTTCAGGACGGCCTCCACTTTTCCCAGAGACACATATTCTCCTGCTTGAAGCTTCACCAGGTCTTTCTTACGATCTTAATACACACACACACAGACACACACACACACATACACACACACAAATATTAAGCAGATTTCATCTGATATTTATGCAAGTGAACTACAGGAAGTTCTCCTTTCTCTCCCTTTTGGAGTGTATCCTGCTTTCTTTGAGTCCTTATCACTGCCTTTACGGGAATATGTTGACAGTGAAAAGTGTCATTTACAGGAAGAACAGGACTTAAGCGTTTTATCGCAAAACAGAGGGGATTTCCATTCGCTCACTCCTGCCAAAACAATCTTTATGATGTTCTGGATAATCTCTCTTTGCCGCTCTCTTACCGATAATCTTCAGACAGCCATCTCCATGAAACTCTCCGATGTCTCCAGTGCAGAACCACCGCTGGCCTTTCTTATCCACGAAGAAGTCCTCACGGTTCTTGTCTTTGTTCTTGTAGTAGCCCATTGTTACGTTTGGCCCACCGACCAGAATCTCTCCTCGCGGACAGGGCCGGTCTGTGCTGCGATAGCCACCTGGATACATACATACATGATGCATTATGATGACAAAAAGAGGGATGGGAAAACAGACTAAACTGTATAAAGCGCAACAGAA
This sequence comes from Chrosomus eos, assembly GCA_036326025.1. Taxonomy (NCBI): domain Eukaryota; kingdom Metazoa; phylum Chordata; class Actinopteri; order Cypriniformes; family Leuciscidae; genus Chrosomus; species Chrosomus eos. The sequence continues at coordinate 37,680,531 of CM070825.1, read as the reverse complement.
GAATTCCAGAAATACAAGTATCTTTCAAAATCTCCAGAGCGAAACTGAAGACAGACCTACCATGGGTTCAGAAGTTGTTTAGCCGAAAGTCAATGTTATTTTAGTTTGACAAATTGACATAAGTTTAGTCCACATTGCAGCTTATTTTGGCCAAGAACAACACTTAGACAGGAAGAGACCATCTGACTGACAAATAAAGGGACCAATCACAGTTTTTCTTTCCAATTTAGGGGCGGTTTCCATGAACAGGTCTAGCTAAAACACTGAAAATTGTCAGAAAGTGTGTATCGACTAGTGTATGAATCCTTGTGAAAAAGAAGTGTGCTTAATTGTATTGAATGTGTGCTTGTAGTGTACTTCAAATCTTAAAAGTATATATTTTTAAAAACTGTACTTGCAGATAATATAATATTTATTAAATAAAAGGCCACTTTAGTGTACTTGAAGAGAGTACACTTCCATGACTGTTTCTTAACACACTTAAGTACACTTTTAAAATGTGCACTTTGTAATAATGTGAAATGACATGATTACGCTCTAAATCATTATCTTTTCATATCTTTTGTCATGCTTTAAAAAAGTACACTTATTCTGATGTGTTGACTAACATACTAAAGCACATCTAAAGCATTTCATTATAATTTAAACTGTAGTGTGTTTTGTGTTGTAGTATATTTAAATATGACACAAGTTTTAATAGAAATAACATTCATGTATAGAGCTAGTTTACCATATATACTTGTCAGTTCAGACATTCAACAGTACACTTTAACCATATATTTTAAAGACAATATAATTATGAAATTACATATACAAATGGATTTAAGTTACGTGGGTAAAAAAGCACATTAATTCATCTAATTGCATTTAATATAAATTTAAATTATAATAATTTTTTATTGAAGTGCAATTAACGATTACGCTTTATTTTAAGGTGTCAGTGCTACAGTGTAATTACACATACTGAGTAATAAAAAAAGGTCCCACTTTATATTAAGTGGCCCTAATACCTGTGAACTTACATGGTTACTAGATATGTACTTAGTATGTAACTACAGTGTAATTACACATTGGTACATAGTATTTACAACAGTAATATTTGTGTAACTACACATATGTAACAACCCACGGAAAGGTATGTGTAAGTACAAATGTGTAATAGGACATTGGTAACAACACTTTTTCCACTACAGTAAGTACACATGTGTAACAGGCATTGTGTAACTACATTTTGTAACAACAATATGTATTCACACAAGTTGTTCCACTTCCACACGCAGTCTTCCATACTGTAGTTACCAGTTAAGAACACACTGAAACCATGATGATTCCTATGTGTATACCATGTATTTACTATATGTCCGACAGGACTTATGTTGAATTACAGCTAAAGTTTTCCCTTGTGGTACCAGTGTACTTACATGGTTACTCCTCAGGAACTCTGCACTTGATACAATGTGTTCAATTATCATAACTTACTGTGTATTATGCAAAACCCAAACCTCTGTGCAACACTGTATTAACAGTGTACTTACATGGTAACTCCTCAGGAACTGTCTACTTAATATAAAGTGTAAAATGGTCATAACTTACTGTGTATTATGCAAAACCCAAACCTCTGTGCAACACTGTATTAACAGTGTACTTACATGGTAACTCCTCAGGAACTGTCTACTTAATATAAAGTGTAAAATAGTCATAACTTACTCTGTAATATGCAAAACCCAAACCTCTGTGCAACACTGTATTAACAGTGTACTTACATGGTAACTCCTCAGGAACTGTCTACTTAATATAAAGTGTAAAATGGTCATAACTTACTCTGTAATATGCAAAACCCAAACCTCTGTGCAACACTGTATTAACAGTGTACTTACATGGTAACTCCTCAGGAACTGTCTACTTAATATAAAGTGTAAAATGGTCATAACTTACTCTGTAATATGCAAAACCCAAACCTCTGTGCAACACTGTATTAACAGTGTACTTACATGGTAACTCCTCAGGAACTGTCCACTCCACTTAATATAAAGTGTAAAATAGTCATAACTTACTCTGTAATATGCAAAACCCAAACCTATGTGCAACAATGTATTAACAGTGTACTTACATGGTAACTCCTCAGGAACTGTCTACTTAATATAAAGTGTAAAATGGTCATAACTTACTCTGTAATATGCAAAACCCAAACCTCTGTGCAACACTGTATTAACAGTGTACTTACATGGTAACTCCTCAGGAACTGTCCACTCCACTTAAATAAAAGTGTAAAATAGTCATAACTTACTCTGTAATATGCAAAACCCAAACCTATGTGCAACAATGTATTAACAGTGTACTTACATGGTAACTCCTCAGGAACTGTCCACTTAATATAAAGTGTAAAATGGTCATAACTTACTCTGTTAATACAGTGTTGCACATAGGTTTGGGTTTTGCATATTACAGAGTAAGTTATGACCATTTTACACTTTATATTAAGTAGACAGTTCCTGAGGAGTTACCATGTAAGTACACTGTTAATACAGTGTTGCACATAGGTTTGGGTTTTGCATATTACAGTGTACTTACATGGTAACTCCTCAGGAACTGTCTACTTAATATAAAGTGTGAAACGGTCATAACAGAGACCATCTCAGCAAACCCAAACCTCTCATAGTTTTATTAACAATAGCATTAAAATATATTTTGAGCCACTAATCCTACTCATACAACTAAACCTACCCATAACCATTCCTTAAAACTACGTAGGCTACACTTATGAAGAAAAAAAACCCAAAACATACAGACAAGTAACGTTATCAATTTCACAATAATTTGTTTATTGCGAAAATGTCAAAACCGGTACCAAAAGTGGTTCACATGATGATGCGTTGCAGCCGCAGTCCTCTCTGGCAGTATTATAATAGTTGTGTATGAGGTACAGATCAGAATATAAATTATTAATCCATGAAAATGTTAATGTGGTTTCGGTTCGCTCTGTGTGAAGGCACGCGCGCTTCTCTGTAGCCTACTACACCGACTGAAACACGGCATGTCGCAATCTGTGACGAAGCAGGCGAGAGCCAATGAGCGTTTGATATCACGGCCGTAAAACATGTCGTAACTCTTCTTGAAGGCGCATTTTTTGAATTTGAATTCATCACCAGCGCGCCTGAGCGCGGGATTTGACGTTTGCGGTCGCTGCTGAGAAATGAAGATGAAGATCATAAAGGGCTGAATTTGGATCTGTTTCCTGCAAACAACGTGGATTCTAAATATTTGGATTACATCAGGTTAATAAAATTTATGTATTTTGCGAATTTATGTTGTGTTTTATTGGAGAAAACGCTTTTTGTGTCTCACAGTAAATAAACTAAATGCTACAAAATGGTTAAATGATTAAACAAGGTTTTTTTTTAAGGCTTTAGTTTAAAGTGTAGGCTAATCTTGTTTATTGTTTACAGAACACTGTAATTTACTGTAAAGGCAAATAGGTCACCACAATGTAAAATCAAAAAAATATAAAAATAAAGAGTAAATCTTTAAAAGTGCTATGCAGTAATATCCCAGAATCTTTAAAAGCATACATTTACTGTGGTACACAACAATGACCCTGCAGTTCCTTTGGAGTTACCATGTAAGTACACTGTTTATACAGTGTTGCAAAGAGGTCTTGGTTTAGCATATTACAGAGTAAGTTATGACCATTTTACACTTTATATTAAGTAGACAGTTCCTGAGGAGTTACCATGTAAGTACACTGTTAATACAGTGTTGCACAGAGGATTGGGTTTTGCATATTACAGAGTAAGTTATGACCATTTTACACTTTATATTAAGTAGACAGTTCCTGAGGAGTTACCATGTAAGTACACTGTTAATACAGTGTTGCACAGAGGTTTGGGTTTTGCATATTACAGAGTAAGTTATGACTATTTTACACTTTATATTAAGTAGACAGTTCCTGAGGAGTTACCATGTAAGTACACTGTTAATACAGTGTTGCACAGAGGATTGGGTTTTGCATATTACAGAGTAAGTTATGACCATTTTACACTTTATATTAAGTAGACAGTTCCTGAGGAGTTACCATGTAAGTACACTGTTAATACAGTGTTGCACATAGGTTTGGGTTTTGCATATTATAGAGTAAGTTATGACTATTTTACACTTTATATTAAGTGGACAGTTCCTGAGGAGTTACCATGTAAGTACACTGTTAATACAGTGTTGCACAGAGGTTTGGGTTTTGCATATTACAGAGTAAGTTATGACTATTTTACACTTTATATTAAGTAGACAGTTCCTGAGGAGTTACCATGTAAGTACACTGTTAATCAGGGTCGGCGCCACGAGGGGGCCCCAGGGGGCCTGGCCCGGCCACCTGGGTCACTGTGCCCCCTCACCTCTGGTCAGCGCACCACCCTGCCTCGGAACCTCGGAACGCGATTTCAGCCGCTGAGACTCGGCAACAGGCACGCTACCACTGTGCCCTTTTATTCCTGACATATTATAATTGTCACATTCACGTTTACCTTCATCATCTACATTCACTACATTTCCCAGCATTCCCCTGGATCCTCACCTGCACTCGATTCCCTCATCACCACACCTGATCTCCATCACGTCATCTCATCACCAGCACGGACTATATAACACTCACTCTCCCTGCAGTCACTGTCTGATCTCGTCAATACCTGACACACAGACTCACCTCTGCTCAACCAGAGACTTACCCGCTACTTACCTGCTACTCACCTGTCCCTATTGGATTATCCTCTTCATCGTGTGCCATCTTCAGTTCCCAGCCGTCCAACTGCAACCCTCTCCAGTGACTGTTCATCATCATCTGAAAGAGAGACTCTGGTTATTCCTGTGGCTAAGTTCATCCAATTATCATCTGTTAATATACTCACCATAACTCCGTCTGCTTCTGCTGTTCCTAAAATAAACACCATTTCACTTACCACCTGTCTGTCTCCTGTATCAACCGTGACAGAAGATCAGACCGCCCCAAGATGGACGATGGGGAAAAAATTATCGTCCTGGCTCAGGAGAGCCAAAGTTGGTCTTCGTTTGTGGAAGGCTTTATCCGCATTGCACTCGTCAGTAATGTGGCTGACGAGCGGTTGTGTACCTTATTCTGGCTCGGGGCCAGATTACACCACCGGATCGACCTTCCAGACACCACCGGACTCAGCTGGAGGGAGACCGTGATCCGGTGTCTGGAGAGTGTCGGTTCCCGACCCGGTACACAACCTACCAGCACCAAGCCCACTTCGCCGCTGGTCCCATCCAGCACAGAGCCTTCGCCGCTGGTCCCATCCAGCACAGAGCCTTCGCCGCTGGTCCCATCCAGCACAGAGCCTTCGCCGCTGGTCCCATCCAGCACAGAGCCTTCGCCGCTGGTCCCATCCAGCACAGAGCCTTCGCCGCTGGTCCCATCCAGCACAGAGCCTTCGCCGCTGGTCCCATCCAGCACAGAGCCTTCGCCGCTGGTCCCATCCAGCACAGAGCCTTCGCCGCTGGTCCCATCCAGCACAGAGCCTTCGCCGCTGGTCCCATCCAGCACAGAGCCTTCGCCGCTGGTCCCATCCAGCCCAGAGCCTTCGCCGCTGGTCCCATCCAGCACAGAACCTTCACCGCTGGTCCCATCCAGCACAGAGCCCCCACCGCTGGCCTCTGCCAGCCCTGATCTAATAGACTTTTTCACAGAGCCAGAGCCCGTTGACCCAGCGCCAGAGCCAGAGCCCGCTGACCCAACGCCAGAGCCAGAGCCCGTTGACCCAGCGCCAGAGCCAGAGCCCGTTGACCCAGCGCCAGAGCCAGAGCCCGTTGACCCAGCGCCAGAGCCAGAGCCCGTTGACCCAGCGCCAGAGCCAGAGCCCGTTGACCCAGCGCCAGAGCCAGAGCCCGTTGACCCAGCGCCAGAGCCAGAGCCCGTTGACCCAGCGCCAGAGCCAGAGCCCGTTGACCCAGCGCCAGAGCCTGAGCCCGTTGCCTGCCCGCCAGAGACCGCCGTCCAGCCAGAGACCGCCGTCCAGCCAGAGACCGCCGTCCAGCCAGAGACCGCCGTCCAGCCAGAGACCGCCGTCCAGCCTGAGACCGCCGTCCAGCCAGAAACTGTATTCCCACCCTGCCTCCCTCTCCCACCTCCGCTATTGATGTCTTCATGCTCTACTGCCTCGCCTCTACTGAGCCCTGTCGACCCTGCTGCCCATCCACAGCTACCCCCCAGTATCGCTGTGGAGCCGCCTCTGGGTCTCCAAGCCTCAGCATCGCCCTGGTCAGTGGATCCCCTGTCCTTGCCTCAATACCCTGAACCTCTGACTCCACCTTGGTCCTCCGACCCTACAGCCTCTCTGCGGCTCATTGTGCCCTCACCTCCGCCGGGTCTTGTCAGCCCTATATCTCCACCAGGCTCACTCTTCCTTCCTTCCTCACATTGGTCAGCCGTCACCCTGGTTCCACCTCGGGACTCCGTGCTACCGGCTGTGCCTCTGCCCTGCATCCCTTCTGCTCCACCGGGCTCCATCTTCCCTCCTGCTCCTCAGTCGTCCTCCCTCGCACTGGTTACGCCACGGGCTTCCAGAGCCCCTTCTCCGTGTCGGTCCCATGAGCCTGCAGATCTGCCTTGGCCCTCCAGACCTGTGGTGTCACCTCGGCTCTGGGTCCATTCGGCTCAGTTGGGGATCTTGGAAACTTCTACTGGGTCTTCACCGCCATGGCCACCCGAAGGGGTCTCACCGCCATGGCCACCCGAAGGGGGCTCACCGCCATGGCCACCCGAAGGGGGCTCACCGCCATGGACGCCCGAGGGTCCCACAGCTCCGCCCTGGACACGTCCTCTCTCATCTGCTCCGCCTTGACTCCTCTGCAGCGCGAGGTCGCGCTTTCCGGAGGGGGGTGTAATGTCACATTCACGTTTACCTTCATCATCTACATTCACTACATTTCCCAGCATTCCCCTGGATCCTCACCTGCACTCGATTCCCTCATCACCACACCTGATCTCCATCACGTCATCTCATCACCAGCACGGACTATATAACACTCACTCTCCCTGCAGTCACTGTCTGATCTCGTCAATACCTGACACACAGACTCACCTCTGCTCAACCAGAGACTTACCCGCTACTTACCTGCTACTCACCTGTCCCTATTGGATTATCCTCTTCATCGTGTGCCATCTTCAGTTCCCAGCCGTCCAACTGCAACCCTCTCCAGTGACTGTTCATCATCATCTGAAAGAGAGACTCTGGTTATTCCTGTGGCTAAGTTCATCCAATTATCATCTGTTAATATACTCACCATAACTCCGTCTGCTTCTGCTGTTCCTAAAATAAACACCATTTCACTTACCACCTGTCTGTCTCCTGTATCAACCGTGACAATAATTAACTTAAGTATATATATTTTAACTATAACTACATATAACTATTTGTAAATTAATTTTGTTTTACCATGATTAAATCAGCTTTGCAACCCGTAAATATTTTGATTTTGTTTGAGTTCTTCAGTGGTCTAGTGGTAGATTATTTGCCAAGCATGTTAGAGGTTACGGGTTCTAATCCGCCCTCGGTATAGTTTTTTTTCTGTCTCATCAAAAACCGAATATGTTCATCGTTGGTTACAGTTTTTATCAAGCAGGGACACGTTTGTGTCCATTTTATATTGTGATCTCACCGATCGAATAGAGTCTCCGTTACTGCGATAGATTGAAGAGCGTGTCCGAGTGAAGACTGCGCGAGCCACAAGAGAAACTGTATCCATGACACTGATAGCAGCGGCAACCAGCGCGCAGCTTGAGTTCAAAAACAAAACAGTTTAGCGCTAGATCTCTTATTTAATAGCGAACTAAATTAATGCTCTGCTAGTTAACTGGAGATGTTTTATGTATTTGTATTTGGTGCATCCGTGCCATGTTTCAAAAAGTGGTGGGGGACAATATATCGATCCTGAGAAAATCCCGCAAATTACGCCTATGAAACAACCCCCCCCCCCCCCAACCCCCCCCCCCCCCCCCCCCCCCGGGCTTTTTAATCTTTAAAAAAAAAATCATTAAAGGTAGGCCCTCCCAGTGACGCATCGAGGCCCCCCCCTTCCGTATGTCCTGGCGCCGACCCTGCTGTTAATACAGTGTTGCACAGAGGTTTGGGTTTTGCATATTACAGAGAAAGTTATGACTATTTTACACTTTATATTAAGTGGACAGTTCCTGAGGAGTTACCATGTAAGTACACTGTTAATACAATGTTGCACAGAGGTTTGGGTTTTGCATAATACACAGTAAGTTATGACAATTGAACACATTGTATCAAGTACAGAGTTCCTGAGGAGTAACCATGTAAGTACACTGGTACCACAAGGGAAAACTTTAGCTGTAATTCAACATAAGTCCTGTCGGACATATAGTAAATACATGGTATACACATAGGAATCATCATGGTTTCAGTGTGTTCTTAACTGGTAACTACAGTATGGAAGACTGCGTGTGAAAGTGGAACAACTTGTGTGAATACATATTGTTGTTACAAAATGTAGTTACACAATGCCTGTTACACATGTGTACTTACTGTAGTGGAAAAAGTGTTGTTACCAATGTCCTATTACACATTTGTACTTACACATACCTTTCCGTGGGTTGTTACATATGTGTAGTTACACAGATATTACCGTTGTAAATACTATGTACCAATGTGTATTTACACTGTAGTTACATACTAAGTACATATCTAGTAACCATGTAAGTTCACAGGTATTAGGGCCACTTAATATAAAGTGGGACCCAGTTTCTGAAAACAGTACATTCAGTAAGAATAGTATACATGATAGTTAAGTATATTCTTTGAAAGTATGTTATTTACTTCAGCATACTTTAAAAAAAAAGTATTTATTAAGTGTACTTATTTTTCACAAGGGCTAATCTGCATATGGATATCTACTTTACTTGGCACTAAGCGCCTGAAACAAACTGAATGTCTTTCAAAGATTTGAACATACTTCGGCAAATCCAGCTTCACCAATCAGAGAAGTCGCTTGGCTATCATGGAAATGGGTAACACAGTAATCTCCAATGTGATACTGCAAGCTAGCCAAGACTGCTTAGATACCTTTATATAATGTTTGGTGAGGCTTTAAAAGTGTAACCATCTTATCCCTGTGACGCGTGGCCTTTCATTCTTATGGTTTTAATAATGCTGCCATTATATAACATTTTGGCCTGTATTTTCCTACGTAATGAATATAGACTGTTCATAGTAATTTAATGCGTTTTCAAATAAAAACGTTTGGTTACTGTGTATCTGTAACGAGTCAATGTGTTTAAGTTCTGTTTTGTGATCTTGGTTTCCCCTGTCTTTGTGGTTTTTGGTTTAGTCCTGTTAAGTTTTCCCGCTCCTCGTTTGTGTTCAGTTTCATCACCTGTGTTCTGTTAATTATCCAATTATTCCTTGTATATTTAAGCCCTGTGTTTTCCCTGAGTGTTTGTCGATCGTCGTCCATGTGTGGTTGTGTGTAACCCCTGAAGCCCTGGAGTTTCTTTCTTGTTTCATTTTGGAGAGTTTCAGTTTGTTATTAAAACTCTAATATTGAAGCTTCTGTGTCCTCGTCTTCGGTCACCTGCACAGCAACCCTGACAGAACGATCGACCAGTACAAAAAAAAAAAAACCCGAAGATGAGCCAAAGAAGGAAGATGAAAGAGGTGAGCCCTTTCGAAAACCCCATCCTCTTCCAGAAAGAACGCTCACTCGAAGAGTATGTGGGGCTCTATTTAGAGCTATATGATGATGTGTCGTTGGAGGAGGAGGAACTGAAAAAGAGTTTCTGGGGTGGACTAAAAGACCCTCTCGCCCAGATAATTTTGGTAAGGGACCTCAATCTATCCTTCCTGGAGTTTTTGGATCACACGCTGTGGGCCTGTGGATCCAGCTACCACTTGGAGGATCTCCCACTCCAGCCAGAGACCATCCAACCAGAGCCCGTCGCCAGCCCGCCAACGCCTGAGCCCATCACCTGCACGCCAACGCCTGAGCCCATCACCTGCACGCTCACACCAGAGCCCATCGTCTGCCCACCAGAGCCTGCACACCGCATCAGCCCTGCCGCCAGATCGGTCCCTGGACTTCCCCGGATGATATCCGGTATGACTGATCCCCTACTGATATCGGTGCGATTGGCCAAAAAGAAGGCTCCCAAGGCTGGGGTTCACGTCAGCCACATCCAGCCAGATCCTGAGCCCGTCGCCTGCCCGCCAGAGCCTGAGCCCAGCCCTAAGCTCCCTGATTTGCTGGCCCCGTCCAGTTCCGAGTCCCTTGAAATGCTGGTTCCGTCCAGTTCCGAGTCCCTTGATGTGCTGGCCCCGTCCAGTTCCGAGTCCCATGTTGACCCAGCGCCAGAGCCAGAGCCCGTTGACCCAGCGCCAGAGCCCGTTGACCCAGCGCCAGAGCCAGAGCCCGTTGACCCAGAGCCAGAGCCCGTTGACCCAGAGCCAGAGCCCGTTGACCCAGCGCCAGAGCCAGAGCCCGTTGACCCAGAGCCAGAGCCCGTTGACCCAGAGCCAGAGCCCGTTGACCCAGAGCCAGAGCCAGAGCCCGTTGACCCAGCGCCAGAGCCCGTTGACCCAGAGCCAGAGCCAGACCCAGAGCCCGTTGACCCAGACCCAGAGCCCGTTGACCCAGACCCAGAGCCCGTTGACCCAGACCCAGAGCCCGTTGACCCAGAACCCGTTGACCCAGCGCCCGTTAATGTCAAGTCAGTTCCCGATCATGAGCCTGTCCTCCCCAAGAAAATTTTGGGGGGGCGCTATACGCCTTCACCGTGGCCGGCCAAAGACCCACGGAGGCCTGAAAAAAGTTCACCACCAAGGCCACCTGATGGGTCTTCACCACCATGGCCACCCGAAGGGTCCTCACCGCCATGGCCACCCGAAGGGTCCTCACCGCAGTGGCCACCCGAAGGGTCTTCACCGCAGTGGCCACCTGAAGGGTCTTCACCGCCGTGGCCACCTGAAGGGTCTTCACCGCCGTGGCCACGCCCACAGTCTGCACCGCCGTGGCCACCTGAAGGGTCTTCACCGCCGTGGCCACGCCCACAGTCTGCACCGCCGTGGCCACGCCCACAGTCTGCACCGCCGTGGCCACGCCCACAGTCTGCACCGCCGTGGCCACGCCCACAGTCTGCACCGCCGTGGCCACGCCCACAGTCTGCACCATCGTGGCCACGCCCACAGCCTGCACCGCCCTGGCCACGCCCACAGCCTGCACCATCGTGGCCACGCCCACAGCCTGCACCGTCGTGGGCACGCCCACAGCCTGCTCCGCCGTGGCCACGCCCACAGCCTGCTCCGCCCTGGAGGCTTCCTGGACCTGCACCATGCCCTCGTCAGCCTCCAGGGCGCCCACCCTCCCACCCCTTTGGATGTTATACGGCGCGAGGACGCGCCTTCGGGGAGGGGGGAGGTACTGTAACGAGTCAATGTGTTTAAGTTCTGTTTTGTGATCTTGGTTTCCCCTGTCTTTGTGGTTTTTGGTTTAGTCCTGTTAAGTTTTCCCGCTCCTCGTTTGTGTTCAGTTTCATCACCTGTGTTCTGTTAATTATCCAATTATTCCTTGTATATTTAAGCCCTGTGTTTTCCCTGAGTGTTTGTCGATCGTCGTCCATGTGTGGTTGTGTGTAACCCCTGAAGCCCTGGAGTTTCTTTCTTGTTTCATTTTGGAGAGTTTCAGTTTGTTATTAAAACTCTAATATTGAAGCTTCTGTGTCCTCGTCTTCGGTCACCTGCACAGCAACCCTGACAGTATCATTTACAGAACACAGCTGAGCTGATTGTCCAGAAATAGCCGCTCGAAGTGTCTTCCTTACAAGGCCACAAAAGACCATAAATACTTTTTTCCACTTCCTTCTCTTTTGTTCTGCTGTTATATTGCTCATCATTCTCTCGAGGTATCAAACCACCAGACGTATCTCCTGATGGATAGGTAAACGTCCATGACAGTGTTTTTTATAAGAGCAGATAAATGTGTGTATGTGTGTGTATCACACTCACCCTCTATCCAGTCCTTCAGCTGAATTTCACAGCAAACCAATGGTGCGCCAACTCGTCCTGTACTGTAATCCCAAACTACACACACACACACACACACACACACACACACACACACACACACACACACACACACACACACACACACACACACACACACACACACACACACACACACACACACACACACAATTAGATCACATAAAACAATCTGTGCTTTGGCTGTAAGGGCACAGTTATATAATTATTTCCATTGCAGAAAAAAACATTATAACATATAACTAAATGTGTTTCTTCGATTAAAAAACCTCATATTTCAGGAGTCACCAGCTGCGTTGACTGTTCCACCATAGATTCCTCTTAGGAACACAACCATCAATCATTTTACAAGGCAACTGTCTTCCACAAATGTTCATGTTAACGTTTTAGGGAACAGGATATAGAGTTAGAGACTTAGTTTCATTTGGCTGGACTTTTGTAAATATCATTTTCTCATTAATACACAATTACTGTTATTTTGAGTATGCAGAATCTGTTTACGTATTAAAGAGATCATATCATGATTTGTTTGGACTCTGAGGTCCACTTATGATGTCAGTCATGTATTTTTTGCACCACAGACCATTTTTCAACTAGTTTTATTGATTTGAATGGGACAATGTAGCTTTATAGCAACGGTGTATGAGAGTCTATTTTCCATCATTTGACCCATTCAAGTGTTACAATATCCATGATTGTGGATCTTGTATCATAAATTATATTTAAATACCATAAAGTTTGGGGTTGGTAAGATTTAAATGTTTTTTTTTTTAAATAAGTCTCTAACCAAAGCTGCATTTATATGATCAAAAATGTCATGTGTCACGTTCTTCTGTTTCAGTTTTATTTTTAATGGATTTTTAGTTTATTTCGCATTATTATCCTGTGTTTCCTGCTGTTGTCATATTTGCTAGTATGTTTTTGTCATGGTTACTCATTGATACACTGATTTCACACACCTGATCCTTGTTTTGCTTATTGAGTTTGCTTGGTATATAATGCCTTCATTTCTGTCTGTTCTTTGTCTGGTGTTGTTTGTGTTAGCTCACATGTTTGCCTTCATTGTATCTTTGTTTTGTTTAGTACATTTAAGTTAATAGTGCTGAAAATTAGATCTTCTGTGTCATTTTTCTTCTTCCTGACCACCTACGTGTCCGCTGCCAATTTTCAGCATCATTACTCCAGTCTTCAGTGTCACATGATCCTTCAGAAATCATTCTAATATGATGATTCACTGCTCAAGAAACATTACTTATTATTATCAATGTTGAAAACAGTTGCGCTGCTTAATATTGTTGAAACTGGGATTCTTTGATAAATAGAAAGTCCAAAAGAAAAGCGTTTATTTGAAACCGAAATCTTTCGTAACATTATAAATGTCTTTACTGATGCTTTTAAATAATTAAATGCATCCTTGCTGAATAAAACTATTAATGTCTTTTTTTAAAATTCTTACTGACCCGAAACTTTTAAAGGTAGTGGTGTAGGTTATGAAAATATGTAGGCCTATTTGAAGTATAGTATTGAAATCATGAAATATCAGTGCCGACAGCAGAGGTGTAAATCTCACGCTGGCTGATGGTCCCGGCGCCGCAGGTCTCTGTGAGGCCGTAGCCCTGACCCACAGGGCAGCAGAAGCAGATGTTCATGAACCGCTGGGTCGCCGCAGAGAGAGGTGCCCCGCCTGACAATAACACTCGTAAACGTCCACCCAACAACGCCCGAACTTTCCGGAAGACCAGCCTGGAGAGAGAAGAAAGATTTGGCTTTGATGGTAGAGTATATTGAGGACATGCGTGCAAGATGTGTCGAGTTTCTGTATGTGTGTGTGTGAGGGATGTCAGTGACTGTGAGAACCAGTTTTGGGGAGTTACTAAAATTTGTATTGCTATTCAATCATAATTCAATAATAATCAAATGCACCATCCCAGAATGTCGTCTTTCTTTCGAGTAGCGTTGAGAAGACTAATTGATTGTGGTAGATTGTTTTTTGGATATTTCAATTGACTGGTTAAAAAATTTGATTTGTTAAATCAGTGTTTCTCAACCGGTGGGTCGCAACCCAAAAGTGGTTCTGAGTAGTGATGGGCAAGAGTGATCGAGTACTCGTTCATGACAGCGACTATCGATCATAAAAATTATGATTGCCCTGACTTTTTTGTTTTGTTTTTATATTTTCTTTTTCCAATTTTTTATAATAGTGTATACATTTAAGAATACAAGGAAAACCAGACAATACAACCATAACAAAAGAAAAGAAAACAAAACAAGCGGGGGTGGACTAACATAAACGAGACCTAATCATAGATGAATTATTACAGTGAGAACAATAAATATACCCTATTCAGACTTGAGGAAATCCACAAAGGGCTGCCATACAGTTTGAAATTGGCGATGAGATTTGGACTGCAAGGAATGTATCCTCTCTAGTTGTATGACATGAAACAGTTCACATAACCAAGCTTTGAACGATGGAGAGTCTGACGATTTCCAGTTTAAAAGTATTGTTTTTTTCGCAAGAGTCATGCCCATAAATAGAGATCGTTGCTGAGATCTTGGAAGAGTATTCAATGTCACAGAGGATCCGAGAATTGCAAGACCATGGTCTGGTTTAACCTCCTTTTGAAAAACGTTTGAAAAAAAAAAAAAAATATATATATATATAGCAGTCCAAAAATTAAACAGTTTGTGACAAAACCAAACCGTGTGACAAAGAACCCTCCTCTGTTTTACATCTGTCGCAAACTGGAGAAATAGAATTGTATATTATACTCAATTTCGTTTTGGAATAATACAATCTATGTACCACTTTAAACTGAATCAACCTGTGTCTCACATTTATCGAGCAATCTTGGATCTTACTGAGACTTTCATTCCTGTTTCATCGTATACTTCATCAAAATCCCTAGCCCGGGCTTCTTTTATATGATTGGTGTTCACAGGCAGTTGGAAAGAATTAACACAGCATGAAACAAGATGTCTAGAGCTTGGATTTACCAAAAAAGTTTTCTCAAAAAAGATGCAAATTTACCGTCTATATAAAGATCCCCAATAGACATCAGACCTTTAATTTTCCATTCAATAAAACCTTGGTCTAGCTGAGAGGGTTTAAACGTGTGATTGTTAGCGATGGGTGTGAGGACAGAGACGTCAGTTGATTTAAGATGTTTCCTTATTTGATTTAATATTCATATTGAATTTTTAACTATTAAATTAGTACCAATTAGTTTTGTTGAGGGAGAGACTTTTGAGAAAAGTAAAACTGGGAGACAAGGGGCCCTATCTTGCACCCAGCGCACGATCTGAAACGCAAGTGTCAAAGCGCAAAGCGCAAGTAACTTTGTGGGCGGATCCCGGCGCTGTTGCTATTTTCCCGGCAGGATAAATGCCTCTTGTGCCTGGCGCAAATCTAAAAGAGGTTGGTCTGAAGTAGCTTCATTATTCATAGGTGTGGTTTGGGCGTAATGTGAAATAAACCAATCAGAGCGTCATCCAACATACCCTTTAAGAGCAGGTGCGCATGTTGCATGGCGGATTGTTATTATTATGGCGCACTTACAAGGCGCGCGCCAGGAGCGGTTCACAGCCGAGGAGATCGATGTTCTCCTCAGGGCCGTAAAAGAAAGAGAAGTGACATTGGGGATGGGACAAACCCACCCAAATCAATAGAAAAAAATATGAGAAAGCTCAACTTAACTGGTAAGTTAAAGAGTAAGGTTTTTAATGTACTTACATTATGGTAAAGGTGATTTCGCAGTCTTCAGATTTTTTTTTCCTAGTTCTTGACGGACAAAATAATTTGTCAGATGTCCTTATATACATATGTGTCTTGCCACTATTGGGCAAACAGGTCTGATCCGTCATTACTACAATTTGCCTGAAAAATTACCAGTATACACTGGTAAATGTGTAAGCTAGATTTATGCCTATATTTTTCACATCTTCATGGACACCACACTGATTTCCCTCGTGTGGTAATATTTGTCCTTGTTATAATGTATGATTTGCAAAAATAAAAACTGCTGCATCTGTGTTGATGAGAGAATCAAAGTTTATGCGCGTTGTGCACCCGCTACATTATGGCCAAGCATGCGCGCTTAAAATATCATTATGAACAACGCGCAACGCGCCACTGACTTTAGACCAGGTTTTTTTTGGTCAGTGGCGCAATTGTTTTCTGGAAGTGCAAAATAGCACTAGGGAACGTTTGCGCCGAAACACGCCTCCTTTTTGCGCCGACCCGCCCAGGGAGCGCAAGTTCATTTCCTAGTTTACCGACGTGCGTCTGTGGAGGGAAAAGCCCGCTTTGCGTGGGTGCAAAATAGGAATGATACATGCGTCGGTGTACGAAGTCAATTGCGCTGGGTGCAAGATAGAGCCCAAGATGTTGTAAGAGAAAATGTCTCTATCCTAAGCCATAAAGGATCAGCCACAGAGAAAGTTTCACTAGAAATACCCCTCTGCCAATAAGATAAAGCCCTAGCATTTGCTGCCCAATAGTAATATTTAAACACTGGGAGCCCTAGACCTCCCATCTGAGTGGGTTTCTGTAAGTGCGCTTTTACTATTCGTGGAGTCTTGTAAGCCCAAATAAAAGGCATGGTAACTGAATCCAAAAGCTTAAAAAAAGATACAGGTATATAAGTAGGGACATTTTGAAAAAGGTAGAGGAACTGTGGTAAAGTGACCATTTTGATTGCATTAATTTTGCCAATCATAGATAGCGGAAGGAGCCTCCATCGCTATTTGCTTGGGGTTCTTTGGTACCACAATGCCAAGATATGTAAAATGGTCTTCAACTGTTTTGAAAGGTGAGGGACCAACCTGGCTGGAATTGGTGTGTCTAGCAAGTGACATAAACTCACTTTTGGACCAGTTAATAGTGTACCCGGAGATTTTACCGAAAGCATTAATATAATCAAGCAAATACGGAACTGATTTGGCTGGATCAGAAAGATATATTAATAGATCATCAGCATATAGACTAACCCATCTTTATTCCATGTATATGCGGGTGACTTCTAATCCCTACTGCTAGCGGTTCCAGCGCAATATCAAAAAGAAGAGGGGAAAGAGGATCTCCTTGCCTAACTCCTCGATGCAACTCAAAAGGGTTACAGTTTGTCAAAATGGATGAACGAGGACATAAATATAAAAATTTTACCCACTTGATAAAACGACTCCCAGACCCAAAGTGCTCAAGCGCTTTTAACATGAATGGCCACTCTATTTGATCAAACGCCTTTTGGGCATCTAGTGAGATAATTGCTCCTGAGGCTTCCTTATCACGCTCCTTATAAAGAATATTAAGAAGGAGACGAACATTGCAAAAGGAGAAACGACCTGGTATAAACCCAGTTTGGTCTGGGTGTACTATTGTTAAGATATGCTTTCCAAGTCTGTTGGCTAACACTTTTGTTACCACCCTAGAATGATAAAAATCCACCCAGTGGTTTTTTTACAATCTCAATAAATCATAAGCACTGTCTCAGAACGAGCTGTTCTCAGATTCAGCGCTTTGTGACGTAGAATTGCGCAAGCCCCACCGACGTGGTTTGATTGACAGTGTGGTTTTGGCATAGACCCCGCCCTCGGTGATCTGTACACATCCTCCATTGTTTCAACGACAGCCGCCGGTAATGTCTCCTAAGAATCATAAGTGTTCTGTTGTGGG
The DNA here is from genome assembly GCA_036326025.1 of Chrosomus eos. Taxonomy (NCBI): domain Eukaryota; kingdom Metazoa; phylum Chordata; class Actinopteri; order Cypriniformes; family Leuciscidae; genus Chrosomus; species Chrosomus eos. The sequence goes on along the minus strand of CM070825.1, from coordinate 37,662,792 downwards.
ATGTAATAATATACATAGTATTTTTCACTTACTTCCGACATCAGAGCCACTGAAAACCCAGTGGATGGATTTTATTTACAAAGGAAAGGCGCCACTTAAACTTCCAAAATACGTTTATGTTTGCGCAAATCATTTTCTGACTGACTGTTTTGTGAACGAGGGTCAATTCAAAGCAGGTCTTGCTTCAAAGTTAATCCTCAAGTGTGGATCGTTGCCTACTGTTCACGATCCAACGTCACCCCCTGAAGTAGTAAGTGTATTTTATGATTTTTGAGCAAACATTTCAGTCGATGTCAGCCAATTCTACAAAAAAATGTGTCTAAAGTTGTTTTCGTCGTCATAGGATGTCTGTGTATATAATTTAAACCTTGTTTGTATAGTGTGTAACCCACGTTTATAAATATATATTTTAAAGATATTTTATTAAAAACTGTGTATGTTCTGTAGCCATCTTCCCACAGTTGCCACATAAGCACCTGTACGACAAGTAATGTGAACATGACACAACAGGTCCCTCGCATAAATGTAATTTCGTTTGTACGTAGCAAACGTTATCACAGTATTTGTGTTTGTAGAATTGCGCCAACATTATCACAGTTTGTGTGTGTGTGTTGCACATCCATAATTGCAAAGGGGACGCGATTACTCTATAAGTACATAAATGTATCAAATAACCATTCCGAGACGTCCTGGTCCATTCTCATTTGTGTTTATTCTGGCGGAGTCTCTTCATCATCTGGGTCTGATTCAAACGTACGGCTGAATGCCATACAAAACAGCGGGTCTCTCACTCTCTCAGCTTCTGCTTTTAAGACTGTATATTGTCATAGGTATGCAAGTTACGCCCTCATCCAAAGGCAGGGCGGGGATATGCAGCTCTTTAACATTTAAGGTGGTATACACCAAAACAGCTCTTTTTAAAACAGGCCCCAAAAATGACATTTTCAAATGGTTATAATAAATTAACTGTGGGGTATTTTGTGCTGAAACTTCACAAATACATTCTGGGAAACCCGAGACCAATATTACATCTTGTAAAAAGGGGCATAATAGGTGCCCTTTAAGAAGCGATATAGGTCTGTAATTCTCTGGGTCCATGTCGTCTTTTGCCCTGACTTTTAAAGATATATTTATATAATACTGTTTATATATCCTGTATATTTTTAATATTTTTTTTCTGATTGGTTATCACGGCATTTGGGGTGGTTCCTGAGGTCTGTTTAACTAACACACGCCTTTCAGACCGGAGCGCGCACTGTTTACAGCAGGTATGATGTTCATTCTATTCATCAGGAGCAGTTTCCATATGTTTTAGTAACAGTTCATGTTAGTATTGTGTATTTGGTGACTTGTTTCCATAACCCCAAAATGCCACTTTAATTATGTTATTTTGTATATATTTAAGTGACTGGTGGTGGCTCATGTGTGTGTGTGTGAAACAGTTTTGTGAAACAAATTTGCTTGGTTTTTATTACAAATGTATTAGTATACGATATATATATATATATATATATATATATATATATATATATATATATATGTATGTGTGTGTGTGTGTGTATCCTAAAAAAAGTGGGTTGCGGCTTGATAAATGTGGGTCCCATCATGGCCAAACTAGTTGAGAACCACTAAGCTAAATAATGACTGATTCATTTATACAAGTTACATGTTATTCATTATAGTTTTATAACAATGCAAATATATGTGTTCAAGTTTCGAAACACAAGCTTTACTACTCTAAATCATGAGCAGCTTTAAAAGAATGTCCTTAAACGCTAGGGATGGAGTTTGTATGTGTGTATTAGAGTATTCGTGTGTGTGTGTTTGATGTACTTGTCACACAGTGGAGTGCTGTATCCCATCGCAAGCTGCTCCATCTTATAGTTGTAGGCCAGTAGAAACAGAGTCCTCTGAAAAGCGCTCATTTCCTCCACCTTTAGCATTACATTTTTGTAGATTCGATCCATAATCTCCTACACACATGGACAGAGAAAATATGTGTATATAAAAGCCGCAAACATAACTGATGACCTCACTAATACATGAAAGTGATTTCTATCTCTCTCTGACATTACATGAATGTCTTTTAATATTTTTTTTATAACGTTAATGCATGTCACACTTGTAATGACCTGAATACACCTCTTTTATGATACTCACATTTAAATCTCTGAATTAAAAGGATAATTTTTTGTGGGGCTTGAAATCCAAAATGTCTACTTTGTGTAACTCTCCCCCGGACATCATAAGAAAGAAAAAAAGTCTCAATATTAAAAAAAAGTAATACAATTGAAAGAAAAATGTAAACTAAAAAATATTAAATACAGACTAACATATTCTTATGGTTCTCGAAGGCGAACCCAAGCGCAGGCAGGAATGCTTGACAAACAATTTATTGAGACACAAAACAGGGAAAATAACGCCCTCGAGGGGGCAGAACAGAGACAATACATGGTATTCTACAAACTATACTAAATACTAGACGGGAAACAAAACAGAAATACAAAACTCTTAAGCTGCTTCAGGCAATCAATAGCAATGCAATAGTATAGCGTAGAAAACCACAACATATAGTAATGAACCGCACAGGACAGAGAACACATGGGTTTGATATGGGGAGACGCAGATGATAACGACAGGTGACAAGGATGAGACAATAACCACAAACAAGGAGAACAAGAGAGACACTGATCAAGACAGGTGACAAGGATAATACAATAATCATTAACGAGGAGAACAAGAGGGAGGGGTGAGGTAACAAGGACAACACAAGCACATGGCCGAAAGCCACGCGCTTGCACACTAAACATGAGTCTGTTATGATCCTACCCTTAAGACAAGAGAAGTATTAAAAGACACAAGGGCAGAATCATAACACATATTTAATAAATATATCATATAAAAGTCAAGAATTTTCTGACCAAAATAGTTTTTTATGTTAAATTATTATTATTATTACTACATTATTAATATGTTTTTAACATTTTAAAAACTTTTGTCCACCAAACAAAAGTCATCGAGGTACAATCAACATGCAGGAGAACATTCTGAGAAACAAAATAAACAGGAAATGACATCACAAAAGGACCCCTAGACTTGCACAGAAGCAATGACTTCTTCTCACAGAGAGAGGAGGACCACAAAAAAGTAGAACACACCTTAAAAAAAACCTTAAAGTATAATATTTCATGGCACATGAATATGGTAGTCATTCAGTACAATGGTAATATTACCATCTGATACCACCAAGGGAAGTGGACATGGATTCTAATTGAGTTACCGCTGACATTTTTCCATTTCACATTATGGGAGGGTGGAGAAGCCCCTTCTGATTTTTCTTTTCAAAGCTCCCTTATGATTCGGATGTTCTCCCACTGCTGAGAGGGCCGTGTCAGCCGCTGTGTTTATGGAAGTTTGCTGTGCTGTGTCGTTATCAGTCCACAGGGACCCTCGTATCCAACCACACCAAGACAGTGTGTGTGTGTGTGTGTGTGTGTGTAAGTGAGTGTGCATTTACAGTGTCCTCAGGCAAAGAAAATCTTGAAATTAAACATTATTAATTGTGTATCTACAGTGTGTGAGTCACTACTTGTGTGTGTGTGTTTGTGTATGTCAGAGGGATATCCACACTGGGCTTTCTCACGTTCTGTTTACAGCTGCAAATCATTCCGGACAATCACATTCGCTGACATTAAACCCCAAAAGCCCAGAGAGAAAGATTCAGCCTTACTGGTACTGCTGCCATTAGAGTGGGCTGCAGGACACTAATGTCTCCTTTGCTTCCCTTCTTTATCTTGGTTGACTATAAAGTGAAAACAACAAAAAAAGAGAAACATCTCTGTAAGTTTAATTCCTCTCAACCCATTTGCAAAACCAAAGAAAACTCCCACAGTGCTGCACATTTTTTCCATTACGTGATTCTGGTGTTTCAGCATTTTTTCCAGTGACATTATTTGACATTAAAATTCTCCTATTATGTTTTTTTTTGGATATTATCTTTATTGTAGCGTGTTATATAGCTGTTTGTGAATGTAAAAGGACTGCGAAGTTTCAAAGTGCACAATAAATGGAGTTATTTTCTCCTAAAAGAAAGAAATAATGTCAGTCTAAGGTCTTCATTGGCTGCCGTGAACAACATCTACTTTGACCCGCCCTCAAACACCGTAGTTGTAGCGGACAGTAAAAGAGTTTGGTTTGTGTTGTCGACAAAAGACATTTAATTTCTGACACGTGCTGTAAGCGGTCGACCAATTACAACAGACTGGGCCGTCTGACCAATCAGAGCAGAGCAAGCTCTTGGAAAGGCGGATATAGGGAGACTGGTTGATTGAACCGTTTTAGACACTAAGAGAAAATGCTGCGGTGTATATAATGAGAAAATGAAAGTGTTTTTTGACCTTGGATGCACAAACCAAATGTAAGAGGACTCTTACTAAATTAACTACTAGATTAGTAGCGTTTAAAATAGCATAAAGGGGCACTTTAAATGCTTGATTGTGACATCACAGAGCACTGTGCTGATTTCCTAAGTCCAATTACAGAGAGCGCTTTGATGAACTGAGTGCCTCACTGTAACATCATAGGCCTGTGTTTAAGAGCAAAAGGTTATTACCTGGTCTGAGAGAGTTTGTGGTGAAGAGTAGCCGATTCTACAGCCGTGAGCAAAACACACCATCTCAGCGCTCAACTCTAACACATGAGCCAGTGGAAGGTAGCCAATGTATGTGTCATCCTCACTGCAAAAACAAAAACTGTCTATTTAATATAAATATCAGCTTTCAAATTTAAAACCAGAGAATGGAAAATATTTTATATCTAAACAGTATCTAGTTAGGCTGCTATTCTGTTAATCATCAGGCCTGGTCTACACATCTTGTATAAAAAAATAAAATAGAAAAATAACAGAAATATACAGATAACAAAAGTGTTTTTTTCTGATACTACATTGAACTTTTACTTTATCAACAGCCATAAAAACTTGACTTGATCATTATGAAATCTACTCTGTTCATCTTTTATTCAGCAAAGATGAATCAAAAGTGACGGTAAAGATATTTATAATGTTACAAATATTTCAAAAAGTGCTGTTCTTTGAACTTCTGTTCATCAAAGAATCCTGATTCTGTCTTTATCAGTTTCCCCAAAAATATGAAGCAGTTTTCAACATTGATGATAACAACAATGTTTCTTGAGCAGCAAATCATCATATTAAAATGATTTCTGAAGGATCATGTGACTGCAAGACTGGAGTAATGGCTTTTGAAAAAGGAGGACCACATTTCCATCTAAATGATCATTATTTTATATAAACATATCTTTTTCCAAACAATAAGAAAGTTGGTGACACTTACATTAAGTTTTATAAGTAAACATTAGATAACTACTAAAGTTAATTTGAATTAAGAATGAACAATACTTAATGTTAATTTCAACATTTACTCACACATTATTAAAATCCAGTTGTATTTGTTAAAATTAGTTAATGCACTGTGAACAAACAATGAACAGCTGGATTTTTAACTCACATTGACGAAGATTAGTAAATACAGTAACAAATGTATTGCTCATTGTTAGTTCATGCTAGTTAATACATTAACTAATGTTAACAAATTAAACCTCATTGTAAAGTGTTACCAGGAAGTTTATTCTTTTATTTTATTTTGCCTCATAAAAGTTTGTTTGTTTTTTTTTGCTGAGTTCACAAGATGTGTAAAAACAGACTCGCTGTAAGACAAACACAAAGCAGAATTGGACAATAAAATATACATGACATGCAGTGCATGGCACAGAAATTCCCACAGACCCATAACTGTCACTGTTTTTTCTCTTTCTCACTCTCTGTTTATTTTATCCATAGGGAACGATTGGTTTTCTAGGAAACACTGATAAACATATAGCATCCAAAAACACATCGGTGCACAGTTAATGCCAAGACATGACAGATCGCAGGATGTTAGCATGGATTTGTTTCCATACCCGAGGTTGGGAATCCTCTCTGCCATGCCAGTGATTCCGGCAATAATATTTCTGTGAGAGATCATGACTCCTTTGGGCACTCCAGTGGAGCCACTGGTGTACATGATCACCGCCACATCAGAGGCACACGGAGGCTGTCTCTGCCTCGACGCTGTGGAGACATCAGAACAAGTTACTACACATGTCTAATTACCTTCTGATTATATAAAGGGGTTATTCTATTAATCACTAGCATTCCAATTAGAATGCATTATATCTGGCTTTAGAAGGCTTTACTGTGACAGAACAGGCTTTGATATTCTCAATGCTTATTTGTTGTGACATCATAGAGTAGTGCTTTCATCTCACAACTGTGCAACTGTAAAATCACAGACGAGACCTTTGTACTCTTAAATGTTTAATTATAACATCACAGAGCTTTGCCTTGATCTCCCGAGTGTGTAAATGTAAGAGGATTATTTGACTAATTGCTTACTTTATCTGTCCAGCAAAATAAAATCAGTGTTTTATTCAGAATTGATTCCATTTTAACATATTATTAATACATGTTTCCACACCCTTTGCGTCATTTTCCAATCATTATGATTAAAATTCATTTTATAGAGTTCAAGACAATTCAATATTTTAGATCTTAGAATAACAAAAAACATGCATATTCACTGCAGCAATTTCTCTGACTCAATGTTCATGACATTTAACATGTTATTCAGTTTTATTCTGACTGTTTGTCTTAAAGGAATTTGTTTGTTTGTTAGTTAATGATATGCCAGCTTCTAGGGCTTTTGTGGTAAAAAAAAAACCCATTGCGTTATAATACATTTTTTTATATATACATTTGTAATACATATAACATTTGTACTGTTATTATAGTACATTTTAAATAGAAAGGAATTCTTAAAGGAATAGCTTATCCAAAAATAAAAATGTACTCAATCTCATGTCAATCAAGGAGAGGTTTTCTATATTTTTTATATTTTAGTAATTTAGTACTTCAACTTAAAGGTGCTCTATGTAACTTCTAGCGGCCTCTAGCGGTGATGTTTCAGATTGCAACCAATTTTTACAAGAGCGCTCGTGCTCGAACTCATAGACAATACAGTCTATTACGCAAATATCTCGGCGAATACTAGACGGATTCGGCGACCACCGAGCTCGTTGGGACCATCTAGTCGAGCTGATAAGAACCATATAAGTTCCATAGTTTTTGGTGGCGTTTTCGCGGAGATATTAGCAGAAAACCATCAGGCGCACTGCAAAATTGCGGACGCCGGTGACGTCACGATCTCAGAAGAAAATCGCTCGTATCTCTGGAACGCAAAGACCCAGAGAGCTCAAATTCAGGGGAGGAGGTCCCAGGGGGACCCTTGCCCGAACGCTAGAGTGGCGGGCCTCGGGGATGCCCCCTACCGGATCGCCCTTCGCTGGGACCCCCGATTTCGAACGCTATAACTCGGGGAGCCGGGCGAGTTGGACCTCGGGGGTGGGCTCGTTCGAAAGGCCCCGTCCAGCACTACGAACAATTAGAGTCTTGGGAATATTGATCAAAGATTGACCGAGATATAAGTCGAAAAACATGCGCCTTTAACCGGACGTAACTCCCTGACCGTCTACAATAGACTGTATATAAGGAGAGAGGCTCGGGAGTGCACATGCACATCACATCCGTTGGATTTCGTGGTAAATCCGACCCGGAGACTTCACATAGAAATAGGAATACTGGCCTTCAGAGATAATAGCAAAAACACGACAAGTGGATCATTGTAATGTGCGATTACAACCCCTTCACACACAGGCAATAAAAAAAGGATTCATTTTAGTAGAAAAGTTACATATAGCACCTTTAAACATTTTAATTTCAATTAATTTGTGTCTACCTTTTTAAAGATGAAGTTTTTCATCAAATATTTATATTTTATTTCAGCTTTATTTCAATTAAATTACTTTTAATAGTTTTAGCAAAACTACACTGGTTTGAAACTACTATTACTTGGTGAAAAACCCATAACACTGCATATGAGGGGAGGATAGGTTGTAAACTTGAATTTATAGTTATTGATAAATTATATTGATAAAGAATACCCAAGTAAAAATATAGTTGTATGTGTGAATGAATGAAATAAGATAAGAACAGGAAGTGGGGGTGAAATGTCAGTAGCAGAACAGAACGTTTTAGCTTTGAAAATGAGAGTGCCATTTGAGCCGTTCCAAGATTTTAGAACCATAAATGTGGAACATGGGAATTGAGTGTGTACATGAGTGTGTTTTAAGGGGCCAATGTGATTTAGCATTAGCACGCTGACACAGAACAGAGCGAATGTCATGTTGAGCCGAAGGAGGAAGATCAGCTCAATGTCATGTGAAGTCTGTGGCAGTGTGAGAAAACATGACCCGACACACACATACACACTCTCCAGTGTGTTACGACGACTACTACTACCATCTGTTGAGGGCTTCACAGAGAATTATAATGGAGGAAGTACACGGCAGAGCGAAAGAGTCAGGGACACCCTCGACCCTGGCCTTAATTTGACACAGATGGAGGATTTCTCATTCACATGACCTGAAGCGACCTCACACACACACTAGTACCATTCTCAGGATGGGCCCCAAGTCTCTTCACAGCCGCCATGCTGTGGACACTGATGCCTCGTGGGTATTCAGAGCCGCTGTTGAGCTTATCGTCAACTATGATGATATGTCGTAATCTCGGAACCTCCAGCAAAATGTTCTGTGTTTCAAAATACAGACAGACAAAAACATTAGTGCATGTATTTAACTGCCATAATCTGTATTTCAGAACAAAATATAATATTCAGTAGGAGGGATACGATTTATCTATTGGGATTTGGTTGGGTCACGTAAACTACTTTATCCTTTGCCAACAACATATTTAGTTACATTAGATGTTTTTTTAAGTCATATTAAAGGTGCCCTAGAATGTGAAATTGAATTTATGTTGGCATAGTTAAATAACAAGAGTTCAGTACATGGACATGACATACAGTGAGTCTCAAACACCATTGTTTTCTCCTTCTTATTTAAATCTCGTTTTTAAAAAACACCCCTGAAAAACAGGCGAATCTCCACATAATACCGACTATGACGCAATAGTCGGGATCATTAATATGTACGCCTCCAAAGATTTGCATATGCCAGCCCTCAATGCCAGGCGTAACTGCGCAGCCGAGTCATCGAAACAAGCGAGGATCATAGGGAAAATGGCAGATAAATGCTATGTTCCAGGCTGTGCAGGGGATGTGAGGACTTTTCATACCCTTCCCACAGAAAAGAAATGTCAACAGGCGTGGTTGATGTTTATTATAATCGGATACCGCAACAGTTTAATTCGAAGTTGTTAGTTTGCTCTGCCCATTTCACCACGGACTTATTTTCCAACCTGGGACAATATCAAGCTTCTCTCAGCATCTCAAACTGAAGAAGGGGGTAATTCCAACTATATTCCTGCAACCGGTAAGTAGTGATTTTATTAACGATAATTTACACTGTGTTAGATCCAGCGCAAGATCCTAGTACAGTAATAGCAAACTCCAAGTAACAAGCATACATAACTGACGTTAAATAATTCTCAGTGAATAAACTATACAGAAAGCGGTCAAAGAACAATCCACACAGCGCGAGTTTATCTCTCTTGCCAAACTCGTTATGAAATCAATGACGCTGTTACACTGCACAACGAAGCTCTTACATCATGGTTTGCATTGGTGAAAGCATTAGAGAGAGAAACTGCATTGTCTCGCGATCAACAGACTGTCATCTGCTTGCTCAATGCTCATCACAGCAACATTTTATGTGATGGAAATAGATTTAAATACTTTAAAAACATCTCACGATTTGTTAATCTCGATAGCTGTAATAGTTAAAACGTATAATATCTGTAGTAAAAGTATTCGAGACAGTTTCACATGTAATACGTAGCTATTTCATATGCAAGCAGGTCAGCCAATCACAGCAGTGGCCGGTTCTCACAGCAGACACACCCCTTCAAACAGAGTGTTCAAATCAGAGACTAAAATCAGGCTAGGAAAAATGCCTTTTATTTCTAAATTATGACTATTTTTGATCTAAAAACATACTAACATTATAAGGGCAACACAGGAAACATTATAAAATAATAAAATAACCCCATTCTAGGGCACCTTTAAATAATATCTGAGTAAAACCAGTTAAGATTACTACATAAAATGCTTTGTTAGTCAGGTCTTGGACTGCAGGAACTACAGTCCAGAGTGATCACCTTGAGTTTGGTTTCCAGAAGCTCTTTGCTGGTGATGATGTGGGAAACTTCAGCTTCATTGAGTCCATGAGCAATAGCAGGACCTCCCAGAGTAGAGTAAAGAGTTACCACTGTAAAACACACACACATGTTGGGTCTTCATGTTTTATGGGGACTTTAAAGAGACATCATGATTTTTATACTGTACAAACTGTATATTATATCCCCTACCCCTAAACCTACCCATCACAGACTTTCTGCAAGACACAACTTTTTGCAATTTACATTTTCAAAAAACATCACTTAGTAAGTTAGTATGATGATTTATAAGCTGTTTTCATCATGGGGACAAAAATGTCCCCGCAAAGACAAGGAATTTGGATATTCTAAATATATATATAATACAGGGATGTAACAATATATCGTGCCACAATATATCGCAATACAAAAATGCAACAATACGTATCGTGGATAGTTCCCCCCCTCAAAAAAAATTACTGTGTGAGAAAAAAATGCAAGTTTTCAGAGTTTTAGTGTCAGTACTACATTAAACTACTATATATAATGTTGATTATAATGTATAATAATGCAATGGGGGAATATTTGTGGGTCCTGATAATACCAAATGTCTTTCTGACCAGTAAAAAGTGTCCAACATTATTTTAAATATGTCTAGTCAGTGAAAAAGTGGAAGAATACTCGTCTAAAATAGTTCTGTATTTTCAGACTAAATACAGACAAAATACATTTGTCAGAATCATGAATATTTTTATTCTGGCGTCACCATTGTCCTTGGGTTAAAAGCACAGAGTCCAAGCCTATTCATTTACACACACAATGTAATATCAAAGTTAGTATTTTAATCAAAAGTAAATATTTTGTTAACCTTTTATTACGTCTTGGAGTATCGCAATAATATCGTATCGTGAGTTCAGTATCGTAATATGTATCGAATCGTGACATGAGGGTATCGTTACACCCCTACAAATAATGTATAAACTAATATAAATGTATATATTATTTATGTTTATTATTGTTTTTTTGGAGACACGTTATCATGATATTTACCCCCTTGTGTCTTTCACAATACACACACAGACAGAAGCAGACAGACAGACAGACAGACAGACAGACAGACAGACAGACAGACAGACAGACACAGACAGACAGACAGACAGAGACAGACAGACAGACAGACAACACACACACACACACACACACACACACACACACACACACGCACACGCACACACACACAGAGAGACTTCTATGTCTCTTTGGCTGACTTCTGCACCCTGGTGTTCCTGTCAACATCAGATGCTCACGTACTTCTTGTCATCCGGCCTACGTGTGTACGTGTGTGTGTGTGTGTGTGTGTGTGTGTGTGTAAGAGAGAGTAGCTGTGTGTTTATATGTTGCAAACATTAATTGTTTCATGTGTTTATGTCAGATAATGTGTGGTGTGTGCTACTGTGCTTTTACACATTAAGCTTATTTACATGCGTGTGCATGTTGATGTTTCCGTGGTGATTTCTTTTCTGTTTGTGTCTCACGGCTGAAGTGTCGCGCCCTCAGGCAGTGACGCAGACTGATGATGTCACAGAACGCAGCTCACGGACCCCCTATGTTCTCAGTGTGCTTTTGTCAGTGTGTGTTGATGTCTGTGGATGAGCACAAAATTAAAGGCACATGGATTGTTTCATAAATGTTTGTCATGTGCAAAAATGTGCATACATCTATATGAATATTCATTCATATGTGCATGATTAGCTTTATTTACTGTGTGTGTTTGTGCACGTGTGTTCTGGCTTGTGCTTGTTTGCCCTCATCCTGAACTTTTCACAGCCATGCGTGCTGCTTCTACTGATAACTGACACAGTTACACAACTGCATGCTCAAACTTAAGGGGAAAGTGTGTGTGTGTGTGTGTGTGTGTGTGTGTGTGTGTGTGTGTGTGTGTGTGTGTGTGTGTGTGGTGTGAGTGTGTGTGTGTGTGTGTGTGTGTGTGTGTGTGTGTGTGTGTGTGTGTGTGTGTGTGTGTGTGTGTGTGAGTTGGTTTATGTGATTTATGAGGACACAAATTTGTATAATGACATGTGTATTACACTGGTATTACAACTTATGGGTGGTTTATGAGGACATGTCAAACGTCCTCATAAATCAAATGACTTAAAAAACATAAAAAACAATGTTTAATTAAAAAATTAAAAATGCAGCATGTCTCCTGTGATGGGTAGGTTTAGGGATAGGGGCAGTGTAGGGGGACAGAATATATAGTTTGTACGGTATAAAAACCATTACGCCTATGGAGAGTCCTCATAATGCTGTTGCACCAACAGTGTGTGTGTGTGTGTGTGTTGTGTGTGTGTGTGTGTGGGGTTTGTTTGAGTGAGTCCTTGTGGGGACATCCTTTTTTGTGCATTTGAGTGTGAGTGAGTGTGTGTTTAGGGATGGCCCCAGACCTGAGAAAAATCACGTCGCCATCAGACACTTTAGAGGAAAAATGAGAGGGAAAAAAAGGAAGGCAAGGAAAAGACAGAAGAGGAGGAGGAGGTGGGGAGGATGGCGAGTTTATATAACAGCAGTGCAATGAGGACAATCTGACCTCCATACAAAACACACACACACAAACCTCTGTATTAGCCCCACGTGTGTCATAAACACAAATATGAAACAAATCTGGCTGTAGACTTGCATAAATGTGCGGGTCGAGATGTGCATATGTAATCATGAACAATAGTGTCACATTGTGTGCCTATGTACCATGTTGTGTTTTCTATGAAGCATAAATAAGTCAAATCGACTAAAGCTTAGAAATTCTGTCATATCTGTAGAAAATGCCAGCTTTGACAATGTTAGGGCATTATGGGGAAGTTGCTTGGTTGTTTCTATGCATTTGCAATTTTCTAAAAGATTTAATGCAACGTGTTTGCACAATCTAAATTATGTGCTGATTCTTTAAAAAACATGTTTAATCCTCAAAGAGTCCTATACCAACTCGAGAAACCTAAACAGCCAAAAACCGGTTCTGATAAGAAGGCTCTTTGCTGAACCCAAGAGATGTTATTTGATTAGTACGTGTTCGTGTGACTCACATGGGAAGTTGTACATGAAACAGGCTTGCGCCGCTATGATCCACTCTTCTCTGGTCTCGCAGATGATGGCAATGTTTTTCAGAGGTTTCTGTCCTAGAGAAGCCAAACCGCTCCCGAACGCTCTCACTTCTTTATACACCTGATCATACGACAGCCAGCGATACTCTCCCAAAATCACCTGCAGAGAAACAGAGAGTTTGAAAGGGTAACTATCCACTGGTCACCTGTTCAGTCCTTCAACTTTCCCCCCCCTGCCACTGTCTCAGACTTTACAATTGTACAGATCAACAGCTCCTCCTATTGGTTCATTATATAGTCACAGTTCATGGAGAATTTAGAAGGTTCATTCATACATAGTCAACATTTCAGAAGCATTTTGTTTAATCACTTTCCAAAAGTTCACTTACAACGTTAGCCAAGGTTTTTTAAAGTCATGACATCACTCGTATCCCACATTATGCACTATCTTTGCACAAATGTAGTGTATGAACTTTATAAGGTTATTTTGTCGCTCAACATCCGAGTCTGAAAGCTCCTCCCTCTCGTTATTAAAACTGTGACAGTTCAGAGCATTAAGTGTCCAACATCCCACACTTCATCCGGGAATTTAAACTGCACTTTTTCCATTTGGAATTTCCAGTGTGAACATTGGGGTCATAACTTTCTGACTATTTTTCAAATAAAAGATTTCCTGTATCATACATCGATGAACTTTTGCTTAAAAACAACGAAAAAGCCCATAATTCCTCTCAGTTTAAAAAAGGTAACCCAAGATAAAAAATGGGCACAAGCATATAACAAACATTACTGCTTATATCATATTACTGCTTAAATGAATATCTAAAAGTATCAAGTTGAGTTGTTTGCTTATAAAGCTCCCTCTCTCATACCAAGATTTGGATTGTAAAAACAGTTCTAGAAAGTTCCAGAAAGTTCTAAACAGAATGTTAAGAAGTGCTACTTACATATAAGCACAAGCAGTGACATTTGTTGTAGGATTGTTCCTATTTTTTATCTGGGGTGACCTTTTTATTTTTATTTAGAGGGATTATTAGGGCATTTTTCATTGTGTTTAAGCAAAAGTTCATCGATTTATGATACAGGGAATCTTTAATTTGAAAAAATTAGTCAAAAAGTTACAACAGTGAACACACTCACACTATTTATACTACAAATAGGCAGAGAATAGTGAATGGGGACACACTTATAGTTGTACATTTTAAACCCTCTGTCTGACCTTCACAATTAAAGATAGGCCTGGGTAATGTTGCTTAATAAAAAAAACAAATAGTTCAAACTCTTCAAAATAGCAAGAAATCATCAAGATTAATGTATATGTAGACATACTGTAACTTTTTTAAACACAACGTATTATTATTGAGAACAGTATAATTATATTTTTTTCTCTCCTGTATTGTACTGCTATATAATACCTATGCCTCTTTATAAGCATTTACATGTAAAGTTTTTTTGTGCACAGGACAAATGAACTTGAAAAATCCCTCCACAGTATATTTCAACATTTATATATCGATGCCTGTTCAGTATTCAGAAACTTTGTAAGGAAGTTGTCGTTATTTTTACATCCAATGAATTTCCAGTCGTTTACATAATAATAATCTTGAAGATACAGATATAAAAGCAGCCTGATAAGGATGGAAAATGGTCCCTTGAGGAGAAAAATAAAAGGCCACAAAAGTGCATCAGGTTTGCGTTTTGGATGTTCAAACCAGAATGGTGCACAAATAGAGCCCTCTCTTAAACAATGTTATAAAAGCAATCCACAAGCAGAAGAAACCCCCAGCAGCAGTTGTTTGGGATGCATAATCAAGCCCTTCATCTTGCACAACAGAAGCACATGTTTGGCAGCTTTAGTTAAGTAACAGCAGAAACACAGGAGAATATTATTACTATATGAGCCGCTCCAGCGCTGGACAATAGGATTACCTTCAGAACTGAGAGATCATTCACATGCTGCAGGGCAGTTTGTTACAGGCTGCTTGACTTAAAGGGGTCATGACATGGAAAACAAGATTTTCTCTGTGCTTTTGAAAACAGAGTTTAATGTATTATGTAGACACAGACATACACCCACACAACACAAAACAAACCTCCCTTATAAGCCCACTCCACTCAGACTATTTATTAAACCAAGTTATTAAAACATGTAGTTCAGAAATCATCACATTTATGACATCAGCAATTTGTGAATATATGTTTATTAAATTCATCCATATATCAGTTAAAACTTTAGATTCATTAAGATTTTTTTATATTCTCTTATGCTCATCAAGGCTGCATTAATTTGACCAAAAATACAGTAAAAACTGTATTACTGTGAAATATTCTTACAATTTAAACAACTGTTTTCTATGTATTTCTATATTTGAAAGTGTAATTTATTAAATTAATGCTTTTATTCGGCAATGATGCATTACATTTATCAAAAGTGACAGTAAAGACATTTGCAATGTTATTTGCAATGTAGATTTAAATAAAATAAATTCTGTTCTTGTCTTGAACTTTCTATTTATCAAATAATTCTGAGGAAACAAATTGCATCACGGCTTCACAAAAATATTAAGCAGCAAAAACTGTTTTCAACATTGATAATAAAAAAAAACATTTATTTTTAATTGAGCCCCAATAACTGAACAGCAAATCATCATTTTAGACTGATTTCTGAAGGATCATGTGACACTGAAGACTGGAGTAATAATGCTTAAATTCAGCTTTGATCACAGGAATAAATTACACTTTAAAATATATTCACATAGAAAACAGTTGTAATAATAGGCCTACTTCACTGCTTTTACTGCATTTTTGATCAAATAAGATCAATAAATACAGCCTTGGTGAGCAGAATAGACTTCTTTCAAAAAACATAAAAAAAATTATATGTAATATATACAATTATTTCAAACTTTTGGCCAGTAGTGTAGGCTTACTAATTACTATACAGTAATTTCCACCCAAAAGTACCATAGCATGCATTTAATTTTGTGTCTAATTCAATAATTTTAAATCATTTTATAATATAATATTTTTTCTTATTTGATGAGCAAGTTTTCAGTGTTTTTAATAGCATGTTTTCAATGATTAATCCATTGGTGGATGACTAGTCAACCATCTCTAAGGTGAGAAATGTTCATAAAAACTAAACTCTGACTTTTGGTTTAACCAACAATATGAGTGGACATCAGTAAGTGGAGGGAGGGAAATACAATAGCATTGCTCCTTCAACACATCCAAGAGTTTTGAAGGGCCAAAGCATGGACTTTCAGACGATACACACCTTCTTGAAGACTCTTCCATCCTCCTGACCTTCGTCTTCCTCGCTCAGCAACTCTCTGGTGCCCAAGCAGTCGAGGTCAGGATGCCGGCTTACGGTGGATTCAAACACCCGATCGAGTGTGTTCACCCCGGGCTGTAGGCACACTGCCAGCGCCCTCAGCGCTCCCACATCCCGGTACGGTCCCGACGGGTGTGCGCTCAGGGATCGGCCTTTCACCCGCCGCGAACACTCGGAGAACGATTGCGATTCGGACGATCTCAGCAACAGGTAGGGCAGGTAAGAGATGAGAGAATACAGCCACACCACCAATCTGAATATGAAGACCACTACTGGACTCACATCCTGCTCCAGCCTCATACTGACAGAATCAAATAGAAAGTTATGATGTCACTTCCTCCTCTTCTTTTCTTCTCCTCCGCGATGTGTCAGTGAAGCT
Organism: Chrosomus eos; assembly: GCA_036326025.1. Taxonomy (NCBI): domain Eukaryota; kingdom Metazoa; phylum Chordata; class Actinopteri; order Cypriniformes; family Leuciscidae; genus Chrosomus; species Chrosomus eos. The sequence goes on along the minus strand of CM070825.1, from coordinate 37,645,756 downwards.
TTGTTTCTAAACAAGAAAAACAAGCAGTCAATCTTCCATGCTGTTAAACACACACACTAACCCCGAACAGCAAATTCAAATGATCATAAACCAAAAAACAAAAGATCATGGGCCATTACGTGTTAGATGGAAATTTCACAATTTGACCCATTTGACCCCATCCGTGAGACAGATTTGAAGGTGGTAAATATAGAGGTGTATAACGTCTAACGACAGCCCAGATTTCTGCACAAATCCAAAAGTGGGTGAAAGGTGACATTAAAACTAAGCATGTGCATGAGTTTTTTTGTGCGTGGGTCAGGGTTATTTTTCTTAACTAAAACCATAAAAACAAATATTTGGACACAAAAGAAGATATTTTGAAAAATGTTGCCAACCAAACAGTTAAAAGACCCTATTGACTTCCAAAGTAGGGAAAAAAAATATGTAAGTTAATGGGGTTCATCAACTGTCTGGTTCCCAAAATCCTTTAAATATATTACTTTGTGTTCAACAGAAAAAAGAAACTCACACAGGTTTGGAACAACTTGAGGGTGAGTAAATGATGATAATTTTCATTTTTGGGTGAACAATCCCTTTAAAGCGACTTTGACTAAACTCATATGCTGTTAACTTTTGCATGGAACACAAAAGGAGATACAGTATATTATACAATATAAATTATACTGTGTTAGTGTGTTTTCCATACTAGGACATTTAAAAGTGAAAAAAACCCAACAACTTGTGTGCTTAATTCAAAGTCTTCTAAGGGGACATTGAGCTTGGTGTGAGGAACTGACTGAAATTTAAGTAATTCTATCACTTTCCGCCAGAGATGAGCAAGCTGTGATCAATCATGTGACACTCAAGAACCAATGCGATTTGCCTTTAATGACACTTGCTGCAACGTTCGTTTAAGCATGAATGAGCATGAGGGGGAGGTTATAAGTAACGACATAATTTCATGAGTGAATAATGATAGAATATAATTTGGGGGGGGGGGGGGGGGGGGGGGGGGGGGTATTTCCTTTAAAATTAAAGATTGTCAATAATTAAATCAATTGTTCGCATTCAGTAAGCTATTTTCTGTGATTGTGTGAGCATTTATAGGTACTATACACTATAGGTAAATAATGGGTAGAATAACAAAATGCTGTAAATTATCAAATAATTTGTGCTACAAACAAATTTAATTTATGAAATTACAAACAAATGTGCTACAAAGAAATAATTTATGATTACGATAATGAATTAAAATAATATAACAACAAAAAATTATGGGATGATTATAGTATCAAAATGATTAACACGTACAAGCGCACTTATCAATGAACTTGATACATGTTGCAGAAATGTTTTATCCATGCCTTTCAACTTGCGTGTGCAAAATTCAAAATTGAATGAATGTGAAGCAATTTGTACAAATAGAGACATTTTTGTGAATGCAAATGTTTTCCTTTGTATTAGTGTATCATAATTTGCACATACAACACAGAAGATGTGCATGTGTGGATCAGGTGACACGCACTCGTTTCTGAGTCGATCCTATTTTGATTCATTTGGATTTTGAGACTTTCATTTCGCGGGTTTCGCCTTGCACGATCCACACACAGCTGTCTGAGAAAACCTGCTACCACTAGATGGCAGTATTCTGCTGAAACAGACAACGGCAGCATAATCAGGCGTTCTTCCGCATTTAAGACGCTTAATGAGAGTGATATTGAAGCACCAAATTTAGTACACAATAATATAGCCCTACCCTATTAATAAAGCATACGTTATAGAGGCAAACATTAGATCAGATTATGAACAACACCCATAGAAAACCATTATAAAACGCTTAACGTGCAATCGCGCGTTGCATGTTCTGTTCAGTAAGGTGTATGGCTACTGAGTTTAAATATCACCGTCTTACTGCATTGACGTTAAGCTTTTTCTTTATAATATGCTCTATGGGAGGAAAACTATATAGCCTACCTACAGACAAGAGACTACATGAACGCAACGCACAGCGTTTCAAGTTAATACAATTTTAGAATTTTAAAATTGTAAAATTGCAGCTACAGGCCAGTTGATTTAATTAATATTTCATGTCGATATACAATGGTTGCATATTGTTAAAACTCATCGTGCTATACTATAGCCTATAAACAAATGTACTGCGAAAATCGTCTTTAATATTTAAAAACAGACATTTTCAAATTCCAAAGCTTGTATACTATGTATACAATGTGTAGTCAGATAAAAATAAGCATATAATATGAACGCAACTGCCAAATTTTACCCTTTTTTTAACAGGAAGGAAAATTATATTAACTTGTAACGCCGTGCTCAAATTCACTCAAATGAATCATGTCTGTAGGCTATATAGTTTTCCTCCCATAGAGCATATTATAAAGAAAAAGCTTAAGCAGTAAGACGGTGATATTTAAACTCAGTAGCCATACACCTTACTGAACAGAATTGCAACGCGCGATTGCACGTTAAGCGTTTTATAATGGTTTTCTATGGGTGTTGTTCATAATCTGATCTAATGTTTGCCTCTATAACGTATGCTTTATTAATAGGGTAGGGCTATATTATTGTGTACTAAATTTGGTGCTTCAATATCACTCTCATTAAGCGTCTTAAATGCGGAAGAACGCCTGATTATGCTGCCGTTGTCTGTTTCAGCAGAATACTGCCATCTAGTGGTAGCAGGTTTTCTCAGACAGCTGTGTGTGGATCGTGCAAGGCAAAACCCGCGAAATGAAAGTCTCAAAATCCAAATGAATCAAAATAGGATCGACTCAGAAACGAGTCAATGAATGCATGCGTGTCACCTGATCCACACATGCACATCTTCTGTGTTGTATGCGCAAATTATGATACACTAATACAAAGGAAAACATTTGTATTCACAAAAATGTCTCTATTTGTACAAATTGCTTCACATTCATTCAATTTAGAATTTTTCACACGCAAGTTGAAAGGCATGGATAAAACATTTCTGCAACATGTATCAAGTTCATTGATAAGTGTGCTTGCATGTGTTTATCATTTTGATACTATAATCATCCCATAAAAAATAGGCTAGTTTGCAATATCAAGCAACGTAACGGACAGCTTTTTGTTTTTGTCCAACTAAAATAACTGGAACCGAAGCCTCGACACAATCAAGTTACAATGAATGACATTAAAATAATGTAGAAATATTTTTAAAAAACTAATAAAAATGACAAAAACACATAATAAAATTACTCAAATTAAACAACACCAAAAATGTATGACATGATGTGTAGTGGCATGCTTGGGGAAGTGGGGGGTTGTGTCACTGAAGCTGTCCGTGGTCCTGAAGCCACAGAGGTCCCTAAATTAAATCCAATAATAAGATTGACATGTCTTTTTGACAATTTAAAAACACGAACAAGGTAAATCATCTACCCAGGGCTGAAGGGCATCTGACATTGCAACATTAGCCTAATAACACATCGGATCACTACATCAGATGGCTATTTTTGCCCATATTGTGACATCACAACCAGCCTCCCATGATTACATACAATCACAAACACATAAATACACACTTAGAAAGGAATGATGCAGTGGGTTATATATAGAACTATAGGGTACTTGACTACATTTTAAAGAACTCTTTATGCCAAAAAGGTTCTATAAAAGGAGATATACATATTAAGACATGTCTTAAATAACTACATAGTATTTTCATGTAGGTTACTTCATTTATTTCTCTAGTGAAGTGTTTATGAGCTGTTTAATTCATAGAATTAAATTAAAACTAAATTAAGTATCTAATTAAAATCCATTAAATTACCATATGAAGCAGCTGACTGAACCCTCTAAGGCCCCTGTTCACACCAAGGACGATAACTATAACGATAAAAATAAATCCTTCCACATATATAAGAACAGCAGCAGAGTCCACACCACAACTATAATGATATTTTATAGTTGTAAATTACTGTAAATTCGGCCTCTAGTTCATAAACGCCAGAGGAGAAGTGGCCCCGACTGAGCCTGGGTTCTCCCAAGGTTTTTTTTTTCTCCATTGGGTCACCTGATGAAGTTTTAGGACGCCATAAGGTCACTTGATGGAGTTTTTCGGTTCCTTTCCACTGTTGCCTTTGGCTTGCTCAGTTGGGGATATTCAAATTAATTAACCAATCATACCATTGATCAGCTCTACCAAATTTGGATGTCTTTTTTTCCAGTAATAAACAAACATTAAGTTGTTTTGATTGATACTGTGAAGCAGCTTTGATACAATCTGTATTGTGAAAAGCGCTATATAAATATATTTGACTTGACTTGACTTGATATTTCCAGCTGATGAACAATACAAATGTTGACAGCGAATCAAAATCCATCCCGCTTTAAAGAGCTCGAGCATTTAAAACGGCAGATGACAAAATTGCAGTGTGCTTAGAATAGACAGAACAATATCATGTGCTGGTGTGGAAAATAATATAGTTATCGTTCTTGGTGTGAAAGGGCCTAAATTAAGGGTTAATGCTCGACGAGGTGTCCATTGTCAGGTATTAATGGACGACGGCGAGGCGTGAACCGTCCGACGCTCAGCGAAGTCCATTGATACCTAGACAATGGACACCTTGAAGGGCATTAACCCGCTCATACCATGGTCACTTGCCAAATAACACATTTGTTTTTTGTGTTAAAAAGGTTATTTTTAACACAGTTATTTAAAAAAGTTATTTAAGTTATTTTTTGTAAAAACTTTAGTAGTTTTATAATCGAAATCTAAAGTTTTTACGAAAAATAACTTGGATTCCCTGGTTACGCCCATAGACTGTAAAAAAAATAGGTTACGCCTGACGGTTTCCGGAGATATTTATAGTCCGCTCAGCTCGTAGAACCCTTCAGTTTATTGACTGCCTGTTTCTATGGTTACTCACAGCTGATGTAGCCAGCGCATTTATTTATTAATTTCGAACGGTAAACAGTCAGTTTCACCAGAACTCCTTTACTAGTTGTCCTCTATCACTTTTTAATGGACACCCTGCAGCCAATCAGAATCGAGTATTCACCCAGACCATCAGTTCTCACTGCTGTGAGTGATTATTGTGACATCACAATACACATTCTACAAAGTCAGAAAAATAAGCAATAAGTTTCAACATATAGGCTATGATCATAAATTGTGTCAAGCAGTAAACTAAAAGAATACAGAACCAATATGAGTATTACAGTCAAATAAATAATCCCCAGTGTTTGCATACTGTATGCAAAGCAGATCAAATATCCAGGAATATTTCAGAGGGACTGTATTCATGCACACAACGCCCACCAAGCAAGATCTACGGAAGCTATTTCTGCAGATGTCATTTATTATTCACACTCACTCATCAGTGTCTGTATGGGCAAGGCCTCAAATATCCCTTTCATACATTCTCAGGGACCTCATGAATAACTCAATGAATATCAGCAAATGCATGACAGTCTAAGATCATCCGCTGCTGCCCAACTCTGCCCTGCTATCCAGAATATAAAGGTTTCAAATCAAGGTTTCGTTATTTATATCTTATCATTTGTTTTCTTCCTGTGAGATGCACAATGAAAGTGGATGGTGAATTATATTTTATTCAATTTAAATATTACAGTCAAGCTCATAAGGCAGAAAAAACACCATTAAAAGTTGTGTGTTGTTTTGTACACTGTACTTGTACAATACAATGTTAAGTCTCCAATCTTATTTGCAGTGGAGTTCAATAAAATAAATGTCATGCAATGTTAAGTAACATTATTATGAGCTTTTTTGTTCTTCAGTTTTCTGGTGTTTTTGAGAGTTCGTCTATCTCCTTTCCTTATTTCGAAAACAAAATAATTTTTTTCTGCTTAAAACCTCCTTTTGTCTTAAAATAAATAATATGTGACATTTGATTGGAATTTTTAGCCTCTCCTTTTTTTCTTCATCATTCATTTTTCTGTACATCGCCCCATCTTTTTCTGAGCGTTGAGTGTGTCACAGCTGTCTTTTCAGTGTAAATAAAGCGCAAGTTATTCAAGCTCAAGTCTGAATGCTCTTCACCAGCAAATCTAATGCAGCATGTAAGAGCATTGCACAACAACATGAGCTGGATATCGTGGGTCTGAAACAGAGTGTTCTGTATTTATCATGAAAATGGTTTTGTGTGATAAATCTGAAATCGCTGCTATTCATTATGTGAAGAGAGGCGAGATTTACTTCCTCTTTCCAATGAAAGGATCATTGTTTGATACCACCAACACTCATACAGGACTGAAGAAGAGGTTGAGTGAGAGAAACAGAGGGAGAGCGAGAGAGAGTTGTCATTGTGTCATGTTGTGTAAAGTAACACAGAGAACGTGTCTGCTTTACTGTGCATCGTTGTGGCCTATATGAGCATCTGTGGCCATCATCATCTGTGTGTGTGTTTTCTGCAGTCAGTGTCTGGCAAAAAAAGGACGGTTGATGAAAATGCTATTTTGCATAAAGAAATAGGCCTAGACATCACTTTCATGACAATAAAGCACGTTTCACCCAAATCCTGTCAGAGCACAATTGTTATTTTTAAATAAAATGTTTGCATTGCATTACTGTAATGAGAACTAAACTCATTCAATTTCATGAACACTGTTGACTCCTGGCAACATGAGCGTAATAAAAACATTTGTTGGAGTGCCGTTCAAATAATGTCTCAATTCAAATCTTAATGGACCATTCTTTATGCTAAATATATTGATTTTGATTTAGGGTTAAAATGTGAGAAATGTTTTGATCGTTTTCGTGTCATTCACTCAATAGCTGTATCTGCCAATAATTGGTATCGGACGATAAAAGCAAGTATTTTCACTATTGGCTGTCAATCAAGACCGCAACTCAGACTATGTGTGAAGAAAATTTCCCTTGGGTTCAATTTAGGGCAAGATAACGTAACAATAACAAAAAAAGCGTAATAGTAAAAAAAAGCGACATGAAAATAGTTTAAAAAGCGACATAAATCCCCATTTATTCCCAAATTGCGTCCAGGGCATCGGTTAATTCCTATGTTCGGCCCAGATTATCTGGTAATGTGAGCGTTCACAGATCAACCCTTAAACCTCCCGAACTGCTGGCGGACACATCGGGCCGGCCGGACAATATCAGACATGTTTGATGTGATTTTAAATCAGCATGATTACAACTATTATTACGCCAGCACTTCCACAACAGCCAATGAGAGACAAGTCTACTTGTGCGACTGGTGGAAATGTGGCAAAAACACAAACTTTTTAATGTGTCCTCATCATATAATGTCTACAGCAAGCTGACGTGACACAGTCTCCATTTAGTTTTTACATCCGCTTTCCCGTGAGATCATGTGAGGTGCTAAATCTGGCATCATCATCATCATCATCATCATGTAGTGTGTGATGCACCACGGTTATCAAATCTTGTAATGTGTGCAGGTTTGAGATTTGAAAGAATAAAATTTGTGAAGATTCTCTTTATGTGTGTAATGCAACCAGATTTCACATTGGTTAAGATTTAACTCCTGTGCTCTGAGCATTACCGAAATAAATCATGTCTCATGTAATTGCTCAATAAGTGTTTGTGAACAATGTCGCTTAACGTGGCATTTTTACCTCTGGAAAGTTACCCAATGTTCACAGATCATTAGTTAGCTATGAAAACACTAAGGAGCTTGTTTGCTGTTTTATTATATTTAGCTTATTTACTATTATTTTTATATGCATATTTGAATAAATTTGTCATGAAGACAAGTGTTTATGAAAACTACCTTATGTGCAACTGAGCGGCATACTAAACATTTCAGTTTTTATTTGAGTATAAATTATTACAAAATAAATAGCAGTTGAATAATAGTTTGTGCTATTTCAACATCTTATATTAGTAATAGCCCATACCAAATGAGGGGGTTCCTTGTAGTTTGCTGCATTATTTGGGAGATATTTTAAAATATCAGTATGGCCAGATATTATTCTGAATAATCAGCTATCAGAATCGGCAGAGTAATTAAGTATCAGTGCATCTCTATATAAAACACAATAACTTGAGTGATGGAGAACTGACTGACATGTTTGTCATAGCAACACTTCATTCATTGAATCATTGGAGCTTGTGTTTATGTGTCAGCAAATCATCTGTGTAGGCTGGGACCTGGAGGACGTGCATGAGAATGAGAGAACAAAACTGGATCAGACAACATTTAATGAATTCAAACTTTGAAAACTAAAATATACAAGCTCAACCGTTAAGAATGCAGCAAAGCTTAAGAAACTGAATAGGCTTATTTGACACCATAATGACATAAGTTGAAAAAAGCTTGGTGTTGTTTACAGACACTAAAATAGCCGTGCTACCTGTCAAAGCTCAATCTCATGACTTCTCCCCCTCAACAAGACACAAAAGCGTCTCTGTGTGCCATTCCTAATCATAATTTGATTCCTTATTACAGCAGTTTGAATCCCAGACTCACTCTGAAAGAATGAGGTAAACAACCTTTAAAGTCTAGAGTCTCTTCTCTCTTCAAGCACATTAACCTTTTATTTGTTTAAATGCCTCAACTTGAAGATGGAAAATAAAAGGTTGAGTGGTATTCCTTCCCCACAAATAGGTAAATTTCAACAACCTTTTCAAACATTTCAGCAACTGCTAAGATTAGTAAATAGACGCTGGTGAACATAATTTGCTTTCAGTTGAGAACGTAACGTAACGTGTAGCCTATCAAGCGATTTAACTTAGGATCAGTATAGGACGGTATCAACAACAATCCATAAGTATAAATAATGTATCACTTTATTAAAGGTCTACATACAAAAAAGAATCACTAAAACATGTTGCGGTCCGTCTTGGTCCGTTTTCAACTTAACGTTAGTTAACATAGTGCTAGAATCATGATGTGTCAGACCCTCTCAACCGCTCGCGCCACAAAAATGAAAGAAAGATATTAATTTAAAACATCGACCCCGTTTAAAGTCATCGAATAAATCGCACACTGACCTTAATTAGTTTCCGGAGAGAGAATATTTCACTTTTTACACGCAGCCGCTCACCTGTGAAGTCACGCTGACTGAATACTATAAACACTGATCAACGGTCGGTAAGGTTTTGAATGGAAGCCGAGGAGGCGGCGGTTTGTAGCACGCGCTCATGGGTGTAAAGCGCGAGCTGTGATTGGACTCTCCGCGGTGGCGCGTGCCGGGGTCCGATGCGTGATGTCACCGGTACCCATGGCTCGGGTCACTCGGTTTGTCGCGGATGACGTGTGACGATTTTCTTTTACACTTTATAATTTTTCCTGTGACTTTCTTCCATTAATTCTGGTGTTATATCCTTATAGAGAGGTGTTGTCATCGGTTGGTATGCCCATTAATAACCCAACTAATACAGTATGTGGTAGAATTAGTTTTTTTACAGTCCAAAAACAACAACAAATCTATTTGTTTTCTATTTCTAAAGGAGGTTGTAATCAAGTTGCTCTACTGGACTGAATGTGATAATGGATTAGCATGTATAGCCTACCTCTTCATTTCAGAACAAGATGACAGGGACAAAGACTGGATAGGGTCCAGATGATGATGAAATTCAATTACAAACATACAACCAAAAACTCACACACATCTTTTCTTTTTACTTTTTTGAAGCTACAGGCTTTCAATGCAGTACAAAGCAATTAAGTGTTGCGTTTTCAGTTTTTAAAGAATAGTAAGTTTTAAAAATGAAAATGTGAGGACAGTAAAGATGCACTAAACAAGAAATAGAAACAGAAATATACATTTTACACTCGTATAGGTGCCATTTATGAACTTTAAAATATTTAGTTTCTCTATTTTTATTATTTTTGATGAAAAAAGAAAGCTTACTGGAATGGGAAACTATCAGTAGCCTATTGAACATAATGATGCTAATCAAAACGTACCATTTTACCACAACACAGTTCTCTGAACTTGACTTGTGTGATCACTAGATGGCATAACAACTGCTGGATTTATTTAAAAGATGAGTGAATTATCTGATCTGTACATGTTACTGTCCTATTTGCATGATTGTATACAAATGAACAGTAATAGGCCGACAGCAGCCTTTACATACAGAGATCCAATCATTTGAGTTTTGATGTGTTATGTTACAAACCACTCAAGTACATGTTTAAAATAAATAAACTATATTCAATAAGGTCTGCTTGAGCTCTAACAGCTACATCATTATTTTTTCTTCTTAATTGGGACACAATACACATCATGCCATTTTCTTCCAAACAAAATGTCCTCAGCCTTTAGTTTTGTCTTGACTTTTTCTGTTACTGACATAACAAAGTGAACAAAAACATACAAACATAAAATCCTTATATATTACTTTCTAGTGAATTATTACAGTATTTGATATATATATATTAATGTCACATCATTTCTGACACATTATTAAAGTAATTTAACAGGCAGAAAGAGAATGATCACAGATAGAAGTGCACAAAAACAAGGCAGGGAACAAGACCAGTTTGAGGTCCACACAGACAACATACAAAACTCTGAGGACAAGACAGATTCATAACATGAAAAGTAATAACTATTTTTCACATTTCTCTAGGCAGAAAAGAAATCAAGTGTAACAAACTGTTTGTCGATATCTTCCTCACTTTCAATTCTATTCTAAAACAAGGAGGATCATTAATAGTGTGAATAGGGTACAAAAATACCTGCAAGTAAAATAAAAAAATGCAAAATAAGAAACGAAAGATGGGATAATACAGTGAATGTAAACTTTGACACTAATAACAACTCATGCGTACAAACAGGTACTTCATGCATTTTGCACATTAGGCACATGTACAGCTTCACATTTACAGTAATGAACACAGTCCAACCGCTCAGAAATGCAACGTCATCACCAGACATGTGTTGGAAAAAGCCAAGATGGGATTTTCTCAGACAAGACAGTCACAGCTACAGTGTATTTTTACTCTGTTATCACCAGTTAAATTCCTTGTAAATTAATTAATAAATAAAAATAGCCTTTGGCCCAGTGCACAAGAAACTGTTTTACAGAGACATATTACCAGAGGTGGAAAGAGTAAAAAAATATTCTACTCAAGTAAAAGTACCACTACTTCAATGAAATTTTACTTAAGTACAAGTAAAAGTACCGGTCTAAAAAATCTACTCAAGTAAAAGTAAAAAGTAGCTTGTTTAAAATTTACTCAAAGTTACTGAGTTACTTTTTTTTTTGGGGGGGGGGGGGGGGGGGGTGGCCAACGTAATTGCCAACGTTAATCTTGCAGAGACGGGGAACTTGAGCAAAGAGTTCTTTGGCGTGAGTGAGCAGGACTATTTTGTCCCGTTGCTTTTATGGACTCATTATCTATGGGCTTCTCCCTTGACGGGACGTCCCCCGATTGCCTGCGAGCTTCTCCTCCTGTCTGTACGGTCACTTCTGTTCAGCGCGACAGAGAGTCGAGTGGTTATGACGCAGTCGTTAGCCTATTTTTACAAAAACTGTTTCTACGGGTCCATAATGTAACATAGAAGGTAATGGAGCCCTTTATACATTGTCGTGTTTCTTTAGAAATAAATAATGTACAAATGGAGTCTTTAAACGCCTCAGATGTAAAGTTATTCGCCGTCAAAGTGACGCCAAAATGAATGGGAGTCAATGGAAATGCTAACGCAAGTGAAGTTCTGCTACAAGATGGCAGCACCCGGCCGACTTCAACTTCCGGTGGATGGGTTACCCCCTTGGGAATCCCCCATGTAGGGTTGTAATGGTATGAGATTTTAACAGTATGATAACGTCTCAGAAAATATCACGGTTTACAGTATTAATCAATTATTAAATAAACTGTATTATTAAATTATGGTTATTATTCAGTTAAATTAATGAAACAGGTTTTTTTTTTTTTGGTTTAACAAATGCTTTTAATTAAAAAACAAACTTGAAACCATTTGTTTGTTTTGTTTATTAAAATTTCAATAAAACATCTAATCAATTAAATTCGATAATTGATAATGAATTAGATTAACAACTTATTTTTAACATTAATTATTTATTAAAATGTTTAAGAATAATACTATTGTCCTATGAAATGTATTTTATTCAGAAAATGAATGTTTCTTTTTATGATTTAATCCAAATAAATCAAAAACCGTGGTAATTAAATGTAAATTTATACTTGTGTCCTTTTATTTTTTGAGGAAGCGGTACAAAAACAGATTTACTAAATCAAACCATGGACAAAAAATATATTCCTTTAAATAATGTTTGAATAAAATGTATTATTATTGTTGTTATTATGATTATTTTGAGAAGTAGGCTAAGTTCTATTGTATGCATACAATAGTAATATATTTCTGTCATAATGTCAACTAGTAAAACCGAACTTTTATTTTGACGGGTTGTAGTGAAGACCAAAAGTGTAAAAAAGTGTTTCAAAGTGTATTTGACAATGGTTTTCTATAATAAAATTATGAAAATGCTCATTAGGCGTGCTCTCAGAGCAGCTATGGAAATGTTCATGTATTCATATTATCACATTGTTTGTAAGACGCTGAAAACACCATGAACGTCACGCGTACTTGAGTATGTAGTAGACAAAGCGGCGCAGCTCAGCAGAACAAATATGGTTATATATTTGCAGTATTTTTGTGCTTAAATATTCACAGACCATGTCGCGATTGGATTTCTTGCACAGTTCTACTTTCCATGTATTCATCCATCCATTATTTTGCGTGTTTTACTTGACATCTGCGTTAAGTGAGTAATTCCATTTTCATGACTGGATTCCGGGATTCCCTCTGCATAACGTTTTCATTCGGCCTAAGTTATAATCGGGACATACCTTTATCTGCAGGAAGGATGGTATCCTCCTTTTGCAGCCACTTTGCGTCCACATTTTTTGCAAATTGGATATCTATCCTCAAGGACAACCACGCTTTTTTCCTACAAACTATTTTCATACTGCCCATAATTCGCTTCATAAGAATTCGAGGGCGCTTCGCTTTCAGCTTCAGCTGGGTCTGCGTCACCTTTCTAGCGCGTTTGTTCTCCCGCCCTTCAACCAATAATTTCCGGAGTGTGATTTTTTTTTTCTCCCTTGTATTATTTTTTTACTCAGTAACGGATATGATTTCAAATGTAGCGAAGTACAATACTTCAAACAAAACGTACTTAAGTAAAAGTAAAAGTACAGATTTTAAAAACTACTTGAAAAAGTAGAAGTACACAAAAAAACTACTCAATTACGTAACGCGAGTAAATGTAATTCGTTACTTTCCACCTCTGCATATTACTTGCAATTCAAAAACACATGATAGACGAACAGATAGAGAGATAGAGAGATAGATAGATAGATAGATAGATAGATATAGATAGATAGACAGATAGATAGATACAGTAGATAGATAGATAGATAGATAGATAGATAGAGAGAGAGATAGGTAGAGAGATAGATAGAGAGAGTGTGCAGCATGTACAGATGTATTTACTGCACTAATAAACACTGCAAATGGAGTCTGAATTATCATACAACATATGGTGATTTCTTACAACCCAAGTAAACCTATACTGAAAATATCGAAACATCTTGGAAATAGTTATCAAAAACCATTACATCAAGAACTATTGAGCTTCCTATCAATTTGAGAACACTTGGAAATAGAAAAATCACCTACTGAAAATGTCGTATTCCAAAAAAGTTTTACAAAGCTTTTGACTTTAACAGAGTTGTAAAAAGAGTAAACATCTGACATTCAGGGCAATGGGTGATTTCTTCAGATAAACTCCAGCTAGATTCCACAAAAACATAAGATCACTGATGATAAAACTGGATAAATAACTTATTGAAAAATAATAACTTTCGGAAAATCTCCATCACGCACGCTCCTTGTCATTTGTCGGATTTATTGCACGTTCTCTTCGTAGTGTTAAGAAGAAAAAGCCTACATGCACTAAAGGAAACCTGGAAGCAAGCAAAAGGGTCAGGATAGGCACCAAGTATTACAGAAGGGTTTACTGTCACATATTGCACGCTTTGTCTCAATCAATTTGGTTTCTGTTGTACTCAGAGAAAACATGAACACACTAACACGTAACACAGATACTATAATGAAATGTTATTAGCTAAGTCTCTTAAGGCAATAACAGATTTGGGATTCTGCTCATCTAAGATTGACCCCGTCCTTCAGGGTTTCAAATATGAAAATCTCTGTCGAAGAAAAGCAACATTTTCTAAATCGAACCCACATTTTCTACTGATGTGTTTTAACAGTCCGTTTAAGCCCGTTTAAGTTGATGCTGATGTTGAGCGAGTATAAAACAAGATTTCATGCTTTATCATTCACACAACATCTAAGTCAGAGAACATATTTCTCTCTGCCGTAATGCAATCAAAGGCATGAACGTTGTTCAACGTGAGAAATATGAAAATGTGAGGCAAAGCAAAGCTTGCCACGTGAAAAACACAGATCAATGGTGCTTTTTTGTTTTTTTATCCTTGGAAATAAAAAGAAATCCTGATCTGCTCTTCAATAAATTAAAAGTTCTTAATTTAGTAACGATCTCACACTAAAATATCATAAAAGAGATCTGGCAGCCATCATTGTAGTCGCAGAATCTGTCGGACCCTTTTAGTAAACAAACATTGTAAACTTCAAATTCATGCATGTCTTCTGAGTCAACGCATGCCACTATAGATCTGCCAATATGTACTCAATCATGCATTTCGATCGACTAGACCACAGACAAAAGTCTAGCACAGATACACACGTCACACAGCTTTATACAAACATCTACAGACCGGACAGATGAGCCGACGACATTAACACGCTTAGAATCCCCTTAACATACATATACACACAATCCTGAGTGCTCTACGAGTAAACAACATTTTATTGTGAATCTGTCAGGGACCAGATGATTCAAGGACCAATCAGCGTTCAGCACCACGCATAATGAGCCTGCTAAAGAGTTTATGAAGAACCAATCAATGCGCAGCTCTTTAAATCATCAATTGTTAGAAGCCCCAGACAGGTTTACACAATGGCGAATCTGTACAACTTTAGTGTTTTGTTATGAGAACTTGATAAAAGTGATCACACTTCAGTTTTTGCACCCAAATCATTCGTCCTCCTAATAAACCTGTATTAAGAAAAAGATAAACTCTCAGTTACTTTAACCGGACTGAACCCCATTCGATGGAGACGTCTTTTATTCCTAGCATACTCTGAACACTGCTGTGGTCTCATTCGAAAGAGAGGAAAACAGCTTCACGCACATCCCAGGAGATATGGAGATGACGGCGGGTGTTTTCCGGTGGGATTTTTTACATTGACACTTTTAAAATCGGACATAGAGAGAGTTCCATTGTCTCTGGGCAGCAGAAAGCGCAGAATGAACAATTGAAGATTCCAATCATTATGATGTCATCGAGAGAGTTCCATTGTCTCTGGGCAGCAGAAAGCGCAGAATGAATGTAACGATTGAAGATTCCAATCATTATGATGTCAGTGTTCCATTTCAGCAGATCCCAGTCATAACACTGTGTGAGACGTTGAAGTGTAGAATAAGTGTTTGTGTAAAACTAAATGAAAATATCTGGATCCAATGTCTTCAAACTAGCAGAATATTGAGTCTGAAGTCCGATGAATAACTTTCTAGTTCCATCTTCAAATCATTCTTCTGTCCATGAGCTGACGCGGCCCTATTTTAACACTCTTTTTTTGCTGCCTAATAGAACTTCTGGTATCGTTAAACATTTTCTATTTTGTCATTGTAGGGCACAATAAAGTATTTGATCGCTTAGTGTCACATGATCACTAATAAACTAAGTCTGACAGATTTCCAGACAATATGCGAAACAAATATTTAGTTATTTAGCATTCCTGTCACGTTACTATAAAATTGAATTAGTGTTGGCTCTGATGAATGAGCAGTCCGACATCAGTCACTCAAGCTGAAGCATTAGCTGTACAGTACCGTTTCAATTTAATTTGTGACTGTTAGGTGGTGCGGTCACACTAGACTGCATTATTATTAACTCTTATATTTGATTACTTATTAAAGCAAGAAGCCCTAGAGCATGACATCATATCCTGCTGTGCATATAGTCATTGCAGGCAGGGTCTAAAGTAATTTTGCATGCTAATGTGACGTCTTGCATTTTACTCTGGAGTCATATTGTCCGATCTGTCAAGCAGAGATCGTAAAGAACTGCTTTAGTACAGAATGATGCACACAGCCCAAGCAAAACTGCTGCTCTGTTAAGCAGCTCTATCGCCGGGCGTTTTCATTAGCATCTAAAATGCCATCACTATAGTTGCCGTTTCCTTTACTCTGATGTATTGTGCCCTTAAACCATAAAATGCCTGTTATGTCACAATGTCTGCAGTGCTAAACAAAAGTCGTCAGTTCTGCCCATGAGCTTGAGAGACGAAAAGACTATTTTACATCATCTCTTTTGTTTTAGTGCTTTACACTCTTTTTTTGCCCTCTCTTCCTACTTGCTTTGCATTCATAAACTCCTCTTCTCTCAAACATCGTCCATTGTCCATCTTTATTTTTCTCTGAACTTCTTCTACCTCAAATTCTCAGGGTTCTTGGATACATCTAAGTTGAACGTTCCTTGTATTCAACGATTCACCAAATAAGTGTTTTGTAAGTGTGTGTGCAAATTTGTGTTGATGTGTGTAGCTTCTTGGCTCCGAGCCTCAAAACCTCCCCCCCCCCCTCTCTCTCTCTCTGCAGGGCCGTTCAGAAGCCCTCGATGTGGCAATAGGCCTCAAGGCTGGAGAAGAGGATATAGAGGAACCACAGACCCAGAAAGAGGAGTGTAGTGATTATACGCGAGACACGAGGGCCGCCCAGCTCTCCCCCGATTGACGGTCGGCGCCGGAACAGTAGTACCGCCATGCAGACGAAGGCAAAAATAGTGAAGAGTGTGACGGAGAAGGCCAATGATCCGGGGTCCACGAGAAACTTCTTGCCCTTGATGGCCCAGTACACGGCCGCCACAGACCAGGCCACGCCGATACCCAGAAACACGTTGACGGCATTGCTGCCGGTGACGTTACCGATGGAGGCGTCTGCGTACTGATCCTGAGTAGCGGCGACTTTACTGGCGAATGTGTCTGAAAAAGAGAGATAAAGATCATGAGAAAACATAGGCATTAGTGGTCGACTTATATATGGACAAGGCTGATAAACTGGCCAATATTTGTGTAGTTTTCATTTCCTAAACAACTATGTAGAGGGATGCCATTATGGGCATATTCCAGGATGACAAAGTCAAGATTCATCAGGCTCAGATTGTGAAAGAATGAAGAATCATTTTCACACATGAATCTCTGAGTCCAGATCTGTTCCAGAAAGTGTTTGTGATGTGCTGGAGGACACTTGCATTGACAATACAAGATCTTGACCAAAAATCTATGCACCTCTTGATGGAAATAAATGTTGTGATGATATTTCCATGAAAGGGTGCATCAAATTTCCCAAAAACTTTCAATGTGCGATCACTGCAATAATGATCCAATAAAATACTCTTAATCAATTGCCTATTTAAATCCAAACAGCAACTTGTATAATATATGTATAATATAATATAATATAATTAGATCTACACACATTAGATATTTAGGTATTTGCACTACCATTCAAATTTTTTTTAAAGAAATTAATATTTTTATTAAGCGGAGATAAAAAAATGTTTTAATAATACAAAAGATTACTACTTCAAATATATGCTGTTCTTTTGAACTTTCTGTTCATAAAAGAATCCTAAAAAATAAAATGCATCACGGTTTCCACACAAATATGAAGCAGCACAACTGTTTTCAACACTGATAATAAATTAGCATATTAGACGGATTTCTGAAGGATATGACGCTGAAGAGTAACGATGCATTATTTGAACATATATTCAAATAAAAACAGTTCATTTAAATTGTAATAATATTTCCGTATCACTGTTTTTACTGTATTTTTGTTTAAATAAATGCAGCCTTGGTGAGCAGAAGAGACTTCTTTCCAAAAAAGCTCACTGCCGTACTGTACATTGATCTTAATAAGTATCTGCAAATCAAAAGTAAAAAAAAAAAAAAAAAAAAAGTATGTTTGTGCATTTTTGTTCACAATAAATTCATCTTGCATTTATGCTGTGTTAATGCAGTGTCATTCCGAGATTTTAAAGTGTGGCTGGATTAAATGTCCTGAAGCACACCTGGGATAGAAGTGCCCAGAGCCACGAACACGACTGCGGTGACAGTGTCGCGAAGGCCGACGGTGCAGCCGAAGTGAGACGCCAGGTCTCCGATGACCGCAGTGAGGAGGCCGATCCCAATGATGGACACCACGAAACAGGCCCATCCGTTCCAGTACTCCGTGGGCGGAACGAACGCGAACAGAACCTTCCAGAACACCGTCAGGAAGTGCATGACGTAATCGCAGCAGGACGGGAGACGCTCCTCTCGACCCTCATCTTCATCATCGTCTCCATCACCTGAGGATGCCACACACAATTAAAGATTTAAACAACCCAATCTGGACAATTTTACATGCACGATCATTAACACAAGTAACCACCAGGTGACAGTATCACATCACTTACTGTACATGAACCTCCAGACACAAACAACCTTAGATCAGAGACATCAAACACACTGTTGAAGAACACAAAGGTGTGTGAGACAGACAGACAGACCTGCACTGACGGTCACTGCATCCACAAACTGCTCTCGCCAAGAATGAGTGCCGATGACCAGCGCCAGGTTAGTCTTCTTGATCAGTTTATCAACGGTGCTCTGAAACACAGCAACAGATCACTGCCAACATTTAGACCACAGGATTCACTACATTTAAGGTTGTTCACATGACATTATTAATTATTTATCAGACACAATGCTTGTGTTTAAACTCAGGTAAAGCCATAAAAGTCAAGGTATCCATCATGCAAAGGACTTTTCCTTGATGTCACAGTTCAGGATAATCACTAGTGAAAAGCTTGGGACTGTGCTTGTTCTTGGGACTTACATATATATGTGTGTGTGTGTGTGTGTGTGTGTGTGTGTGTGTGTGTGTGTGTGTGTGTGTGTGTGTGTGTGTGTGTGTGTGTGTGTGTGTGTGTGTGTGTGTGTGTGTGTGTGTGTGTGTGTGTATGAATGAAAAAAAGAAAGAAAGAAAGAACAGATCTGGACCACTGAAGTGCTGGCAATGAATTTCTTGATATTGCTATCATGACAAACCTAATGAACCTGACAACTGTTCGTTTAGCACCACTGATCTGATAAAAAAGATATGAGTGTAATATTCATATCATGAGAATTTAATCAACCCATCACATTTTGCTGTCATCAACAAGCATGAACAGAGCCAAAAATATTTTCACTCCAGGTAATCATTAAGTGGGAGCTTCAAATGATTTTTTTTAATAAATTTATTGAATTTAAAATTATTCACTGCAAATATGAAGAACAAATTCTAACCATCATGCGCAGGAATACATTGGGAATCTACGGGGAATGGGATACCTTTCAGATGTAAATTCACAGTAAATTCATAGGACTTCTAACTAAAATAAAATAAAATAAAATAAATTATGGACCTACAATTTCCAATGTTTTCAGATGTGATGCTTTACAGTAAATTCACAGGACTCCCCAATAAAAATACAAAATAAAATAAAAACAAGAAAATGAAATAAAAACAAAATTTGGACAGACTATTTTTCCATGTTTTCAGATGTAATACCTTAAATTCATAGGACTCCTCGATCACCACCTCCAGCCGGCTGTGCTCCCCCAGAACAGGTTTGCCCATCTCCGCTATCTTCCTGGCCTCCTCCTCCTCCGTGCTCAACTGTGCCTCCGGATCCTCTGAAAGAGACACACGATAAAGGAAGAAACAGACAGAAGACAGAAAAGAATGAGATACAACAGGCAGGAAATGGAGGGCATACCCCTTCCCTGTCAATCAAAAACATAAAAGCTCAACCAATCAATACGACACCACGTACAACACCACGACACACACACAAACGAAACAACGGTTTGAAATCAGGCTTTGGGAGATGTTCTGAATGCATATGATTCCTCTGTGTCAGACTGTGGATTTACAAACTTTTAAGTCCACATTAAAAGCCATTTACAACCCATTTTACTTTCTTTCAGAGTGAAAAAGATTCAGAGAGTAAAAACTAGGATTGATTAGATTCTGAAAACTACCATTGAGATTTTTTTTCACTTTCTGTCTAATGTTTTGAACTCCTCTCTTTCAGCGGTCCCTCTTTTCACACCATAATTGTGTCCCTCATGGGTTCAAGGAAGCTTCTAGCCCTTTTTCTTTTCTCTTTTGAGTGTGTAGCATGAGGGTTAGTGTGGACACATGTCAGAGTTTGATCAGAGGTTGATCTGAAACCTTACCTTGGTTCAGCAGCAGGGCTGCGTGGTGTAAGGAGGGACAAGAGAGATGGAGTTAGTGCTGGAGATGAGTTTACTACATTAATAAACACACACATACACACACACACAAACACACACATATACACACATCTCAGAACCGTGGTCCTGTTCCAAACCCTAGTGAGCTGCCTCTCTGAATACTAAGGGTGTATTCACACCTGTCTTGTTTGGTTAGATTGAATTGAACTCAAGATCGTTTACCCCCTTGGTGCGGATCTTTTGGGCAGGTGTGGATACAGCAATCGCACTCGGTACGGACCAAACAACAGTACCGAGACCCAGCTGAAGAGGTGATGAGAGTCTTGGTCTGGTTCCAACAAACTCTGGTACAGCGCACATAAGAGCATGCTCTCTCTGCCGGAACAGTCTTTGCAAAATCCTAACTACAACATAGTAGTCAACATAGATGACTGTGGCAAGCAGGAAGAGAGAGAACGGTGGCATGATTACTAACGAGCTTCACCTGACACCTGCACGACGCATCGGTCTCGTATCTCAAGGAGGAGTGGAAGCATAAAATAGAGAGTGATGACAGTGAAGGACGAGAGAGGACCAGGCCTGGACTTTTATGTTATGTTTTACTTTCGTTTTGTGTTTCTTTTATTATTAAATTGTTTAAATGTTTGTCGGTTCCCGCCTTCATAACAACATACTTTGTTACAATGACATTGTATCATATGATGCTCATAAGATTCTTCATATTGCATTAGTAGCATTAAAAGAATAAAAATTGCACTACGAAAAATATCCGTGATTAGCCTGTTTTTTGCACTTCCTGCTTTTCCCTGCTTGAGAATTTCTGTCCAATGAATGGATGACCTTAGCACACGTGTGGTTTTGTGTACACATTTTGGTTAACTTGCAAAAAGGGCAGTGTTGCAAAAAAAAATCAACATTGTATTTGGTCTGGACCAAAGCAAGTACACTAGCGGACTTTCCTGGTGTGAATAAACCCTAAAACAGCATTCTAACCAAATGGCACCTTAAAAGCATTTAATTTGATTTGAAATGTTCAGACAAATAGCACTGCTCATATGATGCATGCAAGAAACAGTGCAAAATCAGAGTAAACCTTCTGGTCCAACTCGACCCGCTCTGAGCAGGATTTGGACCGGCGTATCCGGCATGGGAGGTGGGCACGCTAACAAGGATGCAGTCTCTAGCATCAGTTTCTAACGCACCTCTTAAGGCCAGGGGAGTGAGGTTTACACAAAATTTGGACAGCTCTTAATTCCTGGCCTCAGTTGCACTCACCCCCAAAACCTTACTCTTATCCGGGTCACGGCACCAAATGAAATGCTCCAAGTGGGATTCAAACCGGCATGTCCGGCATGGGAGGTCACAAATGTCATTGTGTCATTTGCACATGTCTTGCTAATTTACACTTACAGTTTTAAACCATTTCAGCACAAGAAGAACCTAAAGAGAACTTAATTTGGTATTTGCATGCCGAAGCGTGCACACCCAAAGACGCGAATTGATTCCGCATCTCGTCTTGGCAAGTATTCTTGTAAACACAGTCGGTTATGTCATGAGTAAACGTAAACAGTTGAGAAGTAAATCAGATCATTAAATTGCATCCGTGCATTAGGTCTTAAAGTGACAGCAGCCTATAAATACCTGCTGCTATCTATCATTAATGTTAATCAAACAACAAAACACATCTTTAACAAAGATTAATTGCAGATCTAAAAAACTATCCGATCCGTGACTCAAAATATGATCCAAACCGTGAGTTTTGTAATCCGCTGAACCACTACTGTCTAGATAGGCAGCTCATTAGGGCCGAAGCGAAGCCAACTGTATCGAAAAACACTTGAACCTGAATGTCAAATGAATGCCCAATACCACTCTAAAACCAATAGAGCTACTTTCTAGTTCTCGTAGTGCAAAACACACCTGAGATGCCCCTCTTCAGCCAGCGAGGTTCCTCAAGAACGATGAAGAAATTCTCATGTTTCTCGTACTCTTCATCATCAATGATCCTCACCTGAAAGGTCTGACTGTAGACACACACACACACACACACACACACACACACACACACACCACACACACACACACACACACACACACACACACACACACACACACACACACACACACACACACACACACAACAAATATAAACAAGTAATCAGAAATTCAGGTGGTGGCTTTGAAGTCTCACATCGATTACTGCGACAAGTGACAGAAAAGTGATACTAAAAAGGTAAATGGCTGATAGTAAAAAGAAAAAGCTGGAACTGCATAATGACACACACACAAACACACACACACACACACACACACACACACACACACACACACACACACACCACACACACACACACACACACACACACACACCCTTATAAATACTTAATGCCATTCCTCAGGGGTCATGAACAGCAGTGCTCCACCCTGACATGAAATCAGATTAAAAGAACTGATGAATGATCCACACACACACACACACACACACACACACACACACACACACACACACACACACACACACACACACACACGCGCGCGCGCGCGCGCACACACACACACACACACACACACACACACACACACACACAACACACACACACACACACACACACACACACAACCATGCTCACACAAATCATGGAAAAATATAAGCATTTAAATCAATTCAAAAGGGTGCATGTCAATATTTAATCACACACACACACACACACACACACACACACACACACACACACACACACACACACACACACACACACACACACACACACACACACACACACACACACACACACACCACGCTCCCATTGTAAACCTCATTGCACAAGAAAACGAAATCCACAATGCTCTTTGTAAGGAAGCTACATTGTTGAGTAGGGTTGGATTTACCTCCAGCACTGACATGCACACAGGAAAATCGTAATGTTTAGTGCTCATCCATAATGTAGGACACTGTCAGGTTCATCCGGCATAGACAGAAAAGACTCCAGACAGACGGAAACGTTGCATCCGCTAACTGATCTCACTGGCTCACGCATACTAAGCTAGCTCACTATAGCTCATTCTCCAGGGATTTGAACAAGTCCCGCCAAATGTATATATTGTAATGTCTCAAATCATGTGTCTTGTTCAGGGGAGGAGTTCGTCATCAGACAGACCATTTTCATCTGCTGGATAAAACAGGAGAATCATAGAAATCATATTGTAGGAGGAACCAGTGCTATATCCAGAGACAAGAGGATCACTGAGACTGTTAATACACCCTCGCAATTGTCTATCAGCTCTCTAGTAGCCACCCAGCTCACTTTAGCAACTGTCTATCAACTCTCTAGTAACCACTCAGAACACCCTAGCAACCACTTATAAACTTCCTCATCAGAATCCCATAGCAACTGCCTAGCAACACTGGTAACCACTAACAAAACAATAACAACTGCCTAGCAACACACTAGTAATGATACAGAACAACTACTTTAAGAAACTACCCAGAATATCATGGAAACTACTTAACAACTCTCTAGTAACCAGTAAGACCACCCTAGCAACCACCCAAGCAAGTCTATATTAAGTAACCATTCAGAACACCTTTGCAACTGCTGAGCAACTCTCTAGTAACCACCCAGCACACCTTGCAACTGTCTAGCAACACACTAGCAACCACTCAGAGCACCTAAGCAACCACTCAGAATATCCTGGAAACTGCCTAGCAAGTCCCTAATAATAACCACTAAAACACCATAGCAACTGTCTATACACTTTCTAGTAGCCGCTAAAATCAATAGGTAACCAGCCAGAACACCCGAGCAACTCTCTAGTAACCACCCAGCACACCTTGCAACTGTCTAGCAATACACTAGCAACCACTCAGAATATCCTGGAAACTGCCTAGCAACTCCCTAATAATAAACACTAAAACACCCTAGCAACTGTCTATAAACTTTCTAGTAGCCGCAAAAAGCACCAGGTAACACCCAAGCAACTCTCTAGTAACAACTCAGAACACCCTATCAACTACATAGGCATAGGCAACCACCCAGAACACTCTTATATCGTGGAAGTGAGTTGTACACACACAGTACACAGCTAAATATCTGATTTCTTTTGTCTTTTCACAGAAGCACACTCACGTTGTCTGGTCGTTGGCGAATTCCAGCTCTCCGTGTGTGTCCTCGAAGTCGACCCCTCCCCCTTGGGCCGTTCCGGGCTCCGTGTGGTACGGAATGATCACGGTTCCGCGGGCGCCAGAGTTCCGGACCACCGTCACCTCCATGGTGCCCACGCTCTCGCTCACTCGCACCAGGTGATCTGTAAAAGTGAAGATCCCCGCGTGGTCGTCGTCCAGGATGGTGACCGTAGCCATCAGCGGTTCCACCAGCCGGGCCTTGGGACCCTGATCCATGTCGTCACTCTCAAACATACCCTCCGCATCACCGATACGCAGATTCAGCAAACGCACAAAGAAATGTTCGTCTTCCTCAAAGATGTCATCGTCGATGATTCCCACCTAGAAAGAGACATACAGATGTCTATAAACTTTCAGTGAAGTGGTTTTACTCCAGTACAGCTCAGAACATGCACTGTGGACAACTACTTTAGTGACTTAACATTCATCACACATGGATTTGTAGGGCTCTGATTTTTCGGATCAATGCATCTGTCATTCTGAATCCTCTCTGTCTTTTTGGCCAAGAGACTGTCAGTCACTCACAATGACAGGCTCTACATCCCTGTTGCCATGGATACAAAGACCTGTCCATCTCAGCAGAGTGGATGCTTGTCTCAAAGGAAGTGTACAACATGAAAGATTAAGAGGCTTTTAAAGTAAAGAATAAAGCATTGTCCTTGAGACTCTTTTAATGGATGTAAAAGAATCAGTACTAGACTAAACCTTTTGATCTAGGACTTGGCTGGACCAAACTGTATGTGGTGAACATGCTCTAAGAAAACTTAGAAAGTAACTTATAGAACAACAATAATCACACAAATACTGTTTTCATGATCAATCATTGGTATCACTTCCGATGTGATTGGTATCTTGGATACTTGAGAGTATCACTAGTCGAGACCAGATCCACCTGCAAGTACTTCAACTTATTCAGATAAAAGTAACAGAATATTCAGATACTTGAGACCATCCCAACTGATTAATCATCTACACCAGCTTGGGCCATCTTATGACCATAAATGGTCAGTTTGGACAAGGTAGATACAGGGATTGGACAATGAAACTGAAACACCTCTCATTTTAGTGTGGGAGGTTTCATGGCTAAATTGGACCAGCCTGGTGGCCAATCTTCATTAATTGCACATTGAACCAATAAGAGCAGACTGTGAAGGTCCAATTAGCAGGGAAAGAGCACAGTTTTGTGCCGTGTATCAGGATGACAATGCACCAATACACACAGCAAGACTGGTGAAAGATTGGTTTGATGAACATGAAAGTGAAGTTGAACATCTCCCATGGCCTGCACAGTCACCAGATCTAAATATTATTGAGCCACTTTGGGGTGTTTTGGAGGAGCGAGTCAGGAAACATTTTCCTCCACCAGCATCACGTCGTGACCTGGCCACTATCCTGCAAGAAGAATGGCTTAAAATCCCTCTGACCACTGTGCAGGACTTGTATATGTCATTCCCAAGACCAATTGATGCTGTATTGGCCGCAAAAGGAGGCCCTACACCATACTAATAAATTATTGTGGTCTAAAACCAGGTGTTTCAGTTTCATTGTCCAACCCCTGTATGTACCATGTAAAATCATCTACTGGTTTCTGCTGGACCACAATGTTGTAGACATCTTCTGAGAAAACTTACAAAGAAAGAATTGTGTAGTACTACGAAGTTCATGCAAATACTTTTCATGATCAATCATTGGTGACACTTCCGTATATTTGGATACTTGAGACCATCCCAACTTCTTAACCAGCTTGGACAAGATTTTGAGAATAAATGATCAGTTTGGACAAGGAAGAAACCATGTAAAATCATCTACCAGTTTCTGCTGGAGCAAACTTTATGTTGGACATATTCTTAGAAAACATACAAAAAAATAAACTTATAGAATCACAAAGTTCATGCAAATACTTTTCATGACCAATCATTAGTGACACTTCTGAATATTCGGATACTTGAGATCATCCCAACTGATTAACCATCTAGACAAGCTGGGATCAGATAATGAGCATAAATGATTTGTTGGGACAAGATATAAACCTTGCAAAACCATCTACTGGTTTAAAGGGATACTCCACTTTTTTTTTGGAAATAGGCTAATTTTACAACTCCCCCAGAGTTAAACAGTTGGGTTTTACCGTTTTCGAATCCATTCAGCTGATTTTCTGATATTAAGAAGAATATCAGTAACCAGACAGTTTCTGGTCCCATTGACTTCCATAGTATATATTTTTTCCTACTATGGAAGTCAATGAGACCAGAAAATGTCTGGTTACTGATATTCTTCTTAATATCAGAAAATCAGCTGAATGGATTCGAAAACGGTAAAACCCAACTGTTTAACACTGGGGGAGTTGTAAAATTAGCCTATTTCCAAAAAAAGTGGAGTATCCCTTTAAGCTGGATTTTCCAGCAATATTTTCTTTTCTCCTTTCACTCCTTCTCACCTTAATGTCTTTCTTGGTTTCTCCAGGTTTGAACACCAGCGTCCCTTCGCAGTACTTATAATCTGATCCAGCGTTGGCTGTGCCATCTTCTGTACAGTAGTCGATGTAGAAAGTGCTCTCCCCCAGGCCTCCTCGACACACCACAGGTATCATGATGGTGCCGCAGTTCTCCATGCACTGGACATGCGCCCTCTCGAAGGAGATGCGGCTGCAGACGGCCAGATCGGTTTCCTCCAAAGGCTCGTTGCTGCCCACCACAACAGTGCGGCGAGAGTGATCAGCCGTGTGTTTCTTCAGCACATTACCGGCCCCGATCATCATGCGTGTGGCCTGGACACGATAAAAGGCACGACTTTTCTGCTGATGAAGGAGGGCGTAGTAGTTGGCCAAGTCTACAAGCTGATCCAGCTCCTTATCTGGATATTTCTGCTTCAGGTCCTTCAGGATACGGATCACCTGCCAAGCAACATTCAAAGGTCAAGAAAATATGGGCTGTCTGCTGCCGTTCTGCAAGTCCAATTTCAGTTCTGTCATAATATACTCTCCCTCATGCTGTTTCAAACCTGGAAATAGCTGTAGCTT
Organism: Chrosomus eos; assembly: GCA_036326025.1. Classification (NCBI taxonomy): domain Eukaryota; kingdom Metazoa; phylum Chordata; class Actinopteri; order Cypriniformes; family Leuciscidae; genus Chrosomus; species Chrosomus eos. The sequence goes on along the minus strand of CM070825.1, from coordinate 37,618,172 downwards.
TCAATGCTCAATGCGAGCATATGACTCAATCTGCCAAGTTTTACGTCAATAAAACCAACCAAACAGAATTGGATCGCACAGATTGTGATGCATGCATGCACAAATGCAAATTAGATTTGAGACTTATAGCTGAGGGAAAGAACTTCAATTTCAGCCTGTTCCTCATGTTAACCTATAACTATACTACAGAATACATTGAGTATATCACCTTAGCTTTATGGACGTCGCTTACAGTTATTTTTTACTCTTCTGGAGTTTTGCAACTGACACTTTGATGCTTCAAAAAGGTTCATAAAGAGATCGTAAAACAAATCCATATGAATTGAGTGGTTTAGTCCAAATTTTCTGAAGAGACTCGTTTGCTTTATATGATGAACAGATTTAATTTAGGCTCTTATTCATATATCAGCGAATATAAACAGAAGCTCAACCGAACCTGCTTGATAAGCGAGAACAAACCTCATTGTTTCTCTCGCAGCTTCAGTTTACCACAACTGATGTGTTGATGAGTTGACGAATGTTTATACGTGATTATACCATGGTCTGGGTGAATACTCGATTCTGATTGGCTGCAGGGTGTCCGTTAAAAAGTGATAGAGGACACCTAGTAAAGAAGTTCTGGTGAAACTGCCTGTTTACCATTCGAAATTAATAAATAAATGCGCTGCCTACAACAGCTGTGAGTAACCATAGCAACAGGCAGTCCACACAGGGCGCGCGCTCGTTCAGGGTCCTGGGTTGTGCGATGATGCAATCGGCTGTTCTGGGACTAATACAACAATGAGCGACTTCGTTATTTCATCTTCAGTCTCTCACACTGCTCTCACGGACTGACGGAGCCCAGTAAGCCCGCAGACTGCTCTCGCATCGATGGCCTGTCACAGACATTATTTGACGGCTCTCCAGTCCAGCATCGGAGAGTCGACCTAACGTTACAGCGGTGCTTCGGAGGTTGTGGTTAGTGTAGACAAGTGTAACACATAGTGTTTTATGTGTAATAAAAAAAAAATAACTATGCCTTTGTGTTTCATGAACTAAAAATGCATTTTTGAACCTGGTTCTACAAGCTGAGCGGACTATGAATATCTCCGGTTGCTAAATAAACCGTCAGGCAAGTTATTATTTGTAAAAAACTAGAGATTTAGCCTAATTAAAATATAAACTAATGTTTTAAAAATGTTTTATTTGGCAAGTGACCATGGTATAAGCGGGTTAATGCCCTTCGAGGTGTCCGTTGTAAGGTTTTAATGGACTTCGGCGGAGGCAACCGTCCTCCGCTGCGCGTCGGCCGGTTTACACCTCGCCGTCGTCCATTAAAACCTTACAACGGACACCTCGTCGGGCATTAACCCTTACATAAAAGCCAAAATTCAATCTGTTTATCATATAAAGCGATTGTGTCTCTTCAGAACATTTTGGACTAAACCGCTCAAATCCAATGGATTAGTTTTACTATCACTTTATGAACTTTTTGAAAGATCAAAAAGTAGTTTTTGTGAAGCTGGTCAATGGAGAAGCTGTCAATGGAGGGACAGAAAGATCTCAGATTTTATCAAAAAGATCTTCATTTGTGTTCCAAAGATGAATGAAAGTCTTAAGTGATTGGAAAAACATGAGAGCGAGTAATTAATGACAGAATTTTCACTTTTGGGTGAACTAACCCATGGTTATGGGTTCCATGGTAATTGAAAAAATATACAATGGGAAGAAAACAATTATATTTCAGTGCTTTGGTATTTACTCTCAAAACTTTTGTGTTCCGCTAAGAAACTTTTTTTAGTACTGTGTCTTGGATTGTCAGGATGAAAAACATGTCAACCAAGGTGACATTTAAAGTCCTGTGAGTACCAATGCATAAATGTTTGTTTAAATGAGTGCCTGTGTCTTTTCTCACTTCTTTGCGGCTCTCGTCCAGCTCCTTGGCACCGTCCAAGTAAACGGTAGTGCTGTTGGAGTTGGGTAGAGTTGCCATGGTGCCTGTTATGTTGCCGGTCCCATCCTGGTAATGTTCCTGTGTGCCGATCCCTATGGCTCCGCCCCTCAGTGGAAACTTGCCGTCCATCATCAACTCCATACCTTTGGGGGTCATGTCCCCCTCTGTCTCAACAACAACTCCTGTTCTTTTGTCGGCACGGTAGCGTTTGGACATGTACTTGTAGAAAAGGAGGCGCCGGTCAGCGATCCACGCCAGAATTACACAAACAGGGAAATAGCAGAGAGTGACAAGAGCTTCCCATATCTACACACACACACACACACACACACACACACACACACACACACACACACACACAACACACACACACACACACACACATACAAATCAATACAGCAAACACACAAAGTAAACAGATCACAGATTAGTGCTTTGGAGAGAATAGACCACAGCAAACAAAAGGAAAAGCATAGAAAAACAAACAGTCTGATATGAACCAAGTAAAGAGGTACTTCTAGCTACATTAAACAGAGACAAACAGCTCGTACCTGCTCACTTCAACCATTACAAATGACTCAATAAAGTCTTGTTGTCTGAAGGACCAGTAGATAAACAACATTTATAATAATTTTGTGTGACTTAGTAAAGCACACAGTGTGTGTCACACATATTGTACTTGTATATATATATGAGTAAATCTGCCAAAAAACATGCCTTTGTCACATTTCAAGTTAAAATCAAAAGAAAAAAATAGATATTATATATTCTTATTAATAAAATAAAGTCCTTTTCTATGAACAGTAAGATTTTTTACATTGCTTTGTAGGGATGCACCGATACCACTTTTTCCAGACCGAGTCCGATACCGATACTTTCATTTTTGGTACTCGCCGATACCGATACCATAACCGATACCTGTATTTTTAATTTTCAATTAATTTTCAATTCATGCATTTGTAATTTTTAAATGTATTGGTAGAAAAACCAAAATAATATCAATCAAATATTAGTTGTTTATTAAATTTAAACTTAATTAGTTCAACAAATATATATTTCATGCACTGCATATTCATTACTTTATAAATTAAATATATATGGATCTTTTTGTAAAGTTGATAGAGGTAGCCTATTTAGCCAAGAGCAGAGAGTAATTTATTTGTCCTTTGTCTGATTAACATTAAAACACAGCAGCAGATTTATTAAAGTGCCGCCCCTTTAAGGCCGAACGCACAAACGCACTGACGCCATTTGAATTATACTGTCTACGTTCACTTGAGATATATAACATACTTTTACTAGGATACTCGCCAAGACAGGTGTTTTTACATAGTTCTGTGTTCCTCCGTACAAGCGCAATATGTGAAAGACTTCCATTCAGTGTTCGCGCGCTGTCTGGTGGTTTTCGGGCGCGCGCTGTGGATGTTTAAAGTTCATGGAAATTCTTGACCTGCAAATGTCCTGTAATAATGTAGGCAACCACTCGTTAAACATAAATAAGGTAACAGTTCATGTTTTACTTACATATACGATTTAGTTTTAATCCAAATAACACGTGCTGAGTGAACGATCCGCAATCAACAGCATTCAACAGAAGTGCGCTCTTCTCTCTCTCTCTCTCTCTCTCTCTCTCTCTCTCTCTCTCTCTCCTCTCTCTCTCTCTCTCTCTCTCTCTCTCTCTCTCTCTCTCTCTCATCAGTTAACGTTATTAATAAGCTACATGTATCGTTTTACTTGATTTGCCATTGACATCCGACTGAACTACAAACTTTCCACTGACGTCTGTGAAAAAGGGGTGCGCTCGACCAGCTCGTGCGTCTGTGTCTTAGCGCGCTCAATCCACTGCGCGTTTTTCTCTTATCAGCTTGCGCACCATATAGTTATATAGACGACGCGTTAATATATTCTGTTTAATATTCCACTGATAAGATACATTTATTTCATATACAGCCTTCTTTTTTTATCCCCATTATAATTTCTGACACTGTACACATGCTGGTATCGGTTGTTGGTATCGGGGCATTTTTACGAGTACGAGTACAAGTACATGAGCTCAGTATCGGGCCCGATACCGATACTGGTATCGGTATCGGTGCATCCCTATTGCTTTGTATTCTTTTCATGACAATTAAGCACATTTCACTGCCAAATTCTCATAACTGTAATATCTCCAGACTGTTACTTTTGAGTTTTCAGTAATTCTCAATTTTCTCAATGGTGATTCTCATTAGTGTAAATCGTTACATTTTACATTTCAGTAATGAGAATGAGATTTTTTTAGACATTTACTAAAGGGATTCTAAAGTGGCTTGACGTCCTTGCAGGAGTTGCTGTGGAGGATGTAGAGCAGCTAGCACAAGACCGTCAGCACTGGAAACAACTGGTTCATCTGGTCGGCTCAACACACAGGGATGGGACGCCCCCACACCCATTGCAGGAGCCAAAATGAATGAAATGAATGACTAAAGGGATTTGCTGTGAAGTTATCATAATTGTCATGAAAATAATGTCACAATGCAAAATATCTTTAATGTTCTCTAAGGCTTTGGTGATTTGTATACTCTACAAACTGTATATTGATATTCTATCCGCTAACCCTAAACCTACCATCACAAAAAAAAACATTTTTACATTTTCATAAAAAAATATTTAATATGATTTTAATGTTGTTTTCCTCATGTGGACCGAAAAAAAGTCCTGTAAGGTAAAAACATTTCTGGTATTGCCATCGTTGTGGGGTAAACGTAGGGTTTACCACGACTACAAACACACACACACACACACACACTCCACGACTCCAGGTGAGATGACAGCCAGGATCAGGTAGAGCCAGATGTAAGCGAAGATACTCCAGAACGCGGTGATGAAGAAGACTCTAAGATGTTTAATCTTCCTCACCTCGCCTTCAGGAATCACCCACACACAGATTCCAATGATCACAAACATATTAAAGGCAGCACTGCCCACAATGGTGCCTGGACCCAGCTCACCGGACTTAAAACCATGACCACACACCTGAAACACACAAAGTCACAGCCAATCAGAACACATCTGAGCTTTAATGTATACAGTAGCAATGTGGAGCAGCAGATTTTTGGGCCAATGAGATTTTCTGAGTTACTTTAAAGGATAATTCCGGTATTTAGCACTTTGAGTCTATTTTCTAGTTTGTTTTGGATGAACTAGAGTGGTGGACATGGAAATTTTGACGATGGGTCCTGTCTCGACTTTTTGACTATTTTAGAATCGCCTCTGAGCGCTTCAGAGTGGCTGTCTATGGGCATGCACAAACATGTCCTTAAAACAACCCTTAACGTTCGTTTTCAAAACTGTGCAACTCACCGAGTGGTTAGTGGTGTTCGTTGATGTTCCAAAACAAGTAGCGTAGCGAAATACAGTTTCTGTCGTGTTTTATTCATCCAAAACACACTAGAAAATACACTCAAAGTGCTACATACCGGAATTATCCTTTAAGTTATAGGAATTTTGTTATTAGCTTTAGTCATTTTTATTTTGTTAGTATGTTTTATTTTATAGTTTTTTTGTTTACATTTTAATTTATCTTCACATTTACATAGTTTCAGTTTCCAAGTAGTAAATTCACACTTTCCAAGTTGAAAGTAGCGCAGCATTCGGCCTATGCAAACTTTTCAGCCTTTGAATGGTTCAATGAAATGACAGAACAGACAAAACAATTCAACAGCAGACGAATTGTGTCACTTTCCTCTTCATCATCAGATCAATGAAAAATGGGTGTTATTCAGATTCAGTAGCATTCAATGTCACATTCACTGAATATCCTTGAAGTGAATGTCCTTGGGGAAGATAAAACAAGAAAAAAGAATAAAATAAAAAAGCACGCAGGTGTTGGTTATCTATGCTTGGGCTCTATCACTGATATATATATATATATATATTATATATATATATATATATATATATATATATATATATATATATATATATATATATATATATATATATATATATATCTACACCAGGCGGCAAACCTTTGGGATCAGTCTGTGACAAACAGATAAATCAACCTTCGCCTCCTTTCCAGCTGAGCTTGCAATGAGATTTCACACTTCTGACGCCAAAATCTGCCTGACTGCATCTCCTTCACTGCAATGTTTCAAGATGAACGATCGACGCATTGTGATTACGTTGTTTAGATGCGTTTGTCGTACAACAATAATCCCGCTGTGTACGTGAAACCCTTGAGTGAAACACAGAGGCCTGACGGATGTCCTAACACATTAGATCAAGAGATTCAGAGTGACAAACAACGTGGAGAGACTAATGCGTGGCAATAAAGCTTGAGCTAGAGCTCCACTGACGTGCTAAATGTTGGCCGACACCGCGGTGAGCGTCTCCCGCAGGCACAGGCACACAGATCTGAGACGGCGCTTGATTCCACGCGGTAGGCGACGAGGAACGGACTGGGAGCGTCTCATTAATAAACATGATCTGGACCCTCATTAGCGAGAGCAGCGATCAGCATGCATCTCTCTAACCATCTCCATCTTAAAGGGCCAAGAAGCTGTTTGACCCATCTAAATGCTCTGACAACACATTTACTATCCGTTTTTTGCAAACATACTACTGAAACAGAAAGTTCCCTGCTGAAAATAATGAAAAAAAGGGGTGCAAAAGCTGGGAGACCATCTAAGACAGACAAACCAGCTTAGATTGGTTTAATGGTCCAATATCCTATCCTATTATTTTTGTCATGGGTGTGGTGAAGATGAAGACAGCTGGGTCAAAAAGCTCCAATTCAAAACGTTTACTAATATTCCAAACACAGGTACAGGATGATGGGCAGAAGATTCACACAAACAAAACACCAGGTAACATTCACAAAACATTAACACTGGTAACAGAGACAAGAACTGACAAGGACCAACTGGGCAGAAGGAAACTAAATACAGATAAAAACGAACAATAACGAGGTGAGGACAGGTGACACGGATGATGAAGACGATGAACAGGTGGGTAATTGAGGGAGTGAATTCAATTGTGGAGACAAGGAGGATTCTGGGAAGTTTAGTGAAGATGAAGACAGAATGGTGCAGACGATGACTGACAATTTTAGCATCATTGATACTATTATAGCTTTTGTTAGTATACTGAATTAGACTTTATTTGTATGTTTTAATTTTAATTTTAGTTAAAGTTTTAGGTTTAGAGGTTTTCATTGTGCTTTTGTCATTTTTATGCGTTTTTTTTTTTAAATGTCTCTAGGTGACATTTATATGCCATGTTGTAATTAACGTAATTACGAGATTTACGAGAGGGCGTAATTACAACTTGTAAGCTGGGAATTTTCTGAGAGCTCCTATTTGACCCCACCTGACCGCGTTGACATCTCAAAATTACGGTAATTGGCATGAATGCAGAATAAAGTAGTTTTAATTAATTTTAGTTTAGGGTTTACCGAGCATGTAGCTACTAAAAACGGAAAAGTGTTTTTTTGCGTACATAAAGTTGTCAAAACGATCCCCGTTAACACGGAATTGCAAAAATGACTAAAAACGTTGTATTCTGCTTCCAGGCCAGTAGTTGATGATGTTACGTTGTAAAGAAACAATACGCACCTGTAGGACTTGTTTACAAAAGTTTGCTTTTTTACAGGCCGGCAAAACGCTGTTGTTGTGTAAATGAACGGTCAAAACGCATAAAAAGTTTTCTGTTTTTAATTGAAATCAGTTTGTAAACGGCCCCTTGGTTATTTAAGTACATCAACTTGAACAAAAATAAGAAATGTTGCCTTGTGAAAGCTGAAGTAATACATTTAATATTAAATAAATGTATAAAATTAATTCAAATTCAAATAATATTAATATTAAATAATATAATAAATTTAAAGTTTCTATATTTAATTTTAGTTAATGTTATTATTATTTTTTTCAAATTTTAGTTTAAAGTTAACAATAATAATCCTGCATCACAGCCTGGCAAAATTCATGACTAATGAAGTACTTTTGAAAGTTTCTTGTAGGCTATTCTACAAATGTTTTTGCGAGCGAGACCATCACAATATTTATATCCATTTTCCCAGAAAGATAGATATTTTAAAATGCTAAAAGTTCTCACAAAAGTTCTCACAACTAAATGGCAAAGCTACAGCCATAAAACATATATTTTATTTTCATGAATCTATAAATTATGTATGGATCGTGCTTCAATGCAAACAGAATGAACAGACAAATCACCATCTAAATTATGAGTGGTAATGTTGCTAATGAAATAGTAAAACCCCAGGCTACGCTAATGAGGGTTTAGCCATCTGGTGTGAATGCAATTAGTAGTTAAGCAGTTAATTGTCAAAGAAAAAGGCTTCCTAACTAGTACATTTGTCATTTTAAAGTCTCACCCACCTCAATGACTGACAGGAGTATTTCAGGAGCGGAGGATCCGAGTGCCATCAGGGTCAAATTTGACACGGTCTCGTTCCAGATTCTCACAGTGGCCACTGACGTTTCTCCGCTGGGCATGGTGATGGTCACTTCTTTTTCCTGGGGGAGCAGAAGGGAACACGTTAAGCATACAGACAGCTAGCATATTGCTGGCTAACTAAAGCCTGAGGTTTGGGGGGGGGGGGGGGGGGGGGAGAATTTAATATTTAAACCATCAAAATATGCAGAAAATATTTTAGATTTATATATAGACTGCCGTTCAAAAATGTTTGGGATTGTAAGAATCTTTTATGTTTTTAAAAGAAGTCTCTTCTGCACACCTGGATTCATTTGATTACAAATACCAAAACAAACCGTAACATTGTGAAATATTATTACAATTTTAAATTTTCTATTTTAATATATTATAAAATGTAATGTTTTCCTGTATTTTCAGCATCATTACTCCAGTCTTCAGTATCACATGATCCTTCAGTAATCACTGATGATTTGCTGCTCAAGAAACATTTATTATTATTATCAATGTTGAAAAAAAATGTGCAAAACATATTTTCAGGATGAAAAACCACCAAACTGTCTAAAAACCCTGAGGCACAGACAACTATCATACTCACACTCCACAACTCAATAATGTGCCGCTATGCTGTCAGAGATCATAATTCTGGTAAGGTGTTTTTTATTGCTTGCACTTTCATTGCACCTGAAGTCAGTCAAACTGTCATGGTTCAGTTGTTTCTTTTGAGATAGAAGAGTTCAAGTATAGTTTGTCTGCCTGGTTTGGCCTGGAGGCTCTAAAGTGTGTGTGGCATAGCCTCTGATCCTGTGCAATGCAGAGCTGGAAACACTTCCCTTTATTAATTTGCAACTGGCATTACAGGAATTATGACTACCCTTCAGAATGATGCATCTAAGGCAGTCTGAGCCTGGATGTGTGAGACGCTCAAGTCAAAATAAGGACTCAGACTGCTGATGCTGGTCTAAAACCCATTGCTTGTTTTGATTTTCTTTATGATTCAGTGCCAAAACATGCTAAAAGAAGGTAGAGATGTGTTAAAACATGCTAGCAACATGGTAAAACAGGCTATAGCAACGTGCTATTTCAAGTTAGCAACATGTTAAACATGCTAATTCATACTAGCGATGTGTTAAAACATGTTCTCAACATGCTAATTCATGTTAGCAACATACTAAAACGTGTTAAAACACATTGCAATTATTTTTTACAATTATTCATGTGTGCAGTATAAGGTGCATTCCAAGGCATGACTACTGCATTAAAAAAAAACATTTTCTAATGCATTATACATAAAGGCTGTAAAGTGTAAAGTGTTACCAAACATTTTCATTGAATGTTTTAAGTTGCTCGGCTGTGCGTCGTCAACACCAAAATATACCTATTCAGATTTCTGCACTTTCATGCATATAGACAACAAAAACGCTTTGTATGTTTTGGCTTTTTCAAAATGTCCACAATAAACAGGCTCAGATGCTTAAAAACATTAGCTCTCCCTTGGCTAATACACCTTCCTTTGGCTAACATCTCCAGACTATTTTTGGTGGTCTCTGGTTCTGTTTTCACACCTGCATTTCCCATGACCCTGCAGACAAGGATGTTTTGACAAGGGTGTATGAGATTCTTCCTAGCGGACGCTTTGATTAATGAGGTAGACTCAGAGCTGTTGGCTTTGATTTGGCAAAGGAGAGAAACTCACCGGAGAGAAAGAAAGCAACTGACTCCTCACAAAAGAACTCTGTTAGCCAATTTAGATTAACATCGTCTATATAGTTTCTTGCTTCGAATCATGCTAGCAACATTCTAAAACTTGATAGGAACACGTTAATTCATGCTACCAACATGGTAGTCATGCTAGCAAAGTGTTAAAACATGTTAACAACATGATAGTACTATGTTAAATCATATTAGCAACATGCTGGAACATGCTAGCAATGTGTTAAATCATGTTATCAACGTGTTAAAAGTTTTAAACATGTTAGCAAAATGTTAAATCATGTTAGAAACAAGCTATCAACAGGGTATCATGTTAGCAACATGTTAAAAAACATGTTAAAACATGCAAATTCATGCAAACATTGAGCTAAAACATGCTAGCAACATGCTAATTCATGTGAACAATGTAATACATGCTACTGTAATACATGTTAACAATTTGCTAATAACATGTTAATGACATCATTCATGTTAACAATGTGCTAAAACGTGCTAGCAACATTCTAATTCATGTTAACAATGTTAAAACATGCTAACAACATGCTAATTCATGTTAACAATGTGCTAAAACATGCTAGCCACATGCTTATTCATGTTAACAATGTGCTAAAACGTGCTTGCAACATGCTAATTCATGTTAACAATGTGCTAAAACATGCTAACAATATTAAAATCTGCTACAAACATGTCAACAAACTGTAAAATAAAACTAGATACATCCTAAGACATGCAAATGACATGATACATTCTATGAAGCCATGATACAAAACTTTCAGACAAGGCTTTGTAAATCCAACATAAACGTTTGTCCCAGCAAACCTTACTATAAACTATTAGTGTAGCCTATATTAATGTTTTAAATTAACTTTTATTTTTATGTTTACAGATTTCAACTTCCAGTAATTTTGTTATGTGCTCTTAGCATTTTTATTAGTTTTTGTTTTTGAATATTTCTATAAAGCTTTAATTTATTTTTATTTCAGTTTTGGATATATTTGTGACTGTATCGTGGTGGTGCATCATTTCTCAGTCAGTTTTATTCAATTCCAGATTTTTTAATGAAATTATTTTAGGATGCTAGCTGCGTGAAAAACATTTGCTACATCTGGCTATTTCAAATTCAGCAGTAATGCATTTAAAGCAAAAGCTTTTGATTTATTTGTTATTTTCTGGCTGAGAAACTGAAACTAAAGAATTGAAGGAAATCTAGCCTCCTTTATAAAAGCATTTTGGCTAATTCTCCTCTTCCGACAGGTTTATGGCGCATGAGTCAGTGGAGGTGATAAGAGTAGGCGATCTACCCTTGACAAGTGTTGACGAGTCAGGCGTTTTAGCAGAAAGAACGAAAAAAAACATCAAGCACACTGCAAGCATTTGCATCCCATTAAATGTTCAGAGGCTGGAGAAACAGTCACGATTGTTTTTATTTTAATAACGCCAATTACTAGCTAAAGTCAAGCTCAGGTGAAGGCTGTGCTTTTAAAAGAATAAGAGTTCGCCCAAAAAACATTTTGTCATTGTTTACCCCCCTCACATCATTCCAAACCTGTGCAGTTTTTTCCATAAAACAAAAAGGAAAACTTTTTTATTAGTCTTCACTTTGCTACTTTTTATATGATAACATTACAGAAGAACAACCCCATAAGACCCCTTAAGGATAAAAATACTTCCTATATGACCCATGCACTAAATTCAAAGTTTTCTGCAGACATACAATTACTTTATTCTATAAATTAATATAATTATATGTTTTTTGCAAGTTTCATAACCAAATGAACCAGTTTTAATAGAGAGTGCATTTTTAGTGAATGCTTAAATTTCAAATTTGACAAATACTTTTATCCAAATCGACTACTCACGTATTGTACATTGCATTCAAGGTGTCCAGTTATTAGATCATGCACTCCCTGAGAATCGAACCCATAACCTTAGCGTTGATTTGAAAATAGACTATTTTTATGACACCTTTATGATGTTTTTTTGTCTATTCTGGGCAATCATGGTCACTAAGAACATTTTCAATTTTGGATGAACTATTAATTTAACATACATGATAAATTGAACAGTTCTTTACTGAATGTTCAACAATATCGCTTGGTTAATGAACCCAACAATAAAAGGTCCAAAAATACCCTCACAATATATTAAAGAGGACATTATGACCTTTTACAAAGTCTCGGTTTTGTTTTTGCGGTCTACAAGAAAAGTTTTTCATGCTTTCATGTTCAAAAACACATTATTTTCCCATATTCTCCATTGTTGCAGCTCCTCTCTTCCCAGTCTGTCAGTAACGCTCTGGGGTTCGTTTCCCGAAAGCATCGTTAGCCAACTATGGTCGCAAGTTCTGTCGTAATCAGTATAGTTCAATGAGTCAGCGTTTCCTGAAACCATCGTTCCAACGAACATTCGCAAAGTTTCTAGTTTGCATGACATGTTTACTTAAAGGAGTAGTTCACTTTTAAAATGAAAATTCTGTCATCATATACTCACCCTCATGTTGTTTCAAACCTGTATGAATTTCTTTCTTCTGCTGAACAGAAAGGAAGATATTTAGAAGAATGTCAGTAACCAGGCAGTTTCTGGTTCCCATTGACTTGCATAGTATATTTTTTTCCTACTATGGAAGTCAATGGGAACCAGAAACTGCCTGCTTACTGACATTCTTCTAAATATCTTCCTTTCTGTTCAGCAGAAGAAAGAAATTCATACAGGTTTGAAACAACATGAGGGTGAGTATATGATGACAGAATTTTCATTTTAAAAGTGAACTAATCCTTTAATAAATCTGCATCTTGAGCAAAATAAGCAAGCTGACATTCAGTACAACCTGTGTCTTTTATTTAGAATATATACAAATGTAATTTTAGTTTGTCAAGAGACTTAAAGCACCGTTTTTGAAGAGTGCGCATGTGTAAACGTGCTCTACCACATAAGAACGAGCCTATAGCTATGTTTCCATCCACACGTTTTTATCCGCATTAAGTGATATCGAATGAAAAATGCCTCATGGAAACAGTAATTCGATTGAATTTCATGAATATCGACTCAAATGAAATACGATCGGTCTCATCGGATTTTATCTTGATGGATATTCGGCTTATGCGATAAACGCGGATGGAAACGTTATTATGGCGCGATCCATTTTGCCTAGTAAAACTTTGTTCGCAAATGTTGGCTTGAATGTTGTGCAATTCGGTGAGAAAATGAATGGAAACACCTTAAAATGTCTCAAATCAATTCGATATGCCAATTTGATCGCAAAACAGCATGTGACGCCATTACGCACAGGTTTTTATCCGCTTTAAAGCCGTTTGATGGAAACACACTTTCACCGGCTTTATTCGCATGAGGTTTTTTACCGAACTTCAGATAATTCAATTGACAAGTGGATGGAATCATGGCTATTGACTGAATCTGGAAATAAAGCAAAATAACTGTAAAAAATTAGAAATAGTCCTCAGAAGTCATGTCTGTAATTTATATCAAAACATCTTTCATTGATTTGATCTCAAACAGTTTCATTAAAAGTAGTTATTTCTCAATCATGTGCGTGAAATCATAAACAACGTAGTTGAACGACCTCTTTGCGACAATATGGTTTCGGGAAACAATCGTGCTAGTTGATTTCCTCAATGATGCATTGTACTATGGTAGTAAAGCAGTGAGTTACGTCATTGTACGGGAAACACACCCTTGTTTAGTTCCTGTCTCTGTGAAGCCCCTCCTTCTGAAAAGCACACTGTGCTCTGATTGGTCGGCTGGAATATTATGTTGTGAATAGTCAAACGCTTCAAGTGTGTTTGGGAAATGTCCCTCCCCTTATAACCGCCAGTTTAAAGACACTACTAACTCAACAGGCCCCGTCCCTTTATTTAGCATATTCATTATGTAAATGAGGAATATTGTGACGTGTTCGTTCCCTGAAGAAACTCAAGACTACAATGGAGGCGTTTCAGGGAGTTCAGAAACACTGAAACTGATATAGAGAATAACTCCTGCTAGAGGGACTTTTTCATGCTCAAACAGAAACATTACACACAAAAGAAAGATGAACATGGAAATAGGTCCTCTTTAAATTATTTTACCGCTAGTCAATTAACAGAAGCATGAAATGCAACTCCTACAGAGAGGCATAAGAGCTGTTTACCTTGGAAAATTATCATAAATCATAATTTCCTCTTTATGGTAGACGGGAACTAGGTTAATGCGATTTTGCAATTATCGCAAGATTATCAAGATTATGCAGATTGAGAACAACGTGTGCAACTCACCTGTGACGTGATGACCTCGATGGATGCCATGAATCTGTCAGCGATGATGGACACTCCCAGAAACATGTACATGAGCGAGGCGAAATAGATGACGGCCCGCACGATCTGCTCTCCGAGATTGGGATTGACAGGCATCCATACGGGCAGGACGATTCCAGGCCGGCACTCCACAGGGTCGCTGCACTTTTTGTTCGGAGCGATGACACCGCTGTCATCGGTCAGGTTATTGTAGAGCTCTGAGGGAATCTCTGAAGGAGCGAAGGAGGGCGGGAGAGACGGTTCTTCACGCTGGGATTCGGGAGAACAGGACGGGGCCAAAGAAAGGAGGAGGACGAGACTCAGAAAGAGGACAGAAGAGCGTCGAGAGGAAAACGGTGCCATGATCTCGCTCCTCAAAAGGCTTCTGGAGTTCAGAGGAGGAGAAGAAATAAAGGAGGTGATTGAACACAGAGAGGAAGCAGCCCGCCAGGGGACCTGGGGAGAAAAGAGTAAAGAAAAGAGACTTTAATGGCAAGAAAAGGCATCTGTAAATGTCATCATCAGAAAAACAAATCTCACGCAGCTTTAGAAGAACAGCACTCGCAATCCAACATAAATATCTCCAGGCTGCAGCTTTGTGCGGAGCAGCTCCTGCTCGCTTTTATAGCAGAGTAAATCAAGTAGATGATTATAAAAAAATATGTGAGATGCAGCTGAAACAGACCTTGGTGGAAGAATAGACTGCGTAGGCAATGAAAATGATTAGGTGAAACACGGTTACAAGGACATCAAAAAAACATACTGCTGATGATAATGGATGGGATTTTTATTTTTTAAGGAGCTTGGCAACAGGATATTGAGTAGGGATGGACAACTCAAATAAGAGTGAAATAAGAGTGGAAACGTTGCCAGGACAGAGGATTATGTCCTCCGCGGGTCTCAGAGAGGGACATCTGTGTGTGCAAGGCTTTTATTAACTCAAAAACCTTCCTGTACTTCCACATGCGTCAAGCAAACACACACACACACACACACACACACACCAACACACACACACACACCACACACACACACACACACACACACACACACACACACACCACACACACACACACACACACACACACACACACCACACACACACCACACACACACACGTAACCAAAGGAAACTTTGAATGCTCCGATGTTGCTCTTTTCTTGCTCATAGCTTTAGAGACTGGGCCAGATTCACTAACAGCTTGCATCAGCACAAACCCTCTTTTGGCGTTAAAAAACTACAGTCAGGATTTACTAAAGACACGCTGTAAAAAATGAGCGCTGGAAAGTCGAGTACAGGGTTGTTTTTGCTGCTGAACTTATTGCATATGCATTTGTAGGAGATTCCCTTCTAGATGCAAAATGTATGGGAGGAGAATTTTTAAACGAGTCATGTATGCTGATTCACTAAGGTTTGCGCTCGTCAGTTTACTGGTATTTTCACCATTATTTACCGTCCAAAACAAGCATGTCTTAAACCAGACGCTCTTAGTAGATTGTGTCGGTCATTTCTGAAATGATCACGTTCGTGAATCTCCTGTTCGAACTCGTTCATCAAAATGAACAAATCTTTTTTCGAGAAATTTTATTCATTCAACAAACGAAATGACTCGAAAAAAGATTTGTTCATTTTGAACGAGTCTTTTTTCGAGTCATTTTATTCATTCAACGAACGAAATGACTCAAAAAAGATTTGTTCATTTTGATGAACGAGTTCGAACAGGAGAATCACGAACGTGCATCTCAGGACAGAGCAAGGCGAGCATTTGTGCTAATAATACTTAAACTGTTTTATTTATTTTCGAAATGGCGCATCGTTTCGCTAGATAAGACCCTTATTCATCGTCTGGTATTGTTTAAAGTCCTTTGAAGCTGCACTGAAACTGTCATTTGGACCTTGAACCGTTTTGGCCACTATTGAAGTCCATTATAAGGAGAAAAATCCTGGAATGTTTTCATCAAAATCATTAATTTCTTTTCGACTGAAGAAAGAAAGACATGGACATCTTGGATGACATGGGGGTGAGTAAATTATCAGCAAAAGTTTTTTAAAAAGTGAACTAATCCTTTAAGTGTACCATCACGCCCACGGAACGTTGGCTAAACATCTGAGGCTGAGACTATAAAAGAGCAAACCTTGATCAATTTCATTCAGTATTGTGATACATATGATCACCATTCAAGAGCTCTTCCTAAACCCTAGAGGAGACACATGTGAGATTATTGGGTGTTTTTCCCAGGAGAAACATCTGAGAAGCAGAACACTCCCTATGTAATCGAATTGTTGTCTAGGAGAAACATTTTAGACATTAGAGATTTCATAACTGAGTTTTTCTTTCCAACACACACACACAACACACACACACACACACACACACACACACACACACACACAAAACACACACACACACACAACACACACACACACACACACACACACACACACACACACACACACACACACACACACACACAACACACACACACACACACACACACCACACACACACACACTGCTCTCTCTCTTTAAATATAATTTTACAGATTTTCAGATTTTTCTAAATTCAGAGCACATTATCCATACTCACTCACTCTTGTTTTTTCTTTCTATTGTCTCTTTCTAAATGGCCTTATTCCATCACAGAGTAGCTTTGTGTCCAAAACAAAGTTTGAACTGCTCTCCCTTCTCTCAGTCAGAATACTAAACAGCGAGACAGAGCCGCATTGTGCTCGTGTTTCACGCAGTGATGGGTTGCATGGAGGATAGTGGGTTGCCCCCTCATTTCCCCTCATTAACACAGCATCTCGCTCTCTGTTGACGTAACAGTGTTCGTATGACTGCCGGCTAGTCATTCGCGGAGAGCTAAACGCCCCAATATAGCAGCCTGGCAAAGACTGAGTCATAATACAGCATGAGCTAAAATAACCTGCATGCAGAAACTGTCTTTGTGTCTGCTGCAAAACCACCTCAGGGACACAACCGGCACTGAACTCATGTTTCTTTCAAAACGGCATATTAAAGGAGGTACAAAACAGCTGCTTTGGATATCACAGGAGACTGTGAGGAGATCATGCTCGCTGCTTATGAGATGATGGAATGATAGACACTGAGAGAGAAAAAGAAAAACTCATTGCAATTCATTTGAAATCAAACTAATTCAAACTCCAAACTGAGCCGCAGGACGGGTATGAGATGTAAAAAGACACATTAAACAAGCCATCTATCCCGAGGTATGAGCAGCAGTGATAATGATGCTTGCCTTAGCAAACAATAAAAACTGATGTCTTTGTACACTCTTAAAAATAAAGGTTCTTTATTGGCATCTTTGGAACCTTTAAAATTCCATTGCACAGCAAGTTATTTATAGTGGAAAAAGTTCTGATTATTAAAAAGTTCCTCACAATAAAGAGAAACATGTTCAAAAGCCACCTTTTTGAACCTTTATTTTTAAGAGATACACCTTTCTTCACAATATTCCTCATTTAAATAATTAATATGCAGTATAAAGGGGCGGGGCCTGTTGAGTTAGTTTGTAGTGTGTTGAAACTGGTGGTTATGGTAAGGGGAAGCACATTTCCCAAACACGCTCGAAGCGTTGTTGACCAATCACAACACACTGTTGCAGCCGACGAATCAGAGCACAGTGTGCTTTCAGAAGGAGGGGCTTCATAGAGACAGGAACTAAACAGAGCGTTACTGACAGACTGGGAAGAGAGGAGCTGCAACAATGGAGAATATGGGAAAATAATGTGTGTTATGAACATTCAAGCATGCAAACCTGTTCTAGTAGAGCCTAAAAACAAGACTTTGAAAAAGGTCATAATAGGTCTCCTTTAATGTTTTTGCAATGTTTGTCATGCTAATGAAGTGTTTTGAAAGGAGCGAGAGAGTTTGGCAGCAGTGTGAGTGTCCGGCTCATAGTTATTCCCCCCACGTCCAGGACGTTTCAATAGAGAGCCACTGAAGGCTGGAGAGGGGGATACATCACAGAGGAATGAAGCAGAAAGTAAAAACATAAAACGGTAAATAAAATATTAGATTGAAAGCCAATATTTCTATGAATCTCACGAAACCTGCTGTTAACATGTTGGCTCAAATTTGACCACAAAATCAACAGGAAAAAAACCCCCAAGAAAATATATTTTGCTTAAAGAAAATAAAGCATATATTTAGGAGCTTTTTTAGATTTTATTTAGTAAAATAAGTTTGCCCACCCTGCAGATTATTAAGGAGCATCAGCTAGTTACTTATGGATGCAATTCACATAAAAACTGCAGCCCTTCCCTTCAGTCGGTTATTGTTTAGAACCATATTTTTACATTGCAACATTATTTTCAAGGTCAAGTCTATAGAGGTCATATTCTATATAGAACTCTAGGGTTCTTTACTCAATTTTAAAGAACCCATTATACCAAAATAGAGAAATGTCTTAAATTATTGCATAATACTTTCATGTTCATGTTTTCCTTTTAATTATTACTAATAATTAGCTAATATTAAGCAGACAGTCTACTAATACTCTACTGAGAAGTTGCAAAATATTTTGCAAAGTCACTTATCGTAAGTAGAATGTCTAAATTGGCCCATTAAAATAAAGTGTTGTACAATTATTTAATTAAATCTAAATCTATAAAATCATCTCATGATGGGAATCCCTAAAAGTTCTACTATATATGAAGCGCCTGACAAAACCCTTTCACGTTTTATATGTAAACTTTTGTAGCATCACAGAATGCAAAAATAATAGTAAAATGTAAACTCCCAAATACTCGGCTTGCCTTCCATTGAAATATTCTTCACTGTCATGAAGCAAGATATCAGGCTCCAGAATATAAATTCTTACATTTTTCACTTTAAATTTGTGACCTGGACAGGAGATTCACTAGCCTGGATGCCAGCCCGAACCCCGCCCACAACATTTTTTGGTCGGGAAGTTCGGTCTGGACTCGCTCCATTGAGGAGTAATTATGATCAGCCAAAAAATGGTCGGACCAATCAAATTGCCAGGGCGGGCTTTATACGATGATGGACAGATAATCCATCCAATAATGTAATCATCACGTCCTCAAACGTATTTTTTCTTTCAAAAATGCTTTTCGTGTTTGCATGCAAGTAGGCCTACTCCGCGAATCCTTAAGTTCTTTTTGCAACACCAGCAAAGATCGTTAACACTCCTTATTTTTTTCATACTTTTTCCAGAGTTCTGTTTGATACTATGCGTTGCTCAACATACGTCACTTACTGCGTTCCTCTGATTGGTTGTCGGTCTATCCAATTGAGTGCAGAGTTGTTGTTTTTCCTGGTTCGGTTAAGACACGCCTCATAATCAAAGCCCTATGGAGCAGTATCAGACTCATGTTCTGACCAGAATATGAGTATGACGAAGTCAGGCTAGAGATTCACCATAATGCATCCTCTCTCCCTCTCTCTTCTGTCACATATACAGTACAAACATCCCCACGTGCGCAGTGATTCATCCATTTAGCTGTTTCAGCAAGTGCACTCACATAGCAAAGCCAGTGCGCACTGACCACAGCACACATATTTACACACACACACACACACACACACACACACACACACACACACACACACACACACACACACACACACACACACACACACACACACACACACACACACACACACACACACACACACCACACACACACACACACACACACACACACACTGATGCAGCATTTCTTTTCAGGCTATTCTCATAACAGATGGAGAACTTCACTCTTACATAAGCAAGTTATGTGCAACTATTCAAACTAGCACTGATAGAGCACTTCAAGCCATGGCGACTTGGCGAGGCTAAACATAATTCTTTATTCTACCAAAATCCTTTATGGAAACACTCTTCCATGGCTCATTTCAGCCTCTGACCTTGAGCCATCTGATAAATATGTGCCTGCTTAAATGAGAAACTTGAGGCCTTTTCCTTTTTTATGCCCCTAAACTCACTACAGACTCATTAAAATCAACCCGGAAACATTTTTCTTTTCAAGAGCTTTTACTTAACTAGTTTCCATTTTGCATCTCACTGGATCTATGTTCTAATGTATCTTCTTGTTATACTTCTGCGTATTTTGTACTCAGAGAAGCCGAGCTTGTTAAAATGTATTATTGCTCATTTAATTATTAAGAAAACAGAACAACAATGCATTACCCACACATTAAATGTTGCTGTGTGATGTTGAAAAGCGGCATTATCCATTCATATATTTAAAGACACAAGAATAAATATCAACAGATTCTGTTACACATTGTCAATTGCCACAGAAAATATAGAAATACAAAAAATCATCTTAAAACAGCACGGATTTAAAATATGCAACTATTCTGAACTGTTCTGAAATTATAACTAACAATACTTACATTACACATGTTGACATAATATGCATTTAGCCCAAAAAAATTCTTGAAGCATTCGGATGAGATGGAACTTATCCAGATGAAATCTCATTCCTGCCCTCAGATATCAGGGACACTGTTCAAATGAAAGCTAGAGGCCCGGCGTGCATCACTGAGCATGTCAGTATACATTTACTGTGTGCTTTTAAAACGCACCGTGACATTTTACATTGCTGAATCTGGACTTGTAACTCAATTTAACCTTTCGAGTACAGAAAAACAATAATTTAGCAGCATCTTATCATCGCTGAAGGAATCTGTGAAGAGATATGGGAGGAAGCTGAGATGCTTTCAAATTTGAATAAATATTTTTAATGCATTTCATTTTAAACCAGGTTCTTGTTTACTTCTTAGGCTCACGCTGGATGACGCTAAATGACGCTATGACGCTAAAAACAGGTGTAAATGGGGTCTGAAACATTTTGAGCTTGTCCATCTTTGACCACTTCCAGAGGTAGTCAAAAACGCATTAGACCGGATTGCTATTGTAGAGCATGTGGTTGAATGTAAACATCCAAAAGACTGTGATTGTAATGGGACGTCTTGTGAGAAAGCTCACCGAAACAAGGCATTCAAACTGTGGTGCGTTGAACCAAAACAAACGGATTTCGAAAAATCTTTTCGAAGATTTTCGAAGTGTTAGGTGTAACGCATTACTAAGTAAGTAATTACAGTTATTTAATTATATTTCCTTTGAAAAAGTAAAGTAAGGGATTACTCTTAATATTTCTGTAATTAATTACAGTTACTTCTGATGTAATTGCATTAAATACTTTATATATCATAGAACAATTATAAATAAAACAGTAGTGGATTAAACTTTATAATTTAAAGTCTAATATAATTTTAAAATGTGGATGGCAGTGTCACTGAAAAGAGGAGTAAATTAGATATTTAACATTGTTAATTTATTATATTTGATTATTTATTCAAAACAGAAGCCATGTAGCATGGCATCATATCATGCTGCCCATATTGCAGGGTCTAAAAAATTTTGCATACTTAAAATATGCGTGACTGCCCTTTGTGCCTGTGCACATTGAGACACCCCACAGTTATTTGTCCCTTCACTGGACTGTTTATATATTCAATCATTTCCTTTGGCAGCTCATGCAGTGTTTACAAAACAAGAACAAGCAGCTAATGTCTCAAGTGAACATGTCCTGGCTTGATTTCAGGTCATTTAAATAAGAATCTGTTTCCTCTGATTCTGCTGAGGCTACTGGGAAAAATCCTGATGTTCCTTCAATAATCCTTATAACATGGACGTGTTCACATGAACCACAACCTTGTCTGCTGTCAAGAGTGTGTTATACTTGAATAGCATTTAATGACAGAAGAGTGCCTGATAACTGGAGCATCTGATTCGAGAAGAGCACCTGATGTCTGATGACAGAAGAGCGTCTGATGACGGAAGAGTGTTTGATCACGGAAGAGTGTCTGATGAAGGAAGAGTGTCTGATGATGGAAGATGTATGATGATGGAAGAGTGTAGATAGGAAGAGTGTCTGATGACGGAAGAGTGTCTGATGATGGAAGAGTGTCTGATGAAGGAAGAGTGTCTGATGAAGGAAGAGTGTCTGATGACGCAAGAGTGTCTGATGACGCAAGAGTGTCTGTTGATGGAAGAGTGTCCGATGATGGAAAGTGTTTGATGATGGAAGAGTGTCTGATGACGGAAGAGTGTCTGATGACGGAAGAGGTCTGATGAGGAAGAGTGTCTGATGATGGAAGAGTGTCTGATGACGGAAGAGTGTCTGATGAAGGAAGAGTGTCTGATGAAGGAAGAGTGTCTGATGACGGAAAGTGTCTGGGATGAGGAAGAGTGTCTGATGATGGAAGAGTGTATGAATGATACGGAAGAGTGTAAATCGATGAAGAGTGTCATGATGTATGGAAGAGTGTCTAGATGAGGAAGGTGTCTGAGAGATGGAAGAGTGTCTGATGATCGGAAGGTGTCTGATGACGGAAGAGTGCTGATCGATGTGGACGAAGAGTGTCTGATGGGAAGAGTGTCTGATGAGGAAGGTGTCTGATGAGGAAGAGTGTCTGATGAGGAAGAGTGTCGATGATGGAAGAGTGTCTGATGATGGAAGAGTGTCTGATGACGGAAGAGGTCTGATGACGGAAGAGTGTCTGATGCGGAAGAGTGTCTGATGAGGAAGAGTGTCTGATGATGGAAGAGTGTCTGGATGATGGAGATGATGATGGGAAGAGTGTCTGATGAGGAAGAGTGTTCTGATGAGGAAGAGTGTCTGATGACGGAAGAGTGTCTGATGACGGAAGTGTCTGATGGGAGAGTGTCTGATGACGAAGAGTGTCTGATGAGGAAGAGTGGTCTGCTGAGCGGAAGAGTGTCTGATGAGGAAGAGTGTCTGATGAGGAAGAGTGCTGATGAGGAAGAGTGTCTGATGAGAAGAGTGTCTGATGAGGAAGAGTGTCTGATGACGAGAGTTATGAGAAAGTGTCTGATGAGGAAGAGTGTCTTGATGGAGATGTCGATGAGGAGAGTGTCTGATAGAATGGGAAGAGTGTCTGATGACGGAAGAGTGTCTGATGAGAAGGTGTCTGATGAGGAAGAGTGTCTGATGAGGAAGAGTGTCTGATGAAGGAAGAGTGTCTGATGAGGAAGAGTGTCTGATGAGGAAGAGTTTTGAGAAGGTCTGATGGAAGAGTGTCTGATGAAGTGAAGAGTGTCTGATGAAGGAGAAGGGATGAGAATGTTGATGAGGAAGAGTGTCTGATGAGGAAGAGTGTCTGATGAGGAAGAGTGTCTGATGACGGAAGAGTGTCTGATGAAGAAGAGTGTCTGAGTGATGGAAGAGTGTCTGATGAGGAAGAGTGTCTGATGAGGAAGAGTGTCTGATGAGGAAGAGTGTCTGATGAAGAAGAGTGTGTGAGAGTGTAAGGAAGAGTATGGGTTGATGATGGAAGAGTGTCTGATGAGGAAGAGTGTCTGATGACGGAAGAGTGTCTGATGAGGAAGAGTGTCTGATGAAGGAAGAGTGTGATGAGAATTGATGGAAGAGTGTCTGATGACGGAAGAGTGTTGAGAGATGTCTGATGAGGAAGAGTGTCTGATGAAGTGCGAGAGGTCTGATGAAGGAAGAGTGTTGATGAGGAAGAGTGTCTGATGACGGAAGAGTGTCTGATGACGGAAGAGTGTCTGATGATGGAAGAGTGTCTGATGATGGAAGAGTGTCTGATGAAGGACAGAGTGTCTGATGAGGAAGAGTGTCTGATAGAGAGTGATGAGAGAGTGTCTGATGAGGAAGAGTGTCTGATGAGGAAGAGGTGTCTGATGAGGAAGAGTGTCTAGATGACGGAAGAGTGTCTGATGAGGGGAAGAGTGTCTGATGAGGAAGAGTGTCTGATGAAGGAAGAGTTGTCTGATGAGGAGAGTGTCTGATGGCGGAAGAGTGTCTGATGACGGAAGAGTGTCTGATGACGGAAGGTGTCTGATGACGGAAAGTGTCTGATGAGGAAGAGTGTCTGATGAGGAAGAGTTGCTGATGAGAAGAGTGTCTGATGACGGAAGAGTGTCTGATGATGGAAGAGTGTCTGATGAGGAAGAGTGTCTGATGATGAAGAGTGTCTGATGATGGAAGAGTGTTGATGCGGAAGAGTGTCTGATGACGGAAGAGTGTCTGATGAGGAAGAGTGTCTGATGGAAGAGTGTCTGATGAGGAAGAGTGTCTGATGACGGAGAGTGTCTGATGACGGAAGAGTGTCTGATGAGGAAGAGTGTCTGATGAGGAAGAGTGTCTGATGAGGAAGTGTCTGATGAGGAAGAGTGTCTGATGAGGAAGAGTGTCTGATGACGGAAGAGTGTCTGATGAGAGATGGAAAGAGTGTCTGATGACGGAAGAGTGTCTGATGGAAGAGTGTCGATGAGGAAGAGTGTCTGATGAGTAGGTATGGAAGGGAGAGAAGAGTGTCTGATGGAATGTGAAGAGAGTGTCTGATGACGGAAGAGTGTCTGATGAATGGAGAAGAGTGTCTGATGAGGAAGAGAAGAGTGTCTGATGAGGAAGAGTGTCTGATGAGGGAAGAGTGTCTGATGAAGGAAGAGTGTCTGATGACGGAAGAGTGTCTGATGACGGAAGAGTGTCTGATGAGGAAGAGTGTCTGATGAGGAAGAGTGTCTGATGGAAGAGTGTCGATGAAGAGTGTCTGATGATGGAAGAGTGTCTGATGACGAAGATGTATATGAGAGTGTCTGATGAGAAGAGTGTCTGATGAGGAAGAGTGTCTGATGATGGAAGAGTGTCTGATGAATGGAAGAGTGTCTGATGAGGAAGAGTGTCTGATGACGGAAGAGTGTCTGATGGAAGAGGTCTAGAGAGGTTGATGATAGGAAAGAGTGTCTGATGAAGGAAGAGTGTCTGATGACGGAAGAGTGTCTGATGAGAAGAGTGTCTGATGACGGAAGAGTGTCTGATGACGGAAGAGTGTCTGATGAGGAAGAGTGTCTGATGAGAAAGTGGGAAATGTCTGAGAGGAAGAGTGTCTGATGAGGAAGAGTGTCTGATGACGGAAGAGTGTCTGATGATGGAAGAGTGTCTGATGAGAGGAAGAGTGTCTGATGAGGAAGAGTGATGATAGGAAGAGTGTCTGATGACGGAAGAGTGTCTGATGACGGAAGAGTGTCTGATGTACGGAAGAGTGTCTGATGACGGAGAGTGTCTGATGACGGAAGTGTGTCTGATGACGGAAGAGTGTCTGATGAGGAAGAGTGTCTGATGATGGAAGAGTGTCTGATGAGGAAGAGTGTCTGATGATGGAGTGTGAGAGGAAGAGTGTCTGATGACGGAAGAGTGTCTGATGAGGAAGAGTGTCTGATGATGGAAGAGTGTATGAGATGGATGAAGGAAGAGTGTCTGATGAGGAAGAGTTCTGAATGAAGGAAAGAGTGTCTGATGACGAAGAGTGTCTGATGACGGAAGAGTGTCTGATGACGGAAGAGTGTCTGATGAAGGAAGAGTGTCTGATGACGGAAGAGTGTCTGATGATCGGAAGAGTGTCTGATGATGGAAGAGTGTCTGATGAGGAAGAGTGTCTGATGACGGAAGAGTGTCTGATGACGGAAGAGTGTCTGATGAGGAAGAGTGTCTGATGAGGCGAAGAGTGTCTGATGACGGAAGAGTGTCTGATGACGGAAGAGTGTCTGATGACGGAAGAGTGTCTGATGCGGAAGAGTGTCTGATGACAAGGTGGGGAAGAGTGTCTGATGACGGAAGAGTGTCTGATGACGGAAGAGTGTCTGATGACGGAAGAGTGTCCGATGACGGAAGAGTGTCTGATGACGGAAGAGTGTCTGATGACGGAAGAGTGTCTGATGACGGAAGAGTGTCTGATGACGGAAAGGAGTGTCTGATGACGGAAGAGTGTCCGATGACGGAAGAGTGTCCGATGATGGAAGAGTGCCCGATGACGGAAGAGTGTCTGATGATGGAAGAGTGTCTGATGAAGGAAGAGTGAATGATGGTGGAAAAGCGTCTGATGACAGATAAGAGTGTCTAAAATAGAAGAACATCTGATGCAGAGGAGCAGTAACACTTAATCATAAGGTTTTTTGTTAACATTTATATTAGTTAACATAAACTAACCATGAACAATACATCTAAAAAATTTATTAATATTAATGTTAATTGCAACATTTCCTACATTATTATTAAAAATCAAAAGTTGTATCTTTTAATTTTATTTATTAGACCTGAACTAACATGAACAAACAATGCACAATTATATTTTTATTAACTATCGTTAAGATTAATTCAGCCTCTAACAAATGTATTGCTCATTATAAGTTAATGTAAACAAACATTAACGTATGTAACATTAATGTAAAGTATTACTAGAGGAGCACATAACGACAGAAGACTGTCTGATGACAGAGATTGAGTGTTTCAGGCAACAATATTTTGATTAATTCATGTTGAGTTCCACTTTTTTGACATCAAGTAATTAAGCAGATTCTCCTAAACTGCTGGTAGACCGGGATCAAAGGAACATTATGTAGCTGTTTTTTTATTCACTTTGTGCTTGTATATAATTTCAACAGCTGAGACCGGAAACATTACGCAACAGTGGTGAGAAAAGCCAAGGGCTTCACATTAACATGCAGGGCTGTAATCACCAGGAAAATAGAATAACATTTGCATATGCTAAACATAGATTATTATTATTAAGAGAGAGAGAGCACACTGTGAACGTACAACACAGAAACTGTAAAAGAACATCAAACAGATGAGCTGCCCCAGAATTCATAGCGACGATCTTCATGTGCCCTTCTATCACAACTACGAGTGTCAGGGTCCTGCTATATTTAGGATACTTAATTAATGCTCATTAATAGGATTAATGCAAAGGTTGAAGTCATTACACTGTACAATTCAACACTACATCTTCACAGCCACCCCACAGATGAAACAGATGAGTAATTATTGTGTCACTGAACTGATTAAAGAGAACACAGATCCTCGATTTCATCTCATATTAATAGAGGTTTTAATATTTGATGTTTAGTGTGAATGAATGGGATTCTGTATGAGGAACCTGCCAGCAACATGAGAGAGGAAACGACTGAAGATATGTAGAGCGGGGGAAACTGGAAAAAGAAAGATAATCATGAATAATGAGAATAAATGATGGGATAAAAGATGATTACTTTAAAAATGTACGCATGCAAATAAAATAAACCATAAAATCTCAACCAAGATTTAATATTTTTCACCATACGTGTGTTATTTTGAAATATGCACACCATGAAACAAATAAATATAAAATAATAATTAAAATAAAATAAAATGTAAATGTACTTTATAGCCTAGTTACTGGGAAAAATCCCATTGTGACAACTTGTACTTTATAAACCTAGGTATGAATAAATCAGATTTTGCTGTTACGAATTTCTTTCTTTGTGGTGTTGTTTTGTCAGGCTTTTTTTTATTCTTCCAGGGGCAATTTCAAATCTCTCTCTCTCTCTCACACACACACAACACACACCACAACACACACACACACACACACACACACACACACACACCACACACACACACACACACACACACACACACACACACACACACACACACACACACACACACACACACACACACACACACACACACTTTGTTGTGAGCGCACAAGTCTGTGTGAATGCAATATATCATTTTATATACAATAAAACCAGCATCGTGATTCTGAAGTTTAGGACAGAAAGAAGAAATGAACAGATTTAGAGTTAATGTCACTGCTATTCTAACAAACTCGAGAGATTCATTTAACTCCTGGGAAAAACTCAATTCTGCACACGACACAATCTGATGCAAGTCACACTGAAAGGCAGAGGTGAGAATTGAATTTTTGTGCATCATCTAGATTTACTGTGTTTAAAACGAGCTCCAGGGTGCGGACCTGACATGCAGCCGGTGAAGCAGATGTCGAGCAGTGAGGTGTTCGCCTTCACTTGCAGGTCCTCTGGAATGATGCTTCATAAATTTAGCAAATGCTGATATTGTAGTTTTATGCTTTACAGCGAACCTGCAATCACAAAAGCTAATCGACCATGACAGCTTAACTGGGATTAGTAGATTTTGAGGTATAGACTTTCTGCAGCCATCATCATTTTAACATAGCCTTTCTCGTATTCAGAATATTACAATTAGTTGTTTAGTTCGGGAAAGTCAAATTAGCAATGACTTAGATGTCTCTAAGAAAGTGTTTAAACTTGTAGTTCGGCTCTTGGTTATTTTGGTCCGGACCAAAATATTATACATTTAGTTCTGGTTCGCTTAGCATTTACACCGTCATTTCCATCACAATTACACTTCATGCTCACTCTCGCTCATATCCAAAGTAATTCATCCCCACTGTCATATCTTACATGTGTCATGTTGAAGTTAAGACATCATAATCGGCTAATACGCATGCATAGGTTGTTTTGTGTAGTCAGACTTTCAGACTGACGGCAGAAGGTCTGGACTCCATCGCAGCTCTCATTGGCCAGTGACTGACCAGAAGGCATCTGACTGACATGTAACGCAACCAATCACAGTTCGTTTTGTTCCGTGTCATGTTTAGGGGCGTGAAAAACTTAAAGTCCCTACAATAACAGACCGGCGTGCATCTACTAAATTATTACAAGTTAACTGCAACAATGGAGCCATGAACTTCACATACTTTTGAAAATCCAGCGTTTAGTTGATCCTGAAAAGCGCTAATTTTTACAGTTGTAAACACAACGGCTTTCTTTTTCCATGAGGGGGTTTGGCATCATAACGGCTTTGTTTCCAGACGGACCTCTAAACAAGGCAGCACACATCTCCCAGAAATCCTGTAGAATTCAGATGACGACTTACACACTTCTAAAGTGTTTCCCATTTTGTGTGCCATCGGCAACAGACGTTCAGCCAATGTTCTGTGGCAATATCTTCCTGAACAAGTGCGCACCTGAGTCTCAGTCGCTTTCACATTCACATGAATCCAGTGTAACCAAACTCAGATCACCTCGAGGTCTCGGGTCTGGTACCCCTGTGCGCTCCTACTGTAGGTCCGCATGACTGCTTTCACATAACCAATTTTTCATGAGAGCCATGCCCTGTTTTTAAGGAAACTGTCAGTGTGAAAGCACCCGTAATATTTCAACACATGACAAATGACAACAAATGATACACTTGACCTTTATGAAACAGTGAAGCAGTCCATTGCATTGAACTACAAAATGCATTAACATGGATGCTTTAAAATGTCCACAACATGTCTACTGAAATGTACAGTACTCCAAAATGATTTCTGTCACACTGATCGGATTAATTTGTAATGCTCTGGATGTCATTACCACCCGCATCAGTAGCCAAGCACAGGCAAGCTGGGCCAAAGCTCACAAATGTGCAATACCACCCACAGGCTTCAGTCTGAACCTCAGCACACACACACACACACACACACACACACACACACACACACACACACCACGCACGCACGCACGCACGCACGCACGCACGCACGCACGCACGCACACACACACACACACACATCTGAGACCAAATATTCCGCGATTCCCTGTTTTTCTCTGAAACAGCACCATGTGAGTCAGAGGAATCAAGTTATACATGCATGTTAACATGTATGGGATCACTTTATATGTACTGTTAACGGCTCTGATGATTAAATACGGCACAGTACTACTGCAAACTATTTGTACGAATATTATGCTACCGTATGCATGATAAACAGTGGCAATATTTCCACATGACTTATTTGTGTGACAGTTTAATTTAGCTAAAAGGTGGGGAGTTGTCTTGGAAATTGGTTATTTATTTTTATTTTAATACAATTTGGTGTGCCTACTCTATGTTTTACCCTTTACATTCTGGCAATCCAATTAAGTCTCGAATGAGATTAAAAATTGCAGTTGATTGGAAAGAAAGAAAGGTCAAGTACAGTGCACCGCATTGTGGGATATAGTATTTCATGCCTTGTGCTCTGGTTGTATTGAAGTATACAATGCATACACAAAATGCTCACAATATAGTAGTAGAGTGCTATTCTAAACATAGCGTAAGTGTTGTTGGACTAGGAAAACAAAGAAAAAACTGCACATTGCCCAAAAAGTATTATGTGTCAGTCTACATCATATCTGACTGTAATGAACTGATTCGAATTACAGATGGTTCTTTACAACCGGCTGTAGTCAAGCTTTGGCAAGAAAAACACAAACCCCTTAAGCTGTGATTTGAGGCCAGTGATGATAAACAGAATCAAATTACAACACTGTGCATGGATCAGGCCTGTGATATTTGGCAGGCTGACTCATTTACATAATGCATTATTTTCACAATAATGCACAATTATGAAAAAAGGCCATGTTGGTCAACAGGGCGCATTAGATCATAAAATGGCATAATCAGATGAAATTATGTTGGAGAAGTATGCGTGAGAAGCTTTGCTCCCAGGGGCTTTCAGGATATCAGTGCTGAAGATATAAGGGGGTCATTAATGAATATCTGTGGAGACGGATATCATGATAAAAAATACATCATTTTTAAATCCTCAATGATGACAAGATTAGGATTCTTATCTGAAATTAAGCAATAGAGTGTAAAAGTGGGCGCCTTGGCTCCCGGAAGTGTTTTCTCTTTTATTTTCTATGAAAGCTTTTCAATCAAATTTACCATTAAAAAGTTCCATGAACTAAACCAACCACAACATAAAATTTGATTTGAAAATAGTGAAAAACACAAAAGTCTTTTCTTGAGGGAATCGGATACAATTCCAGGAAGCAATGCGAATGAAATCACCTGAAATAATTCTACAATTTAAAGTATATAAATACCATATGTTTGACATTTAATGCAAAATGTTCAAATATATAAGCATCGGATTGTAAGGAGACTTGATTACATCATTCACAATGCATCATGGGAGTTAATACTGAGCAGATTTTGCATAAGAATTATGGAAAATTTAGTCATTTGCATTAAAAAACACATTGATTTATGTTTTGAGCAGCATATAGCATCACATCACAGTCCAAGGTTTTGAAAGGTTCATGCATCACTGCTAGAATCTATTTCTCTATGGAGAAAATTATTACAATTTTTACTTCCGGAATCCGATGGTTGAGCTCTATGCCTGAAGGGGTCCCTAAACAAAACAAATCAGAGCGGTTTTCCTAGAGAGAGAACTGTTGGATGTTGGATATATTCAGTGTCTGTAAACAGCAGTGTTGTATTTTAGGGTGTAATAATCCTGTAATGATGGTGCACTGAAGTTTAGTACTGGTGGGTGAAGGTTCTCCAGCCGTATGTTAGCTGTGTCAGCCAGATTGTGATTGGTGTTGGAGCTGCAGTCGAGTGCAGATGCATCTGTCACGGCCAGTACGGCTCTTCTCTTCCTCTCTGCTCTCGTTTGTTCTCTCTCTGTCTATCTCTCCCTCTTTCTCTCGCTCTGTTCATTTCCTTTCCCCCGCCCTACTCTTCCTCCATCTTGTCCGCCCACTCACTCACTCTCTCCCCCTTAGCACATCTTGCTCTCCCTCTCAGCTCTTCCTAGTCTCTTCCTCTCCCCCCTTTCTGTTTGGCATTCACCATGAATACATGTACTGCATGTGTATGCATGTGCAGAGGATAGGTTTGTAAACATGTGTAGGGTCACATTAATAGTACTGTTAAAGGTTTTGATTATTAAATACTGCATAGACAGAAGAGATGCATGAGAGGAGGATGAGATGAGAAAAAAGGGATGAGACGAGAGAGGATGAGATGAGACGAGGGGATGAGATGAAAAAGGGGATGAGACGAGAGAGGATGAGATGCACGAGGATGAATGAGAAAAAAGGATGAGACGAGAGGGATGAGAGGAGACGAGAGAGGATGAGATGAGACGAGAAGGATGAGATGAGACGAGACAGATGAGATGAGATGAACAAAAGGGGATGAGACTAGAGGGATGAGATGAGATGAGACAAGAGGGGATGAGATGGATGAGACGAAGGGGATGAGATTAGATGAGATGAGGCGAGAGGGGATGAGATGAGATGAGATGAATAGGGATGAGACGAGAGGGGATGAATAAGACGAGATGAGATGAGACGATGGATGAGATAAGACGAGATGAGATGGAGGGTGAATGAGACGAGAGGAGATGAGAGGGATGAGATGATGAGAGGGATGAGATGAGATGAGACAAAAGGATGAGATGAGACAGAGGAGATGAGACGAGAGGAGATGAGAGGGATGAGATGAGATGAGATGAGATGAGATGAGAGGGATGAGATAGATGAGATGAGACAAGAAGGGATGAGATGAGATGAGACGAGAGGAGATGAGACGAGATGAGACGAGAGGGGATGAGATGAATGAGAGGGATGAGATGAGACGAGGAGGGATGAGACAGATGAGGGATGAAATGAGAGGGGGATAGATGAGATTAGACGAGATGAGGGGATGAGATGAGAGAATAGGCGAGAGGGGATGAGACGAGATGAGACGAGATGAGGGGATGAGATGAGATGGTGAGATGAGACGAGATGAGGCGGGAGGGGATGAGACGAGATGAGGATGAGATGAGACTAGAGGGGATAAGATGAGATGAACGAGATAGGATGAGATAGACGAGATGAGACGAGAGGGGATGAGACGAGATGAGACAAGATGAGGGATAAGATGAGATGGTGAGATGAAACGAGATGAGCGAGAGGGATGAGACGAGATGAGACGAGATGAGGGGATGAAGAATGAGACGAGATGAGGGGATGAGTGAGATACGAGAGGGGAGAGATGAGATGAGAGATGAAGAGATGAAATGAGCGCAGAGAGGGGATGAGACGAGATGAGAACAGAGAAGGGGGATGAACGAATGAGGGATGAGATGAGACGAGGATCAGAGAGATGAGAGAGATGAGGGGATGAGATGAACGAGATGAGGCGAGAGGGGATATGAGAATGAGAAGATGAGGAGAGAGATGAGATGAAACAAGAGTAGAGGTGATGAGATGAGACATGAATGGAAAGAATGAGACGAGATGAGGGATGAGATGAGACGAGAGAGGGGTGAGAGATGAGATGGAATGAAGAATGAAATGAGGCGAAGATGAGACGAGATGGAAATGAGATGAGATGAGACGAGATAGGGGATGAGAGAGCGAGAGGGGAGGATGAGATGAGATGAGAGGAGATGAGATGAAACAAGAGTAGAGGTGATGAGTGAGAAGAGATGAATGGAGATGAGATGCAGTAGAGGGATGAATGAGAGATGAGACGAATGAGATGGAGATGAGAGAGATGAGAGAACAGATGAGGGATGAGGAGACGAAGGGGTGAGAAGATGAGAGAGATGGAGATGAATGAAACGAGAGGGTGATGAGATGAGACAGATATGGGAATGAGATGAGACGAGATCAGGGATGAGATGAACAGATGAGTCAGAGGGGATGAGTGAGATGAGAGGAGATGAGATGAAACAAGAGTAGAGGTGATGAGCATGAGACATGATATGGTTAAATGAGATGAGATGAGACGAGAGTGGATGCAGATGTAGGTGAGAGATGGTGATAGTTAGATGAGATGAGACGAGATGAGGGATGAGATGAAACAAGAGTGAGAGGGATGAGATGAGACGAGGAGATGAGATGAAACAAGAGTAGAGGTGATGAGATTAGACATGATATGGTTAAATGAGATGCACGAGATGAGACGAGAGGGGATGAGATGAGACGAGAGGAAAGATGAGATGAGACGAGTGAGGGTGATGAGATGAAACAAGATAGGTTAAATGAGATGAGATGAGACGAGACGAGACAAACAAACTACAAGAGATGAATAACATTATATTAAAATAGATGACGAACGAAGAACAAGAGCGTAAGCAAGTGAACAGGATGGACTGTAACAGTGAATGATTTCCTCCAGCATGTTTGTGTACTGTTAGTAAAGTGTAGTCTGATTAAACTCAGTGTGAAACATTTTATGACAAACACTGTCAAATCTGACACAAATACGACCATGACTATGCCTAACGACTTAAAGTTGTAAATGTGATCTATGTTCTCATTAGGGCAACCACAGAGATGCTGTTAAAGTGAGGCCAGTAAATTTCCATCACATGGGCTCCCATGCTATGCAGCAGTACAAGCCCTTGGCCACGCTGCAGACTGCAGGCGCTACAGAGTGATACACACACACAACACACACACACACACACACACACACACACACACACACACACACACACACACACACACACACACACACACACACACACACACAACACACAAAACACACACACACACACACAACACCCACACACACACACACACAAAACTTAAATAAACCATCAGCTAATGAGCTTGACACCGTCCAACAGAAAAAACATCAGATTGGACTGTGTGTGGAGATCAGGCTACTGTCAACCATCAGTCAGACTCAACTAATGATTATGATATTATAATGATATACTCATGGCAATGTTATTTTCAATCTTTGCTTAGAGGTAAAAAGAAGTTTGAAATACTCAGCCAGCGGTTTACTGAACAGAACAGTGTCTGAGTCTCTTTCAATTAGAAGTACAAGTAGTTCAGTTTGTACAGTAAAGCAGCTCTCCAGTGTGTTCATGTTTCAGACTGAACAGAAGAAATGAAAAGGAGAAGATTTCCACATCAGAGAAGGCGGAGCCTCAGAGCCACACCCACCTATTACATCATCGCCGTGTGTCAATGGTAGTTCAGAGGTGTTTACCAACTGTTTCGAAGTCCTTAAACAAACTCCGAACGAACTTCGTTTCGGCCTGATTTAGTTTGAAATGACATCACACCAGTTCGTTTTACAATTTCGCTTGAAGTATATCAGGGCCTTAACAGTCCTACATCAAAGTCAATGAGAACTCAAAACTCAGTAGTGCACGCAGTCCATGGGAGCAGACGTAAGTTTCCTCTGCACACTCTCATCCCCTTATTCTACAGATATAGGTTACACTTTACTTTAAGGTGTCATTGTTACAGTGTAATTATACATTTAAGTACTGAGTAATAGTAATTAACTACATGTGCACTGTAAAAAAATTTAGCAATTTATATTCAATTATTTTTAAGATGTCAACACAAATTTTAAGTTTCTGTCCCACTTTCGAAATAAGTATAACAAAAAACATGCAAAAAGATAACAAATAGAGTTAATTTTTACGTGTGTTATATAGGTTAGGTTAGGAACGGGTTGTTTAGGTAATTGCATGTTATTATGCATAATTGATAGTTATTTCTTCAGTAACTACATGTAATGTGTAATAAGGAGACTGTGAAATAAAGTGTTGTGTTACCTTAAATATATTTGGGCTATTTCATTTGTTCATAAAAACAAACTAGATTTTTGTTACACTTTAATTTAAGGTGTCACTATTACAGTGTAATTATATATTTAAGTACTGAGTAATATTAAACAACTACATGTATTTACAGGGTTAGGGTAGTTTTAGGATTTGGTTGAGGGTTAGTTGCATGTAATTATGCATAATTTACTGTTATTAAGTACATGTAACATATGTAACACGGACACTGTAAAATAAAGTGCTACCTAGATTTTTTTTTAATTGCTATAATTAAAGTTCTGCTCAGGCTTCCCGTAGGAAAGAGAAATCCCAAATTAGATCTCTTCAACATCTCAATTGTTTCACCTGGACAGAAATTAAATTAAATGAATATGGGGCCTGTTCCTGAAGTCTCTTACTCTTATGTTTCACAATTTTTTTCCCGAGCAAAATAGTAATACCAGAAATTTCAAATGTGTTTCTGCTAGTTTCAGGAGAAATCTGGTCAAGGTATCAAAGTCTGCCATCAAAAGTCAAAGGTTTCAATTAGATCTCAAACACTTCTTATCAAATTCTTCCAATTTCAAATGATTTGAGTTGCAGTCCACATTTATTTTAGCACTATACTCGTACTGCATGACAACTATTTTCTGAGATATTTATTTCACATAAAAAATGTAGAGGAATATCTCAGAAAAAGTTGATATTTAAAGAAAGTTTATCATAAATGAAAAATCTGCCACAATACACTTATCCTCATGTTGTTCCATCCAAACCCACATGCTTTTTTTTCCACAAAACACACAATAGAGTTGTAGACAGTTTGCTATTGTTCTTTTACATACAATTACTACAAATGATTGGCAATTGTGATGCAAAATCACCATAAAAGTATAATTAAAGTGGTCAACACTTTTGTTGCATTCAGAAGAGTAATAAAAGTAGCACAATGTCTGAATGAATCATTCTTTAAAGTCAAATCCATTGATCTAGTTCACAAAACTGGTCTGAATGATTCATTGATGACTCAATGATCCAGTCATTAACAGCTCACTGGAGATTATCATGAATAATGACTTACAGTCACAAACTAACAATACAAACTACTTTCAGTGTGATTTTGTGTTCTTTTTGAAGCTTGAAAGCTCTAGTCCTCGCTTACTGTAATTGCACGGACATGAGCAACCAGTAAAAGTCTTCACAATTTTTCCCTTTTGTCTTAACTTTTGTCCTTTTGTTCATGTGACGTCACGTGATACGCAATTACGCTGAAAAGGTCACGAATCGCATCACAGAACAGAGCAAGGCGAGCATTTGTGCTTACAAAACGTAAACTTTTTTATTTATTTTTTAAAAATGACCGATGGTTTCGCTAGATAAGCCCCTTATTCATCGTCTGGTGTCGTTTAAAGCCTTTGAAGCTGCACTGAAACTGTCATTTGGATCTTGAACCGTTTGGGTCCCATTGAAGTCCATTATATGGAGAAAAATCCTGGAATGTTTTCATCAAAAACCTTAATTTCTTTTCGACTGAAGAAAGAAAGACATGGACATCTTGGATGACATGGGGGTGAGTAAATTATCAGCAAAAGTTTTTTTAAAAGTGAACTAATCCTTTAACGCTCTCATCCGTTAATCCACTGCAGCGATCCAGGCATCGGAACGGGATCAGTAACAGCGCCAGTCATTTCTGTGACTTTAAATTGCCCAATTCGATCCTTGAGTGTTAATTCTATAAGCTGTGTGTTTTCAATGCCAATTATCCATTTGTGAGTGTTTTGATCCAGGAACCTCATTTAAAGCCCAATCGCTCAATTTGTGATCAGAGAGCAAAATCCTGGACGAGGAAGAGCGCCTCCTGACAACTCTCATTAACAAAGGAAAATGACGGGCTTCTCCAGTCTGAGTCGGGGATCAGGAGAGATCTATATATCCCTCTCTGCTCAGGTAATGACTATTGACGTATCGAGCTCTGCATCTCCAGCACTGAACACACAACAGCACGATGTATGTTTAGAGATAACAGCAACAGCAAAGGCCTACGGTCAGGGTCATGTGACCTGGTTGCATTTCTGCAGCATGCAGTGAATGAGTATTACAATTCATTAGTTGTTTAAAGAAACAAGTTTGTGCTATAGGTAAACGCAGAAGTTATAACCCTCTTTAATTTAACAGACTGGAGACTGCGATATTACTAAATTAGTGAGGTGTTATGAATATTGATATTGAATGCATTTGGCTTGTTTTGTCTTGTTTGAGTTGCCTACAGGAAATCTTTCATTTGAAAGTACTCACGTTAAACTATGTGTAACGATCACCAGCTGGAGTGCCCTCGAGAGCCACCAGAGGGTGCTCCACAATAGACTATGATCACTTCCTCAAACTACATTTCCCATCACGCACTGCCCGGACTCATTATCACCTGTCTCATCACCTTGTTTGTCTCTGATTGCATTCACCTGTTTCTCATCACCTGTTAGTCCCTGTCTATTTATTCCATGTTCATTCACTCACTCATTGCGAAGTTTTGTTGTACTGTTACTGCATCTCTAAGCATTATTTTCCCATGTTTGATTTCTGGTTTTCCTGATCCTGGATTGTTACACCGTTTCTTGATTGTTCTGCTGCCTGCCTCGACCCTTGCCTGTGACTCGATTCTGCTCTGTGATTCTCTCCGTTGTACTACCTGCTGTTGATTTACCTTGCCTGTCGACCCTTCTATAATAAAGCTGCATTTGGATCTTAATGACGCCTATGTTTCGTAACAGAAAACTTCGCCACAGCTAGATCCAGCAGCAATGCCAACCATGGATACAGGTATACAAATCCTGCATCTCCGTCAGGGGAATCGGTCGATTGAGAGGTATGTGGAAGAGTTTATTGAGCTGGCACATCTCACCTCAATGAGCACAGAATGCCTCATGATCTTTTTTCGGGGAGGACTTTCTGAGCCGCTCGGATCATTCATGCCCTTGCATGATCCCCACTGGACTTTGGAGCACTATATTGACCTGGCCCTTCTGTTGAGTGGCTCATCATTGACTGTGGGCGTGGTAGAGGAAGCGCTCTGTGAACCCACAGTATCTCCTCCTGCCGAGACTGAGTCCCTTCACGTCTTCTCTACCGAGACTGAAAATCTTCGCGTCACACCAGCCATCGGGTCTGCCACCCGATCGGTCTATGGACGTTCGGGGCTGATGTCCAGCTTGGCAGATTCTCCGCTAAGGTCCGTACGATCTACAAGGATCACCGTCCAGCCAGAGACCGTCCAGCCAGAGACCGTCCAGCCAGAGACCGTCCAGCCAGAGACCGTCCAGCCAGAGACCGTCCAGCCAGAGACCGTCCAGCCAGAGACCGTCCAGCCAGAGACCGTCCAGCCACCTCTGCCCAGCCAGAGACTGAGCTTCACGTCACCTCTGCCCAGCCAGAGACTGAGCTTCACGTCACCTCTGCCCAGCCAGAGACTGAGCTTCACGTCACCTCTGCCCAGCCAGAGACTGAGCTTCACGTCACCTCTGCCCAGCCAGAGACTGAGCTTCACGTCACCTCTGCCCAGCCAGAGACTGAGCTTCACGTCACCTCTGCCCAGCCAGAGACTGAGCTTCACGTCACCTCTGCCCAGCCAGAGACTGAGCTTCACGTCACCTCTGCCCAGCCAGAGACTGAGCTTCACGTCACGGCTGTTCCCGAGCCGGGGTCTTCGGTTCCCGAGCCGCCCTGGCCGCCCGAGGG
The DNA here is from genome assembly GCA_036326025.1 of Chrosomus eos. Lineage (NCBI taxonomy): Eukaryota > Metazoa > Chordata > Actinopteri > Cypriniformes > Leuciscidae > Chrosomus > Chrosomus eos. The sequence continues at coordinate 37,578,845 of CM070825.1, read as the reverse complement.
GTCTTCGCCGCCGTGGCCGCCCGAGGGGTCTTCGCCGCCGTGGCCGCCCGAGGGGTCTTCGCCGCCGTGGCCGCCCGAGGGGTCTTCGCCGCCGTGGCCGCCCGAAGGGTCGTTTTCGCCGTGGCCGCCCGATGGATTGTCTGCTCAGCCCTGGCCTCCCGTCCTGCCGCAGTCTCCAGGTCCTCTTCTACTCCACGGACCTGGCCCTCCATCCCGCCCCCGGATCCACCTCCATGCCACCACCCACCCGGACAGTTTTGGAGCGTCTGGAAGCCGCTCTTTGGGTGGGGGCTATGTAACGATCACCAGCTGGAGTGCCCTCGAGAGCCACCAGAGGGTGCTCCACAATAGACTATGATCACTTCCTCAAACTACATTTCCCATCACGCACTGCCCGGACTCATTATCACCTGTCTCATCACCTTGTTTGTCTCTGATTGCATTCACCTGTTTCTCATCACCTGTTAGTCCCTGTCTATTTATTCCATGTTCATTCACCTTGCCTGTGACTCGATTCTGCTCTGTGATTCTCTCCGTTGTACTACCTGCTGTTGATTTACCTTGCCTGTCGACCCTTCTATAATAAAGCTGCATTTGGATCTTAATGACGCCTATGTTTCGTAACACTATGCTGTAAAACAGTTTGCGGGAATAACCAATCATAATTAATGTGAATGAGGGATCCCATTACTCCTGGGGATTAACCAAACGCTAAATAATTCATATCCTGGTCTCTGATCTTTGATTTTGTAGTTTGTAGTACATAAAACTACCTTTTTTTTACACTTAAAAAGACTTAAAAAAGAGCGGTTTCCTTAAAATAATAAGAACAAATTAAAAACATATATTTCAAAATGGAAAATTGTCAAATAAGCATCCATCCACAACAGATAAAGTGTGTAATTTCTGTGCTACTGCCATTATTTATTAAAATAAATTATTATAAATATAATATATAATATATTTAAATTCAGTTGTGATTGTTGGATTATAAATAAATAAAAAAATATAACTAAAATATATAATGGAATAGTAATTTAATTTTTATATTGTTTATTATTATTATTATAATGTTATTACTTATTATTTTATTTCTTTAATTTCAGTTCCTTGTTTTATTTTTTCATTTCATTATTTCAGTTCTTTATTTAATTTAATTATTTAATCATTTAATTAATTTATTTTATTTCATTTCATCATTTAAATAATTAATTTTATTTCATTTCATTATTTTATTTTTTCATTTAATTTGATTATTTTTATTTCATTATTTCATTTCATTTAAATTATATTTTCTTTTACTTCATTTTATTATTTATTTTAAATTTTAATTGTAGTTTTCATTTCATTTATTTTCTTTTTACTATTTTCTTTTCTTTTATTCATTAATTTATTATCATGAGCTGTTACGACAAAAAGACAAGAAAAAGGAGACAGGAATTATTTTTTTTTTGAATATATTAAAATAAATCTTTTAACAGACTCTTAAAGAACAGGCGCGGTTGAAACAACTACTATAATATGATTAATGTTGGATGTTAATACGTTGCATGAAAAGCATTTATTCAGAATACACACAGATACTGTTTAAAGGCCTTTAAAGTAGAAAGACACTTTATGAATATGAATGGCTTACATAATGTTATCACTGCTCATTAAACTAGAAAAGGAGTAAATATTTTAACATTAAAAAAAATGAGGCACTCCATCTAAGTGGCTAACCCAACCTCAGCTTAAACACATCAACGATCCCCCAGCAGCCTCATATTAACCTCCAGCCTCAATCCATCATTAGATTTTACTCAAGAATTATGATCTTTTCAGGTATCGAGTGGCTTAAGTCAGGGTTCAGACAGCCGTATCACTGCAGCACGGCACTGAACTTAATCAGTATTGACCGCTTGAACCCGCAGTCGTTCTGACTGAGCACAAAGAGCATCATTGCTCAGGTCAGCAGATTCCTGAAGCAACACATCCAAAACCTTACAGGAAAAAGGACAAATGACAGTAAGTAACTGATGTGCTAAGCTTAGACACATTCACCTGTATTACACAAGCATATTTGAATGTGTGAGCAGCAGTCTGGCCTCCAACACACACCTGTCAAACAAAAAGGTTCACTCTCCATTTACAGTTTAACCTCTGCCTGACCCGGCAAAAACTGATTAGTGCTGGCAAGCGTAGCAGTCAAACCGCTAACCCTAAATATTGATAAACTTCAATGCATAATTCATTGAGTAAGTAACCTAGCAACACTATAGCAACCACTTAGCAACGCTCTAAAAACTAAAAGAACACCATAGCAAGTTAGCAACTACACAGCAACATGTTTACACTTCTTTATAAAGAAAACAATAATAATAAATGAATGAATAATAATAATAAAAATATACATAAACAAAATCCATCATTACACCAGAGCAACACTGTAGCAACCACTTAGCAATGCTCTAAAAACTCAAAGAACACCATAGCAAGTCAGCAACCACACAGCAACATGCATACACCTACTTCTTTATAAAGAAAACAATAATAAAAATAAATTAATAAATAATAATAATAATAATATAAATAAAATAAAAGATAAATAAAAGATAAAAAAAAATAAAAAATAAGTAATAATATCAAATTACCAATAAATGAAAAAATAAAAAAAATACATAAATAATAATAATAAATTACTATTATATAAAATAAATAAAAGAAAAAAATTAATAAAGAATAAATAAAATAATAAGTAAATAATTAATTAATTAAAATAAAAGCATGCAAATTAAATAAAATAATAAATAAATAAAAATGACATAATGCAAAATAAATAAAAATAAAATAATGCAAAATAAATAAACAGAATAATGCATAATAAATAATAAATAAAAATAAAAATAAAATAATAATAATAAATATGGATGGATGGTATTTTTGACCTTAATACTGGATCAGGGACACAAAAAAAACATATCTGAGGTCATGACACTAACCAAAGCCGACTGCAGTCCCATTTATGCAAGGCAATACAAGAAGACATTTGAATTCAAAACAGGTTTCATCACTTTAAACGATCTCTAGAGCCAATTCCTCGTCTGTTCTAAGGGGGAATAACAATGCACATTACTGCATAAAATAAAATGCAACTAAACACAAAATTGAAATCACTTTCTATATCTTTTGTTAAATTAGATCTGTCACTTAATAAAACCTCATATGACAGACCAAAAAAACATGACCTAAAAACTGGGAATGAGGTTAAACATGGATTGTGCGGGTTTGTTTTAAGCTGCCAAGTGCATGAAATGATAACCAGTCAAGTATACTGTTGAGCGAAGCAGTTCTTGGCAACAAATACAAATTGTAAGGTTCGATTTTTGCATGATAAACAGTTGTGGCACTGTGTTGAGTCACCACTTGATGTTCAGATGTAAAATGTGTGTCCTGAAGCAAAACTGATCCAAACTCTTCTGTAGTGTGTGTACAATAGCTTCGACAGTCGTTGACGTTATTGTGGTACAATTCGGCAGAAGTGAATTGTTTTGAATGTAGGCGGATGGGGTTGAAATTATGGACACCCATTCAATGTTCTGCACAGAAGGCACAAATGTATAATCCATAACTGTGCCAAGAGCCTTTTATTGCGTAATAAATTCAGATGAGAGCCTTTGGCTTCAGAGACTCAGCCAGCGTTTTCAATTTTCCTTCTCTACCCCTTTCAAACCTGCATCGTTTCCCTTCTCTTTCTCCCTCATTGCTCGCCTCATCTATTCTAAATCTGCCCTGTGAGAAACGTGCGATTGTTTTTCTGTTGTCCCACTTTAAGAGCGCTTTCGCACATTCTCCACACTCATATCTGTAAACATGACTCTGAAATCTCCCCGGTAACAACTCTCTCTCGATCTTTTCTCGTGTCATGGTGTGAACGGCCGTTGGGATGGATAAGTAAAAGATACCAGAGCGGCTCTGTTGCAAATCTACTGAGCTGACTACTGTCTAATGCTTTAGATATATAGATTGAACCTGATTTGAATTTTTTTTATAGCTCTGTACCAAATGGCACCTTCAAATTTGTTTTATTTTAGCATGTTGCTAAGCTAACAATGCCTACTTTATTAATAAAATGAAAATTAATAATAACAAATATACACTGCACACATACTAGGCGAAATAGCATATTCTAATAAAAAATGCATACCTTTTTTTTATTTAAGATATTTTCAGTTTTTAATGAAAAATAATATACAGCCATGTTAATCATCTAAATTTCTGGAATGCAGTTTTTTTTAGTATTGTTCATATACATATACTATTATAGTCGTATATATGGTATTATACTATTTTTAATTGGCTTTTAATTTTGATCATTTTTTCCGGTTTTCATTTTATTTTTAAGTAATTGTGTTTATGCTTTTGTCATTTTTTTCCGATATACTTTAATTTATTTTTAGTTTTAACTTTAGTACTTTATTTATACAGTTGCCGAGTTGTTCCTAAGTTTAAGTTTTTTATTCAATAATTATATTTTATTATATTTGATCTTTATTTAAATTCACAAAAAATTGTTTATCGCTATTTACACGGATCTGCGAAACTATTAAAAACGCTGTATTATCCTACCAGGCCAGTAGATGGCGATCTCACTTGTTAAAGAAAAACTACACGCCTATAGACTGAACACGTACGCACAACGTTATCGTTTTTACAAATTTGTGTTTTTGTAGTCGATAACAATATCGATTTCAGAAGCTTGCACTGTTGAACCTGCTTTTAAAAGTTTGCGTTTTCAGGCCCCTAAAACGCCATCGTCGCGTAAATGAACGGCAAAAACACTTAAAAGTTTTCGTGTCGTGTAAACAGCCCTTTAGTTAACAATAACAATGCTGCCATGTTGGATAAATTTCTATTTTTAATTTTTTTTTTTAATTTTCATGCTGGTTTATGATGATTAGTGCATGTTTTTTTGTTGGTCTTCTTGTTGCAATGCATTCTGGGATTGTCTTCATTACAAATAATACATGAAATGCTGCCTGGGCCAAAAATATGCATCTTGAAATTTCTATGCATGATTTGAAACAGAATGCATGCAAATAGACAGTGCTCTATAATGTTGTCTAGATTGACAGCACACTAGTGTTCGGAATAGAGACTGAATGCTGATAGAGAGCTTAGAGACTCTGTGTCGCCCCATCGCTGTCTGGGAACCGCCTTAATGAAAAATAGATCTTCTGTTAACAGTCCTAATAATCATTATAGTGATGTGGCAAACGTCAGCCGTCCCTGTGTCATGAAGCAGAGCGCAGAATTACAGTTCACCAGATGCACACAGTCAGCGACGACAGGTTTTAATTGGTGGAACCCCTGAGGAGAGAGAAATGATTGGCTCTCACTGTCTCAGCCAGAGAACAGCTTCTCGTCTTTACAGGAACATCATTTTCACACCACATCACACACACACACAGACAGATTCACACAATATTTTTTTTTTCTCCACAGGGACAGGGACATTTTGCACATATTACTGTTGGTGTAATAACTAATCAACATTTATTCATCAGTGTTCTGACATTGCTGTTTGTACCAATTCTGAAAAAGTACTAATGGACCGCTTTATATACTATATAAACAGACTGCAAAATCAAATTAATTGGAAAAGTAGCCACTTAAAATGTCACATAAAATGGCAACGATAAAAGTCATTGTTAAACGGGTGTGTAGCAGGGGAAGTTATAGTGTGTGGGTGAATAGATCAGTAATGTTATGTGCGTGTGTGTGTGTGTGTGTGTGTGTGTGTGTGTGTGTGTGTGTGTGTGTGTGTGTGTGTGTGTGTGTGTGTGTGTGTGTGTGTGTGTGTGTGTGTGTGTGTGTGTGCTCTACTTAGCTATTGTTTTGGGGGTATACAGATTTATCAGAAGGATTTCCTCTAGGAAATTCCTTCCTTTAGGTGCATACCTGTAAAGATGCTGTATGTAATTTTTTTTTACTGAACTAAAGCATAAAGATACCATTACAGTAAAGCTGTAAAATGGACAACAGTATCAGTACTGTTAAATTATGGTAAATGGTTGAAACCACAGCTGCCAGTATTTTACTGTGAAATTACAGCACAGCTGTAAAATGGAAAAACGGTGTTGAAACCGTAAAATTATGGTAAATGACTGGAAGCACAGCTGGCAGTATTTTACAGTCAATTTACGGGTAAATTATTTTACATTGTATGTTTGCAGATATTTAGGAAACATGGCTAGTTCACACACTTGTCTCTCTGAAAAAACAATTCTTCAGCCAGTGATTCTGCTTTGAATTGTGTTTTCTGTGTTGGAATGTCTGTTTTTGTTTTGGTCTGTGTGACTCCGCCCACTGCCACTTTAACCAATAGTATTTCAACACCCAGGGTTGCCAGTTGGCAGAAAACACTGTGAACAAACTGTGAAAAAAGCCAGCAAACAAACTGGGTCAGAGATTGCAGATTCTACATGACCTAAAAAGCTGCAGCCTTCATAGAAAAAGCTCTATGAACAGAGGCATATTAAAACATGAATAAATCAACTCAACCTGCAGTTTAAGGATTGTTGCCTTCCATTGTCAATTTCACGTTTTCCACGATTCTAAATCTGGCCACCCACATGGGCTTTGCATCTGAGGAGGAAGGGGGAAAAAAACACTCGCCAATATTTTGAATTTGGACTGCAATACCCATTTCAACCACCAGTTGTTAAAATTACATACTGCACCTTTAAACCCTTAAACAGTGTATACATGTGTGTATGCATAAACATACACACATACTCTCTGCAATGGAATTATGAGTCGTTGAAAAATTACTTTAAGGTCCAAAATTGCTTGGATGTCACATAACAAAAGTTAAGTAGGTTCCAGAACCATGAAATGAATCTTGACTTCCAAAACAGAGACATGCAGCATTCCTGTGATAGACAGATGTGTTCGGCACAAGTGTCAAGCATAAACATGAAGGTGCCCTGTGAAATACTAAAATATTGATTTGTTAAATTGTAACCAGGATGAGAATTATGACAGTCTGTCCCCCAAATTATGGCTTAAAAGTAATTTTTCATTTTCACATGGACCACAGAATCTCTCTTCACTACCTTGAGCCACAGCTGCTGTGCAGTAATGATAAGCCAAAAATCATTCTATTGTTCATATTAATGATCAATAAAATAATATTCTGTTTCTCTTCTGGTACAAAAGGCTCAAATATCATTACGCAGCATTCACTATCTCTCTCTGCCTGGTAAGAGAGCTAATAAAGGAGGTCAGAAAATGGTGAGTCGTGACTGTCGTATTCAAACAGACTCCCCAGAGCTCGTGGGGTTTCGCAGCCCAGCACAAGTACAAGTGAAACACCTTGAAAACTACAGCGTATAACAACATCCAGAGCTCTAAACGGCTAACATGAGGACAGATGTCCCCGCCAGCAAGATCATCAGCCTGTAAACATAGGCCATATGTTTGAGATAGTAAACAGGAAATGAGGTCAGAGAGATGATTTTACATGTTCATACTCTTGCAGAAGACGGGCTGGATTATGGGTTAATCAACATAAGTGATCTTTTTAAGTCAACATTACAAATGGTCTCTTTTTTACGGTTCATGGAAGGACCATTTCTGGTTCCTCAAAGAACCTTTCAGTGATTGAAGAACCATTTTTCTTTGTGTGAAGAATGTTTTAATCATAACCTTTTTCCACAATAAAGAACCTGGAATGGAATGGTTTCCATTGATGTTAAAAGTTCTTCATGGAACCATTAATGCCAATAAAGAAGTTTAATTTTCCAATAAAATAGTAAAGTTTTTTGTTGTTGTTGCAGTTGTCAAAGCTTCTCCTGCCAGGCTTCTTAATTTAATGCGTAGCCAGCTGGCCTATTATAATAAAGACTGTCATTTACTTGGAAACAGTTATGAATATATTTGACCAGAGATGCACTAACGAAGATATTTATTGGAAGCACTAAAATAAAAATAAAAAAAGATTATATCTCACAATTCTGACTTTTTTCTCCCCGCAATTCAGACTCTATAACAGTCTATTCTCACAATTGTGAGAAAAACAGTCAGAATCCTGAGATAAAGTCAAAATTATGTTTAAAATTGTTTTGTTCCGTGGCTTTGATGATAAAAGAAAAAGTTATTTCAGTTGGAAATTTTATTTAAAGTGTTATTTATATCCTAAATAACATTAACTGGAGAAAGGCTTGGCTGTTGCCCTACAACTTCAGCATTTCAAATAAAGTAAGAGAAATCCATTTAAAGATCTTATATTTTATCCAACTAATATTTTACACGAAAACAAATGCACCTTTTGTAGTACTGAGGAGTCTTTATGCCATTTGCCTTTTGCTTGTCAAATTGACTTTAGACTTTTTCTGCAAAAACTAAATTAAAGATAACATTGAATGTGAAAAAAATATCTTTTCACAAGTATTGACAATTTTGTACATTTTTATTCGTTTTTTCCAATGGCAAATATTCATACTATAAGTAGGCCTATACTATAAAGTACTATAAATCTGTGTTTGGCATCTTGTAAATCTCTTTTGAAATGTATTATTATTATGTTCTTTATCCTATCTTTGGAGTGCTTGTTTTTTATGTGATGCATGTTATTAATATAAAAAAAAACTCTTTCAGAAGGCGGCATGTTTAACTAACCCTATCTAAATTTAAATCAGATTTGTTGGGCTCGGGCTGCCAGACGCTGGTGAAGGTCAGTCCTGATGACTATCCAATAATCAACCTCCCCAGGCCTCTAGGGTTCCGCCTCACTGATTGATAACCAATCACAGCGTCCGTTCAGCCTCAGAGCGATGGTGTCCAGAGGCCAGACTATACATCAACCCTCTCGCAGAGAAGGAAAAGACTGAGCGTCTAAATTATTCACACTAGCAACTCTTCCACACTGAAGTCTCTGCATGTAAATCTACATTGTGTAAGTCAGACTCAGTTGGGTATTATTATGGAACATTAGCCTAGAAATGTAAATGACCAAACCATATTGAGCACCAAATTATCACTTAGGCAAATGAATCCATTAGTGCATAACTGACATTATGGGACCTTGGGGCCAAAACTAGATCCATGCACCATTCAATATATGCAAGTTATAGCAACTATGAAACTGCATATCAAGGTTATTTAAAAGGGGAACGTTCTTTTGCAATACACACATACAGTAGCTACTGGCTGTCAATGTAACGTGATACATTAGTACAATCAATCATTTAAAAATGTATGCAATTAATCATGCCTCCTGCCCCTTAAATACAGTAGATTCTGAATGGCTGTTGCGATTGGGAAGTGTATGATATTATATTATACAGTATATTTCAGTATATTTTAGTATATATATATAGTATATGTATAAATTATGAATATCATAACATGTATTTAATATTTTTTTCATTATATAATTGATAGAAATGATCAAATTATGTAGTTTTAAAAAAAATTATTCATTTAAAAATTAAAAAAAAAGAGATAATTTCATGTTTGTAATTAATGATAGGGTTAGGGGTTGGTCTATAGTAGTTATCATTAGCTTTATGAGATGATTGTGTTATTTGTATGTATCTTTGATTCTAGTTGAACTACAGTCTCAGCCTCAGACGTCACCGTTGGCTGAACGTCTGATGCATATGGCACACTTTTATGGAAATACTTTCAGGAGTTTCAAAGTCGTCATCTGATGAATTCTGAAATTAATTCTACAGGATGTCCGGGAGCCGTGTGTGTCGTGTTATTTAATAGTCCGCCTGGAAACAAATCCCGTGACGCCAAACCCCCTCATGGAAAAATAACTGTTTACAACTGTGACAATGAGCGCTTCCCAGGATCAACTAAACACTAAGAGAATGTGAAGTTCATGGCTCTATTGTTGCAGTATACTTACATAACGTTCTTGAATGAATAATTTAGTAGATAGTAGACGCTGGTCTGTTATAGGGACATCGTAGGTATGTAACGCCGGTTGAAAATCGATACAAATGTGTGACGATTCAAGTCGGTTGAAATGTTAAACGAATCGCGATACACGTTTTAAACAGCAGGGCCGTTTACTGTACTAGCTTGTGAACCTCTCTTTACAGCCACAATAGCAGCAAGCACACACTGGCGCGAAGCTAGCGAGTGTTTTCACTTCTTTCATGAATCTTGAGCTTGTGTGAGCCAATCTCAACTTCCATAGGAATGAACTGAAAACGCTCGGTTTGCTCCGCTCGCGCCGCGCCAGTGTGTGCCATAGTGTGCACGCGCCGTCAAACACATGGCGACGGCAAGCGTAGATGTTGACGTTGACTCATTCAAATCGGAGGTGTGGCGGCATTTTGACTTTCCGTAGACTAATAATAATCACCACCGTGAGAAGCACAAGTCACCTCCGTTTTCATGTAAAAGGCATCAATACGACAAGTGCGAGAGCCACAGAGATCACAAGGTGTATCAGTGTTTCCGTGGCAACTAGGTGTTGTATTTATTTTACTATCTCTTTCTCTAAATGTGTACATGGATATATATATATTTATATATATATAATTTATTGATGGTTATGGCATATTTTTCTAAATGTGTGGGGTTTTTTTTTACTCTTGCTAGTGTAATAATGATACAAATTATAACGAAATTAAAACCCCTCTAAATGTGGTACTAATTGTACATCGTCTTTTACTTAGTGTGCGAAGGTACTAGTGCCCATCCTCTTAACCAGACAGACAGAAAGACTGAGTTGAAACAACCTTGAAGGGATTTTTTTTTATTTCAATGTAGTTTTTTTATTTGACAAATATATTTTAAAATTAAAAAGAAATGTGCAGCATTTTGTCTGAGAAATAATAAAAGGGACACTTTTTTATTTATAATTTCTTAAATTAATCACTTGTTAAAAAAATCGTGAGAAAATCGTATCGTGAAACCAGTATCGTGAATCGTATCGCATCGTGAGTTGAGTGAATCGTTACATCCCTAGGACATCGACTTTACATTTTCACACCCGTAAACATGACGTGGAACAAAACGAACTGTGATTGGTTGCTTTACATGTCAGTCAAACGTCCTCTTGGCCAATGAGAGCTGCGATGGAGTCCAGATCTTCTGAAAGACTAGTTGAACTACAACAAAAGGGTTTCAGGTAATTATGCCACAAGCATTTTAATGTGTCTCTGCAGAGTCATCAGAGGAGCCCATGAGCCATAAACACACTGAACCTGATACAGCTTTATGTGTTATCTAGTAGAAAACCATAGGATTGATGGCAAAATAAACAGAATAACCTAAATAAATGAATACAGACAGACATTCACATTTACATAGAGACAGCACAATATATTTACTCTCTTTCACTGCCTTTGTCTTAGTTTTATTGCACACTGCATGGAAAAAAGAAACACATTGCATGCCATCCTGACAGAGCATGTAACAATAAACTTGCGACAAGACAACATGAAATAAAAATTCACCTCATTTGTGTCCTTAATAAATGTCTCTGGTCTTATTGTGGTCGGTTCATCAAAGCAGTTTATATGAAAGAAAATAAGCGTTTTCATAATCTTTCATCAGAACATTTGAGCGTTTTCTACATCTGAAACGTCTTTGCTGTTGATGTAAACAAGGCCACACGATTGAGTAAAATTAATATTAACCACACAATCATATCTGGATTGACAAAATTAAGTCCCGCCTTACATCTTCACAATAATCTCATTCATTCAAAAACGGCAGAAGTTAAATGATCTTTACTGCAAATGCGAACAATGTAAAAGTAAATGTGTATATGTATAATTTATAGTTATTTCATTCCTATAACAGGGAGTGTAAACACATATATATGAGTCTTTATGGTAGATGATTGACAGCTGCCTCTGACAGGAAGGTGACTAACAAACACCTTCAGCTATGCAGTGTTCTGTCACCCTGGGTAACGACACATCACCACAACGATGCATTTGACAGCCCATAATTCCCAGAAGGAAGTGTCAAACACTCTGGGAACCGCCAATCTGTGCCACTAATTTGTTCTTTCTTAAGACCTCTAGACTAAACATTTACTCTCAGTAAGACATCCATACAGTGTTTTGAGAAACGAGGATGATTATTGGATTCCTTCAACGGAAGTGCACTGCAATGGAATGGATAATAATAAGCAAGGTAATGAATGACAAAAATAAACCAGATATGTTTTGATAATAATAATAATAAAATAATAATAATAATAAATTTTATTTATAATGCGCTTTTCTCAAACCCAAAGCGCGTACAATGAAATAAACAAACACAGCAAGAGCAATAAAAACAATTAAGAAAAAGTAGCCTTGAACAAATGTGTCTTAAGCAACCCTTTGAAATGTCCCAGAGTTGGTGCACTTTTGATTGTAGAAGGAAGTAGATTCCATAGCTTGGGGGCTTTGCAGGAAAAAGCTCTTTCACCCATGGTCTTGAGCTTACACAAAGGCTGATGTAATAAGAGAGAATTCGCAGAGCGGAGAGAACGTGAAGGAGTATAAGGGCTAATAAGATCACGTAGGTACGCTGGAGCGATCCCATGTAGTGCCTTATATGTTAGAATGAGAATTTTAAAATCAATTCTCACCTTTACGGGAAGCCAGTGCAATTGTGAAAGGACCGGTGTAATGATGTATTCGTCAGTATGGTTATATTGGGATCCAGGAATCCATAGCCAATCAGATATACCGTTTAACAACCCACACGTCATGCAGCAGCGCCTGCTAAAGCAACACCATTTCCATCATAATAAAAGAAGGGATGCTTTGCGAACACTAAAAGGATAAAAACAAAAATAGGAGACCAGAATATAATTTTTGAAGCTGCTTGGATAATAAGCTTAATGATAGACATTTTAAGGAAACTTGATCGCTCCATTGATCACTGGATTTTTCCCCCCTTCCACATTAATGCACAAATGAAAGTTAAGTAGGGACAATGGGAAAGTGTGTTCGTAAAGGGTTGACCAAGTATTTACAAACAGCATAAAATGTTAAACGGGCCCCAACCGTGTCTCATTAAAGAAAAACCGGCAGCGAGTCCTGCAGCGAGTGACATCAGGAAGGGATAAAGCTGAATATCTCCTCCTCTGGGGTGAATCATTTGTTTCATTTCAGAAAGTACAAATGAGGAAAGGGGAATGAAGAAGGAATGAAACGGTGGAGAGGTAAGAAGAAAGACGGAGAGAAATGAGGGAGATTAGGATGCTAACGCACATCTTTGTTTACAGCTGTAGCCTCTTCTCTCCAAACACACAAGTTTAGAAACTCAGAGAGGATTTCTCTGAGCGTAGAGTGTGTCATTGCTCTTCACACTGTGTTATAAACAAGAGCTGACCGACTGCCAGTCCTACATTATGTTTTGTCTGTACTGGTGTGAACATGCTTTGACTTCATTGTCATACCCTGAGAACCGGTGCAAACTGAACCAAAAAATAACACAAACACTAGAAAAGTGGAAAGAAAACATTCTGTCCAGTTAACTTGCATTCATGGACACTTTAATACTGACCACAGATCAGTGTAATTCCTCACAGGGCATCAGAGATGAGGCTGTCAGACGCTTCACAGCACGAGTTTAGTCTAGAGACTGAACTCTCTCAGGGACAGAGACGAGGACAATCCAATTACTTCTGAAGAGTATTACAGTACTGCACTTTAATGCTCATCTAATTGATTTAATACATCATGTGTTAAGTACATTGAAGATAAGTTATATTTGCAGGAATTTGATTAAAAAATTGCTTGGACAGCACACAGACACCATGCAGGACAATGGATGAGTTTGGATGGATGGATGGAGGGATGGCTGGATGGATGGATGGATGGATGGATGGATGGATGGAGGGAGGGATGGATGGAGGGAGGGGTGGATAGAGGGATGGATGGATGGATAGAGGTATGGATGGAGGGATGGATGGATGGATGGATAGAGGGATGGATGGAGGGATGGCTGGATGGATGGCTGGATGGATGGATGGAGGGAGGGATGGATGGATAGAGGGATGGATGGATGGAGGGATGGATGGATGGAGGGAGGGAGGGATGGATAGAGGGATGGATGGAGGGATGGCTGGATGGATGGATGGATGGATGGATGGATGGAGGGATGGATGGAGGGATGGATAGAGGGATGGATGGAGGGATGGCTGGATGGATGGCTGGATGGATGGATGGAGGGAGGGATGGATGGATGGATAGAGGGATGGATGGATGGATAGAGGGATGGAGGGATGGATGGATGGATAAAGGGATGGATGGAGGGATGGCTGGATGGATGGATGGAGGGAGGGATGGATGGATGGAGGGATGGATGGATGGATGGATGGATGAAGGGAGGGATGGATAGAGGGATTGATGGATGGATAGAGGGATGGATGGAGGGATGGATGGATGGAGGGATAGATGGAGGGAGGGATGGATAAATAAAGTAGATAGATAGATAGATAGATAGATATGGATAAATAAAGTAGATAGATAGATAGATAGATAGATAGATAGATAGATAGATAGATAGATAGATAGATAGACAGATAGATAGATAGATAGATAGATAGATAGATAGATAGATAGATAGATAGATAGATAGATAGATAGATAGATAGATAGATGCCATCTCTCTCTCTCATCTTAGCAGGGCTGATGCTGTGACTCGAGATGAGAGGATAATTGCTTTGAAATGAAGATTAAACACTGGAAGAGTTGACGGTTCTCTGAACTCCTGGACTCCATCAGAAACATCTGCTGCTTTACAATGCCAAACGCAGATCAAAACCTGACAGCAAATCAGCTCGTGTGGCAGCGGGGGAACTCAGACAGAGGAAAGAGACGTGTCCACAGCCTGAAAGATCATGACAGGAGAACAGGACAGCACTGAGATGCAGGACAATGGATGCGCTGGTCAAGATGTAACAGAGATCCTTACAAAGTAATATAAGAAAGAAGTCTTTTATGCTTGAGGCTGCATTTATTTGATCAGAAATACAGCAAAAACAGTAATATGTAAGGGATAAGTCGACGTTCTTTGACTCCACGTCATGCATGAAAATCATGTAATGCACACCATTACATGATTTTAATGCATGACTTGGAGTCAAAGAACCAGCCGATGCGAATCTAATATAATGTAGTGATGATTCAGTAGCAAAGCTAATTTTATGTATAAAAGTTGCAGCGCAGTATTGACAAAAAGTCTCTGTGTTCCTGAATGTGTGTGTGTGTGTGTGTGTGTGTGTGTGCATGTGCTTCATTAAAGGCAGTGCATTAATATAGAACGGTGATAAAACTGACTGGAGTATTACACGGTTTTAAAGACCATATACATTCTGTATAGTCTATGTGGACTTCGAGAAGAAAATGAGTACAACCTCTTTAATGATTTTCTCATTGGTGAGAATCTAAGAGCGTCCGGTGTGGTCCCAGATAACGGCGTCTTCAGGCACAATCACACTGACAAATTAAAAGCGCTAAATAAATGAAAGAGCCTTTATCTGGTTTGTGTGACCTGCTGAGTGTAAGAAGCAGAGTCTGGCGGTCAGTTATCAGATGATTGCAACACAGCTGCGGATGAGACAGACTGGGGTGCTTTACAAATGACATTTTTACACCCGTGAAGAGCACAGTGGGAAATGAGAGTGAGCAGCTTCATTCCTATCACAAAGATAGGGAAGGGTACATACAATGCTCACTTCGAGGAGGATATTTAACAGTTTATGATCACTGCGTGGTGAGTCTTCATGACTCATTTAAGAGGTCATTTATGCACTCAATCTCAGTGTGAAATATTCCTTGCATGTTTATAATTTCAGGGTTGTTTTTCCAAACAGAACATGTACTGAATGTACTAAAGTACAAAGCAAACGTGCACACATGAACGCCCGGCCGGCACCCTTCAGAGTATGTGCTCACATTACAATAGAAATCACCCTATAATGAGCCGTATTGTGTGCATAACAATCACACTCAATCACGCTGATCAGAGCTCAGTGACCGTAATGAACTCATCTGATCACACCTGATGGAGTCTGCTTTACAGAAACACCTGTATGTGTGAAAGTGTGAAAGTTTGGATGGTGTTACTTGCTGTTCACAATCCTGACTCCATATCGCATGAACCAGCCACGACTGTTTCCCGAAACCGTAGGCTATAGCAACTTCGTCACTTCAAACTACGATGGTTCAACAATATAATGGTGTCACGCAGGTGGAGGAGTAATTGCGTCTGCTAATGAGTTCATTTTCGAGATTGAAATAATGTCAGATTATTGCTGTAAATAATGAACATTGTTTATTTTCTCAAGAGAATGATCGGTTTAAGTCCACATGAATAGACTACATTTTGATTACATCCCTTATTATCTTTAAAACAACCCCATACTGATGCATAGACCTAGGACAATATGAAAGTAAATGGGGTGAACTTTTATTTCATGTTGTTTTTAGAGTTTATGTCACATACTGAAACATAAAACAATGCGCCGTACCATAAAACTGAGACCAGCGGAGACAAAAACTACAATAAATATAGCTGCAAGCAGCAATACAGGGCCAAGCCCAGAAGGCATCGCAAGTACAGCAGCACAGCAAACATGTAAGCACATATGAGAACAAACACAGTGACAGTTCAGAAAGTTATCTCTTGGTAACGGTAGAAAACGTCAAAAATCTGTTCAGTCATTTCTGTGTGGCTCGGTCAAAAGATCAACTGAGCCAATTTCCGTAAGAATTGACCCTTCGCAAAGACCCGCACTCCTTAGTTACTGTCGCTATGTCCGACAAGCTACGCCGCTCTCACGCACTCACCATGTTCTCACGCAGTGAAAAATACATCGCGGAGCAGAGAGGAGACTGACAACACGCGGACAGACAGGACAGACCAGGTTACTTTTCGGTTACTTTTGATATTAAGCATATTAAACAAAGTCTCACCTTTCAAATATGGTCATTTTTTGAAAGAAATTTAAACAATAAATACCGTTTTGGGGCTCTTTAATGTGCTGTGACAGATCGCTGTAGAGCATCAGTTAAAGCTGCTCGTGATCCGATCATCTCTTCCTTCTAGTTCATTTATAGCATCAAATAAACATGAATTAACATAAGAAGGAATGTTGTTTTAACCGCGGAAATGCGCCAGTATATTCAGTTTTTCAAGTTCAAATCCTCCCATGTTAATCTACTATCTCTCCTGACTGCTTTGTCCGACAAAATGGCGGATGGCGAAGTATGATTGTTCAGAACACCTGTCAATCAAGCTCCACGCGAAGGGTCAATTGGGCAACATTTTAATGAGAAGTAGTGAAAAAACTGAATACTGTACTTTTCAAAATGGCCACTACTGTAATGGGCAGAGTCTTAATGTAAGATATTGAATGTGATTAGCTTAGCATGAAGAAAGGAATCGGGTGTATTAAGTTTAATTTTTCTAGATCAAATGGTTTAAAAGTTATAACCATTAGAAAAGTGAATATTTGAACTGGTGGTGGCGCTATAGAGTTGGTCCTAGAGGCTCCAAAATTGGTCCAATTACTTTTCATGACCATCTCTATAAGTGTGCCAAATTTCATAATTTTCCTATGCTCAGGACAGGCTTCCATAGACACCCATACGGAAGAAGAAGAAGAAAAAAAACAACAATTACAATAGATGATTGGCCCCTAATATTGTGCTGCTCGCTCTCGCTATATATATGTAAATATTTGTATTTATTTATTTGAGTTATTCGGCATTTATTTTGCCATCAATCACATGGTTTTCTTCTGGATAACAGCAGTGTTTATGGCTCATGGGCTCCTCTGATGTCTCCACAGAGAAACATCCAAATGCATGAGACACGATTAGCTGGTCGTTGTAGTGCTAGATACTTACTGTATGCTAGAACATTGGGAATACATAAAAAATTGTTTTTTATATAAATATGCAAATGACAATTAAATGAAATAACAAAGTTGCCCGAGTGCTTTAATGAACGCTGTCACCTGGGTTGTGCTTGTGAGTGTGTAATGGTGTAAATGAGTATTGACACTAGTCAAGTCAAGTCAAATATATTTATATAGCGCTTTTCACAATACAGATTGTATCAAAGCTGCTTTACAGTATCAATCAAAACAACTCAACAATGTGTGTTTATTACTGGAAAAAAAGACATCGGGGGTTTGGTAGAGCTGATCAATGGTATGATTGGTTAATTAATTTGAATATCCCCAACTGAGCAAGCCAAAGGCAACAGTGGCAAGGAACCGGAAAACTCCATCAAGTGACGTAATGGTGTCCTAAAACTCCATCAGATGACCCAATGGAGAAAAAAAAGCACTATAGCAGGCAAGTGATATCCTAATTACTAGTTAACTTGAAATGGCATAATTTTTACTTATATAATGTGATGTATTTCCAATATTACAAGATACATGCACATTGTTGAAAGAGGATACTAAAGAAGATAACAAATTGTGAAATATATATACAGGTACAGTACACTATGTAAAAATGTTAAAAATGAACAAAAAGTAGTGAATACATCATCAGTCCTTCATCCAAAACATGTTTTTGTCTTCTCTGATTCACTATGGTAAGCCTATTTTAAGTGTTTATATTTTAGACCTGTCAGGATGGTTTCCGTGGGAAATTGCGTACAGACGTCACTTGTGAATTTGAGCTCGGACCGAACAATGTAGGGACTACCGCATCTTTGATGAGAAGCTTCTTTAAAAAACCAGCATTGAACTGTACATGCCTGACTGACGAAGCCGTCACTTGTGAAATGTGCAGAACAGACGGTTAAGGTCGAACTAAATTGCTCTGTTATTGCCACTGGTCTCTTATATTAATGTTGTTCGGAAGCCTGTGCAATGATGTAGTTTCCTGACATCCATCGACTGAACAGCATTTTATCAACATGCTACCGTGTTGTTGTTGCTCAGCAATGGCATAGATGTGATGTTGTCTGGGGTTGGGCTAAAGGAGTGAGGGACGCTGTCGCCTTTTTCGCCTTTCTTCGCATTGGCTTTTGGCTTGCTTGATTGAGGACATTTAATTTTGAATTTAACAATACTATTACACCATTGTTTTCCTGTTATCTCTGTAAAGCTGCTTTGAAACAATTTGTATTGTAAAAAGCGCTATATAAATAAAGGTGACTTGACTTGACTTGACTGAAGGCGGTGACTGAGTAGTTCTGACATCACATTCACAACGGCTCGTGAAAAGACAGCTTTTTTATCTAGGCTGTGCATTTGTCTGTGGATTGAATGGTTTGAAACTCATATGGTAGTTACATAGCCCCTAGACCTCTTTTATCATTAAAAAAAGCCAGGAAATTTCCGTTTTGACAATATGGGACGTACTTTTTTGTAAAAAAAATAAAATAAAATAAAAGACACTGGTTAAGCCAGCTGTGAAGGAAAGTCTTTTCAGAGGCAAAGCAAGTTATTACATTGATGTAAATAACAAATCACAATCAAAAATGAGGAAAGTACACACACAGGGTCACTTTTGATTTCATGGTGACTTGATCATTGCAACCTGTGTGTCTGTGAAACACCCCACAAGTGGTGTGTTCAGTTAGAGGTGTACCAGACACAGAATGAGAAACTACAGACAGGAAGAGACAGCCTTCAGTGGCCGGATGCTCGAGGTGAGCTAGTTCCACACACACACACACACACACACACACACACACACACACACACACACACACACACACACACACACACACACACACACACACACACACACACACACACACACACACACACACACACACACACACACACACACACACACACACACACACACACACACACACACACACACACACACACACACACACACACACACACACACACACACACACACACACTTTTTATTCTTTCAGTGCTTGTCTTAACTGCAGCATGAACCTGCACTGAATGCTGATTTGAGCTATTTGTCTCACTGACATCTTTGACCGATTTATGGCTTCATGTTTACAGCAGACATGAAAAACAGATAAACAAAAAGTACAGTAATGAGAACTGCTAAAAAGTGCTATAAAAGCCACAACTGGTTGTCTATTGCTGTGTAGTTGCTAAGGTGTTGCTAGGCATTTACTTGCAAGAGCCCACCCTCAAGTCTCTCTGATATTCTGGTCTCATCATGTCCCTCAATGCAAGTTCTCACTTTCACTGTCTCCCTCCATCCGTCTCTGCCTCCCGATGGGGCGGTTTGTAATTAAAACCCGTTCCGGATACGCCCACGCTTGGAGGTTTGTGTCTCTTCCACCCTCGAGTCTCATTAAACCTGTGGATCACAGAACAGCTTCCATCCCTCCTCTGTCCAACGCTTCATTTAGACCGGCCAAATAAACCATGAGAGTGATGAAAACACAATGAAACGGCGTTTGCTTGAGCTGCATTCAAATGAACAAATCTGCAACATCAAAGCAACCATGATTCACATTACAACATTAATGACAAGTGACTAAGCAATGTGGGCGTGTACGGTGATGCGGCAAGGCCGAGCCTACTTATGCAAATGAGATGCAAGATTGAAGTGCACTATTAAATCTGTGCATACTAAGCATGTACACCATGTACCATAAAATGCGGTATGCAACCAATTGGAACGGATTTGAATATTTCTATTGATTCTAGAATAAGTTTTACAGTCAAATAAAGGACACATTTTGAATGTGGTATGAATTCTGATTGAAATGCATTTTTGTAACAACATTTGTGGTGAAAATCCACACTTTAAAACATGAGATACATGACTATTTGGAGTCAGTACGGAAAAAAATATATAATAATAATGCTTTTTATCCAGCAAGGACACATTAAATTGATCAAAAGTGACAGTAAATAATGTAACAAAAGTTTTTTTTTTTTTTAAATAAATGCAGTACTTTCTATTCAAAGAATCCTTAAAAATATCACAAAAATATGAATCATCATATTGTAATGATTTCTGAAGGATCATGTGACACTGAAGACCGGAGTAATAGTGCTGAAAATGATGCTGAATAAATAACATTTTAAAAATATATTCAAATATCACTGTAATTTTGGTCAAGTAAATGCAGCCTTGATGAGCATAAGAGACTTTTCCCAAAAACATGTAAAAACATTTCAGACCCCAAACTTTTTCCCAGCAGTGTTTGGGATTTTGTTGCTCTGCGCAGCATTAATGACAGAAACATTACGCTACGTGATGCTGGGCACTTGTCACATCACCTCCTGTACTGTACAATATAACAATCTGTACTGTTCGATACAACAGAACTAGAACGCGGTATACGCTTGCACTGCAGAAAGCCTCTCGCAAGTGCTCTAGTTTTGTCAGGTTGCAGAAGGCTGCGAGGCTCAATATTTGCTCAGAAATGAATGAGGTAATATGTCAGTTCAGTGAGAATTGGGTTTAGTGAGGTTTAAAAAACAGCTTGTGCTTCTGAAAGAAAAGCAGGGGGTGACAGCTAGCATGCTTGAACATCTTTCATGAACTGTGAAGAGCTGTAGAGAGGATTAGATGTAAACAGAGCTGGAATGTGTGTGTGAGACGCAGAGGAGTTTAATGTATTTATGCGTGTGGTGTGTCGTGTAATCTTAATGGAACTGAAGTGCTATGAATAGTATTTACATACTGAATGCGTGCATGTGTGCGTGCAAATGCTCTTCCAACCGTCCAACTGAAATGTGTTCCTTAAAGTGATAGCGCACTCAAAAATTAAAATGGTGCCATTTACTCAACCTCATGTCCTTCCAAACCTGTGTGCAATCTGTATCCCATTTACTTTCATTGCATGGATAAATACAGCTGAAGCATTCTTCTAAGTATCTCATTTTGTATTCCACACAAGGAAGACAGGTGAGTAAATGACACCATTTTCATTTTTATGTAACTGTGCTTTTAATGCTCTAATGTCCACCTGACTACGTTTTATTCCTACAGAAATCAAATGCACAGAAACCTGAGGGACAGATTCTCCAAACAGTTGCATCACATTTCCATGCTCTATTTCATCTCAATCACCAGCGTCTTATTCACTAAACACACACACTCCAGTCAAACCACTATATCTGTGCTGATATACAATCCTAAAGTGGCCCTATTGTGTGTTTTTTACTTTCTTTAGTGTGTAATGTTGCTGTTTGAGTTGTAAAGCATAAAGTCCCTCCAGCAAGAGTTATTCTCTATATCAGTGTCACTGTTTCTGAACTCCCTGAAACACTGTAGTCTTGAGTTTTCTTCTGGGAACAAACACGTCACAATATTCCTCATTTAAATTATTCCCGCCCAAGGCATACGTCTGATTGAGTTAGTTAGTAATGTGCTCAAGGTTATTGTAAGGGGCTTGACCAATCAAAACACAGCGACCCAGCCAACCAATCAGAGCACAATGTGCTTTTCAGAAGGAGGGGCTTCACAGAGTCACTAAACATAGCGTTACTGACAGACTGGGAAGTAGAGGTCTTCACGGGTCCACTTGGATCCGAAAACCCGAGGTCCGACCCGAGCGGGTTCGGGTCCAAAACTCCGACGAGTGTCTCGGACACGGGTCGGGTTCGGTATCAGTGGACTCGGGTCTCGGGTAATTTAAAATAGATATGCCTTTTCCAAATGGACCCGAGAAGACCCGAATTCTTTTAAACTATGTTGGGCATTTAACAAAATTGCAGCATTTAAAACAACTCTATGACCGTTCTTAGAGTTTTTAGGACCCGAGAAGACCTCTACTGGGAAGAGAGGAGCTGCAATAATGGAGAATATGAGAAAAATAAGGTGTTTTTGAACATCAAACCATGAAAAGCTCTTCTAGTAGACAGCAAAACTAAAATTTGGCTTGTACACAAAAGTTTGTAAAAATGTTCTCTCAAGTTGTGTTCCAAATTACACACTATTCACTATGCACTCATCTGTGTAGTGTATGAACTTTATAAGGTAATTCTGTCATTTAACAATAGAGTCTGAAAAGCTCCTGCTATGTAATTAAACCTGTGACAGTTTAGAACATGAAGTTTCCAACATTCCACACTTAGTTTTTTTGGTTAATTTATAGTGCGTCATTCGAGTATTAAAAGTTCTATTTGGAATTTTCAGTGTGAACACTATTTACACTACAAAACGGCATAGAATAGTGCACAAGTACGCACCCGGGATGCACCTTCAGTCATGGAAGCAACAAATGATGATCAAATAATGGAGAAGACTAAGAACTTCTTAAACGGGCATAAACCCAATATACTCTTGGCATGTTAAAGAGCAAATTGATAATTCAATAAAGTCATCAGTTTGTGTTCCTCCATCCTTCACAACACTGAAATATGGACTACTGCACAGTGAAAATTGTGTTTATCACATATTTTGGGGCTAGTTTGCCCTTTTACTTAATTTGCATAGTAATTCCTTTGGTGAACCAACACGTGTATGTGAATAAACAACACTGGGCTTTCTTTCCCCCTGAATGTGTTGAGAAATGAGTTCAGGAAAGTCACTGACATCTAACATCATGTGACAGCACGATAGCGGAAGATTGATGTTTTTCTACATCAGCCGGTCGTGATGAGTGTGTGTTTTATAGGAGAAGCAGGGAATAATTCATGCTCAAGGTTACTAAATGGATGTTAAATGAAAAACTGATGCATTATATATATGAAAGGTTTGTGGTATCTTGTGCACTATTCACGAAAGGTGAGGCACAATTATCTGTCAGTCTGTCATTCTGACCACTCAACTGAAAATATAGTTTTGTGTATCCCTATTCTAAGAAATGTCACGTAAAACATGTTGGTGACATTAGTGGTGGTCTGAGAAAATTCCCCCTTCTATGTAAAATGCTTTGAGTGCCGAGAAAAAGCGCTATGTAATGAATTATTATTATTATCAACATTAAGGAATTTAACTTATTAATATTTCACTTTTGCATTGAAATGTCTCTAAACTCAACTGAAAATGTACTGGTATATTCTGTCAGGCTGTTTTTTTATACAGATTTTTCTCTCTTACATTCAGCTCTGAGCACACTCAGCTTTTTCATAATTATTTCATTTTCTTTCATTGTCAGGTGCGATGCCAGCAAAACATAAACCACCAACTGTTACTTTACCCAGAAAGTTGGCAGAAAGTCTGAATCCATAATGAGCACAACGAGAAAATTTGGTCTAGTTACATTATTCAGCAAAGGTCAAAATAAATGGAAGCGAAGCCTCGTTAACACAGTGACTAATATTACACAATCACACACACACACACACATTCCTGTCTGGAAGGGATTTGATTTCTCAAAGGAAGTCAGTTAGCCGAAAAGTAGCCTATAATGTGCTCCATCATTTTTACAGTGTGTGTGTGTGTGTGTGTGTGTGTGTGTGTGTGTGTGTGTGTGTGTGTGTGTGTGTGTGTGTGTGTGTGTGTGTGTGTGTGTGTGTGTGTGTGTGTGTGTGATGTGTGTGTGTGTGTGTGTGTGTGTGTGTGTGTGTGTGTGTGTGTGTGTGTGTCCTCCAAGGCTCTTCTGAGCCCATATTAGAAAGTGTAGAGTGACAAACACACAGTCAGAGCACAGCTGTAAATCACCATGAGAAAGAGGTGAAGGGAAAGTAGTGGAAGAAAGATAAAAGGAAAGATTAAAAACATATAATAAAAATAATCCGTACCGAATTTCGTTATACAAAAATATCCATCCATACGGTGAGAAGGTTGAGGTTTTTCAATGAATGTATCAAATTCACATAATAATCCTCATAGGGCTGACTTCTAATAGTCGAGGATTCGACGATTCGATTCGGAGAGGTCTGATTCGACTATGAACCTCATAGTCGAATAGTAGGGGGTCTGTTCACATATTGCGTCTTTTGCGCGCTCAAGTTCGTTATTTCAAAATAGGCGCGCCGCGCGCGGTATGCAACCAATGAGCAGCCAGCAGCACACTACATGCCTGTAACGTCTGGACCACGTCCACATTTGTTAGCATTTACGGATTTATTGGCTCACAATGGCTTCTAAAAAATCATCAAAAGTATGGGAGTATTTCGAGAAGGTTAAAGATGACCCACAGAAAGTTAAGTGCAAGTTGTGCCAGCAGCTTCTTTCATATCACACGACGACAACCAACATGGCTCATTTGAAACGGGTAAGGCTTGTTAACTTTACAAACAAACAGTTCTACCACTCTTTTGTCAATACAGACATAAACCCTATATTAGTATAATCTTTGGGGAGACGCGTGCGTATTAATGAGTAGCCTACTCTAGCACACACACACAAGGTCTCTCGCGCTCTCCCTCTCTGTGCGCGCGTGTAATTAATGCTAGCACACACACACAAGGTCTCTCGCTCGCTCTCTCCCTCCCTCTCTGTCTTGCGCTTATTCAACGAAACCTATAATATGTAAAATTACATGTATGTTAGCGATGAAATACGGGACAAATCATGATTTTTTCATAATAAGTCGGGACACTAAAATTAGAGTTGAAATACGGGACTGTCCTGGGAAAAACGGGACGTCTGGTGAAAAAAAAAAGGATCGACTATCAGTCGACTACGGCAAAATCTAACGAATCAGATTCGACTATGAAAATCCTTAGTCGAAAACAGCCCTAAATCCTCAGGTAAAAATTACATAAATGATTAAATATCAGTTTGCTTGACCCTTTTCTGCTGCATACAAGTGCAATTCATTTTTGTGTTGTTTCAATGACAGATCTCATTAAATCAAGAGGCTTTTAAAGCCAATGTAGAATTGTGCAATAAAAAACATATGAGGTACGTTAGAATTCACTTTACATGCACACACAAACACTATTGCCACACTTTACATGCACACACAAACACTATTGCCACACTTTACATGCACACACAAACACTATTGTCACACTTTACATGCACACACAAACACTATTGCCACACTTTACATACACACACAAACACTATTGCCACACTTTACATGCACACACAAACACTATTGCCACACTTTACATGCACACACAAACACTATTGCCACACTTTACATGCACACACAAACACTATTGCCACACTTTACATGCACACACAAACACTATTGCCACACTTTACATGCACACACAAACACTATTGCCACACTTTACATGCACACACAAACACTATTGCCACACTTTACATGCACACACAAACACTATTGTCACACTTTACATGCACACACAAACACTATTGCCACACTTTACATACACACACAAACACTATTGCCACACTTTACATGCACACACAAACACTATTGCCACACTTTACATGCACACACAAACACTATTGCCACACTTTACATGCACACACAAACACTATTGCCACACTTTACATGCACACACAAACACTATTGTCACACTTTACATGCACACACAAACACTATTGCCACACTTTACATACACACACAAACACTATTGCCACACTTTACATGCACACACAAACACTATTGCCACACTTTACATGCACACACAAACACTATTGCCACACTTTACATACACACACAAACACTATTGCTAATGTCCAATAAAGCACTGTCGCTACTGGAGACGACAGACAGCCGCATCACAGCATATTATCTCCTTTATGAGCCAATCAGAATCAGCCTCACAGCAGCAGCTGACTGACCTCGACACATCACATCAACTCATTACAGTCTGCAAAACAACTGCAGGAAGTGGAGAAGGGAGGAACGAATGAAGAAGGAAGAAGCTGGGGAATAAAAGAGAAGGAAGAAGTAAGGGAAGGAAGGAATGACTAAGGGATGTAAAGAAAATGAATGATGAAGGGAGGAAAGAAGGGAAGGACGAAAGGAAGGAAGAAGGGAAGCAAGGAAAAGGAATGAAGAAGGGAAGGAAGGAATGACGAAGGGATGGAAAGAAAAGGAATGATGAAGGGAGGAAAGAAGGGAAGGACTGAAGGAAGGGAGAAGGGAAGCAAGGAAAAGGAATGAAGAAGGGAAGCAAGGAAAGGAATGAAGAAGGGAAGCAAGGAAAGGAATGAAGAAGGGAAGGAAGGAATGATGAAGGGATGGAAAGAAAAGGAATGATGAAGGGAGGAAAGAAGGGAAGGACTGAAGGAAGGAAGA